>OU744722.1:1200000-1800000 GCA_916613615.1 Steromphala cineraria
ATTTTGTGAAATTATATATATTTTTCACAACAATTCATGTTCTCTCCCGTCAAGTCTTTTAATACCACACATAAGGGCTTAGCCAGAGTTCAGGTTTACATGCTCAGCACACTAGGATGCTTCTCCAAATATACGTACACAAAGCCAAATACACAAATTGCTACACTCTCCTTAAGGATCTGGGGCTAGCAGCCCTGCCTGCTTGTATATTGCATAGTAATCCTGACCTAATTGATAAATAGAACATAATAGACTTTATGGAAAGTATATAAATTGTCTTTATGAAAAGGATACTTGTATTCTATTAATAGTAATACTTTTTTCAAATAACAATTTAAACAAGTCAAGAATAAGCTTTTGTGTACAACAATCTGCACGATGAGTTAATACTAACAAGTCAAGAATCTGCTTTTATGTTCAGTAATCTACATTATAAGTTAATAATAGAGGTATTTTGTATCAGGTTCCAGTTCCAATACCATGTGTTTTATAAATACCTGTAAAAATAAATGATAATTGTATCATGCTGAAGGGGTTCTGGGAACAACATGTCATCATAGAAGTCATTATTTTTCAATTAGATTTCAGGCCAAGTACTACTCCTACTAAATCAATTAAAATATCATTCTGAAAAGTGAGTGTTTTTTTATATAGTGATTCCTGACAAAGACGCATTTATTTTATTATCAAGAATCCAAGATGGTCAATATGTCAATTATATTGAATTTTCAATTAGATTTCATGAAATTCATTGTAAATATTACATTTCCTGATCAATCAAATCAATGTCATTATATTTGTATTGATAGCTTGTTGTAATATTTATCAACACTATAAATACAGTTACAAAAAACTGTATGAATCATCTTTATCTGCGAACAGCCTGAAGCATGACTGTTTTAATAAATCTTTTCCGTTTTACATAATTCCTGACACTTCATATATATGGCAAATAACATAGCAAGTGAGGGATAAATATACATTTTATAATCATCTATATCTGATTACGGTCTGAACAATGATTATCTAGATAATTATAATGATCATTCAATTCAAACAAATCCTTTTCAAAAGCATTTAGAATGATTAAATTTGTTCACTCCCAACACTAACTGTTAGTTTTTTTAGTCCTTTGTTCCCATGCAATTAATTTATTCCAAATTGAAAATTTTGGTTAATGAATAACAAATTACCTTTTATTTTGTTTGTCGTGCTAATAAAAGATATCATTTAATATTCAACTTCAAAACTAATTGAACAGCTGTCTGAACAATTCTTCTTTTACAAAGTCTTTCTCACCAATTCTCTCTGTTAGTTAAGATACTTCAATAAACATATTACTTAGTTGACCTCCAGATTATTTCCATTGCAAACCTCTCTTCTACCCCGACCCCTTCTATCTCCCCTTTCCCTCCTCCCCTTTTTTCTCCTGTCCTTCCATTGCAAACCTCTCTTCTATCCCACATTCCTCCTATCCCCCCCCCCCCCCCCCCCCCCCACAACCCCCCCCCCCATTACCCCATCTATCCTTCCAGCCCCTCTCCTGCAACTCTCCTCTAAAGAGTATCTGTATTGCATATTGAAATGAGGGGAGGACACTCACTATATGGAATAACAGTAACTTACATAAGAGGATAAGTTACATAAGCTGCATGCAGGTGCAAGAGGTCATAGTAAGGTCATCATATCTAGTAATTAGCATAAACCCCCATGTTGCTAGCCTATTCTGACCAATCAGATTGCACTAACATTTGTCAAGATTTAAGATATTCAGAAATTTTCAGTTAGAATTACATGAGACATTGACCTGGACAGTTTACTTTGACAATTGGACCTATCACTAGCTGAATTTGTGATTTGTGTCAGAGGGATATATTCCAAATGTTTATGTGCATCATCTTTTTAGTTCTTTGGAAGTTGAGAGTGTGACTAAATGAATACTCCTAAACCAATCAAGATATCATAATGAAATTAATACAGATGCCCACATAAAAGTAGCATTTTGAAGATTAAAAAGTCCAAGATGGTCACCAATTTAGCCATAGATATACAAAAAAGTTATTCAAAAACCTACTGCTTGTTAACAAATCATGATTATATCATTCTTGTATTAATGTTTGTTCAAGCTCTAGTGGTTTCCAACAGAAGAATAGCATTTTAAAAGATAAAAAAATCATGATGGCAGCCATAATCAATTATCATATAAAAAATTAAACCATATTACCACATCATTCATTTTAAGGTGAGCTTCTGTACCCTCGGTACTTTTATTTATATTATAACAAAGCATTAATCTTACAAACTTATAAACATAATAGGTTAAAGTGAATCTATTTGTTTTGAAAAATGTTCAGAAAAAATATAACATGTCCACAAACTCTGATCTATCAAGGCATACTTTCTTTCCTGTTACCAAATGTTTTAGAAGGATAAGAAAATAATAAACGAGTAGATGTTAGAACATATTTTTTTTAGATATTCCCAATAAGAAAAGGATGCAAACAGGTAATCTATCTGTGAAACCATCTATTTTTGTAAAAGCCTATTTTATATACATTTTGACTTAGTTTCTATCCTGTTATCCAAACTTTCTTTCCTGTTACAAATGCTGTCAAGAAAATGAGGTTTGTGAAATTATTTGCTTTTTTTCAAATTAAATACATATCGGAAAAGAAGTAAAAGTTTATGATATAATTATCTATTTCCCTTGTTGTTGCCTCAAACTATTTTAAAACTACTTTATATATCATAGATAACAACATTTTTGTCCTGTTACCAATATTTTCTTTCCTGTTACTAAACATAAGGTAACACATGACACCAGCCTCATATTCAAGAACGGGAGGAATCATTGTGCTTTTTTCAGTTTTAGTTCATGGTAACAGGATGGGAAAAAATATGTGACACAATAAAAGAAGCTCTGAAATTTTCAAATTATTATCTTAAAGAATGATGCTATATTGTATATAAATACTATGTAAAATATTTCATATTTTAAAAATTATTAGTATGCTTTAAATCAATATTCAAATTGCTCTTGCACTGCGGTATCTTACACGGGCGTGTAATAAAAGTAAAATATCCTGGCAAGCCTCGGATATTTGTTACTTTTATCAACTTGTGTTGATATATTTGATATCAGAAGACACTTGGGTGAGATTCTCTATATAACCTACTACATACTCCTGAGTTTATCGCTGTGATTGTTATTTTTGCTACTGATTCCCGTCTGAGTTGAATAGACTTTTACTCGACGATCTTTGTTTACAAACTCACACGTGCTTTCTATTTTTAGCCATAGGTCACTGCTGAACCGGAAGTAAATTAGAAACCGAATGTTTACTACTAATCCTGTTCTTCAGTGCTTAGCACACATGTGTTTTTCACTTCATGTTGATCAAAGTAAGGTATATATGAAGTAAGTTTTCAGTTATTTATATGAACTCTATTAACACCTTTCCATGATTTTAATGGACTGCAAAGACTCAATCAGAAATAATTGAATAAGGCGACAGTGACAAATATGTCGTTCATTAAGAACATCGGCAATATGATGCCATCAACAATTATTATCTTTGTTTATTTATAATGGAGGACAATGTTATTTCATGTTACATAACTATCCTCCTGGGAAGACACAATATCGCAATCCCAACCTTTTCTTTGCTTTTATTTTTCTTTTTTCTTTCTTTTATCTTTTCTTTTTTGACAAAATTTTGTTCCCATTTCATCTTTTAAATGACATACATTTATCTCATATAGCAGTCACAAAACGGACTTCCATGATACTTGCAGCATATTGCCTATTATCATATTTTCTACCTTAGTTATGAATCTACTTAAAACACTATACCTTTATTATTATAGATATGGGTATTGGCGGGTAACATAAAGAAAATTAGAATGATTTCAGCAAACTGTACTGTAGGGGATTAGCAGATAAGAATAAAAGAAAGGAAGTAATTAATATTTACAGAAAAAAAAATCATTTTCCATAATCTGTTTGCACGATATACATATTGTCAAGGAACATGTAGACATAATGAAGAATGAATGGGGTTTGTAGAGTATAATTGCACCTTTTAGATCTAATTGCAGAGAAATGGCTATACTTTTTGATAATAACATTGATGTTACTATACATAGAACATTGGAAGATGAGAATGGAAATTATATTGTTGCTGACATAACCGTTGAAGAAAAAAGATTTACATTCGCAAATATTTAAGGCCAAACAATGATGACCCTAAATTTTATGTAAACCTATTTGAAAATATTTGTGATTTGGAAAATGAATCTACAGCTATTGTTGGAGATTGGAATCTGGTTATTGACCCATCAGTTGATTTGGAGAACTATAAAAACATTAATAATCCTAAAGCCAGAAATATAGTATTAGAGCAGATTGAATCGCTTGACCTTGTTGATGTTTGGAGACTTAAATCAAGATATAAGAAAATTCACATGGTGGAAACACAAACCAAGACAACAAGCAAGATTAGATTTCTTTTTAATATCTCAGGATTTATTGAATCTTACACTTGACGCTGATATTTTGCCTGGATATAAAACTGATCATTCAGCTGTTAGTTTTACCTTCTCGAACTCATTAAACCAAGAAAGAGGGCGGGAATACTGGAAATTAATACATCATTACTTTTAAATATTGAATATGCAGATCTGGTCAGGAAGATTTTAAAGGAAACAATTGAAGAATATTCAAATGACACTAATGAAGAAATTAATGATGATGCTGACGTCAATCTCAAAATTAATGACAGTCTATTTTTGGAAACTCTTTTGATGAAAGTAAGAGGTAAATCAATCTCCTATTCATCTTTTCTTAAAAAGAAAACAAAAGATAAATCAAAAGAATTAGAAATCAAGATAAAAGATTGTGAGGATACAATAAGAAGAGATTTTCAAAATATTGATGAACCTTTACTTGCAGAACTAACAAAATCAAAATTAGAATTGCAGCAGATTAAAGAAGGAGAAATAAGAAAAATTCAGTTGAGAAATAAAATTCTATTGTATGAAGGAGAAAAACCTACAAAATATTTCTGTCATCTAGAAACTAGGAATTATGTAAACAAATCAATAAATAAAATTATCACAGACAAAAATGAGGAAATAACAGATGGTGACTCAATTTTATATGAGGTTAAGCAATTTTACAAACAAACTTTATTCTTCAGATAGAAATTTCGAAGCTAACTGTAACTTAGACAATATTATAACTCCGATCTTAAGTGGAGACCTCAAAGAAAAATTGGAAAGGGAAATAGACATAAATGAAGTTGCAAATGCTGTAATAGATGGTTTTCCGATAGATTTTGGAAAGAACTTAAAGTTTGGGTTTTCGGGATTTTTTTTGATTTTTTTATTATTCCTGATATCATTGTACATATACACACGTAGTCTTGAAACATGGTCAGTTTTTTTTTAAGACATACAAGAAAAAAACATAAAAGGACAGACAATCATTCACTCACACATTCACACCTTTGTAATTTAAAAAAAAGATTAATATGTTCTCCATACTAATAATTATCAAAAACAAGTTTGGCATACATTGCCCATTTACTTTCAAATTCATTAAACTTAGACTTATTCCAAAATCTTATTTTTTCTATTGAATAATAATATTTAAGTTCATGCTTAAATTGTGATAATTTTGGAGCTATTTTCCTCAACTTGCACTTATAAATATGGTATTTTGCTAAAAGTAATATCAAATCAAAGGTATCATCTGTATGGAATGTGGGTGAACACCCAAAAAGAATCAGCTGACAATGAAGATTTATATTCCCTGTATGCATACAATTCATCTCTACCCATTGTGAAAAAGCTTGCCAGAAGTTTTTAATAGCTCTACAATTCCAAAAAAGATGAATTATTGTCTCAGGTTCTGCAGCACAGAATGTACAGAGATTACTTTCAAACAAATGCATCTTAATCAAGTGGGTATTTACAGGTAGGATTCTGTGAAGCAGTCTGATTTGCATCCACCTCAATTTGGGATCTAATGTTGTTTTGAAAGGTTTAATAAAGATATCAAGATGATTTATATTAATTAAAGTCTCTTCTTCCCATTTCTCAATTACCTTAAGTTTTTCATCATTATCAGTTGATTTAAAATGATATTTTTTTTATCCTCTTTTACATGCCAGGAGATTCCTGACACATAAGCATGTATTGATATCTGGAAATACTTCTGTTTTGTGAATACTAAGGAGCTTTCGGTATTTTTCAATTGCTTTTATAATTCCATGAAATTCAAGAAAATTTATCTTAAAATAGACATGACAAAATTGTTCAAGAGACATATAGTCGCCATTATCATTTAGCAGGCAGGAAATATTGATAATGTCATGTTAAAAAGTTTTACTTTTTATAGGTTGATCACCAATAAGTATATTTTTATTATACAGAAGTGGTTCCCTAAGGAAGTTTTCATAAGTGCTTGGTCTAGTATTATAACTGTATTTAGCATAAGCATTCATAGTATCTCTCCAAAAGCTGTTTTTTAGTGATTCTGCAAGTATAAATGGAAATTCACCACAATAGGTTAGTAGCTTTAAATATTGTGGACAGTCATTAGTGAATAAGTTCTTCCATTTCCTGTTGTAATCAACATAAAGTAGTTTTCTCATCCATGTGATCTTTAGATTATCAACATAAGCAAATATATTTATCATTCCAAGCCCACCTTCAGCAAATGGTTTACATACTACTGACCGCTTAATTCTGTCAGGCTTGTTTTCCCAGAGGAAACTAAACATAACATTATTCACTTTTTAGCTCATCTGGCCTGTAAGGCCCGATGGGTCACAGGGCCACTAAAGCTACAATTTATAATCCTCACTAGCCAAGGAGTCTGTACACAAAGTTTCAGCTTTCTAGGCCTCATGGTTCTGGAGAAGAAGATGAAAATAGGCTTTTAGGGCGTGGCCCCTGTGGCCCTTATTAGGGGTCACAGGGCCACGAAAGCAACAATTTATAATCCTCATTCTTCAAAGAGGCTATACACAATGTTTCAGCTTTCTAGGCCTCATGGTTCTGGAGAAGAAGATGAAAATAGGCTTTTAGGGCGTGGCCCCTATGGCCCTTATTAGGGGTCACAGGGCCACTAAAGCTACAATTTATAATCCTCACTAGCCAAGGAGTCTGTACACAAAGTTTCAGCTTTCTAGGCCTCATGGTTCTGGAGAAGAAGATGAAAATAGGTTTTTAGGGCGTGGCCCCTGTGGCCCTTATTAGGGGTCACAGGGCCACTAAAGCTACAATTTATAATCCTCACATATAAAGAAGTTTAGATTCCTTAATACATGATAATCAGACAGGGTTTATGCCAGGCAGAACTCTAAGTGAAAATACAAGATTACTTTATGACATTATGTTCGAAACAAGGAAAAGAACTTTGAAAGGCCTTTTGATTTTAATTGATTTTGAAAAAGCTTTTGACACAGTTTCTAAAGATTTCATTAATTCTGTCTTGGCAAAATTTTGATTTGGTCCTGAGATTATTCGCTGGATTAATATATTGACTTATGAAACCACCTCATGTGTCATTCAGAATGGACATCTATCTGATTTCTTTCCCAATGAACGGGGCTGTAGGCAAGGTGATCCATTAGCACCATATTTGTTTTTAGCTCACCTTTACAAAGTAAATGTGAGCTTATGTCATGGCGCTTCGTCCGTCGTCCGTCTGTCTGTCCGTCCGTCCGTCCGTCCGTAAACTTTCAGGAAAAAGACTACTCCTCCTAAACGAATCCAGATATCATTCTGAAATTGTAGTATGTTATACCCATGGTGATTCCTCACAGAAAGGTAGATGTTTCAGTTTTTAGAATCCAAGATGGCCGCCATGGCAGCCATATTGAATTTTCAATTAGATTGCATGAAAAAGACTACTCCTCCTTTACCAATCCAGATGCCATTCTGAAATTGTAGTATGTTATACCCATGGTGATTCCTCACAGAAAGGTAGACGTTTCGGTTTTGAGAATCCAAGATGGCCGTCATGGCAGCCATATTGAATTTTCAATTAGATTTCATGAAAAGACTACTCCTCCTATACGAATCCAGATATCATTCTGAAATTGTAGTATGTTATACCCATGGTGATTCCTCACAGAAAGGTAGACGTTTCGGTTTTGAGAATCCAAGATGGCTGCCATGGCAGCCATATTGAATTTTCAATTAGATTTCACGAAAAAGACTACTCCTCCTATACGAATCCAGATACCATTCTGAAATTGTAGTATGTTATACCCATGGTGATTCCTCACAGAAAGGTAGACGTTTCGGTTTTGAGAATCCAAGATGGCCGTCATGGCAGCCATATTGAATTTTCAATTAGATTTCATGAAAAAGACTACTCCTCCTATACAAATCCAGATACCATTCTGAAATTGTAGTATGTTATACCCAAGGTGATTCCTCACAGAAAGGTAGATGTTTCAGTTTTGAGAATCCAAGATGGCTGCCATGGGAGCCATATTGAATTTTCAATTAGATTTCATGAAAAAGACTACTTCTCCTAAACCAATCTAGATATACTTTCTAAATTGTAGTATGTTATACCTATAGTGATTCCGCACAGAAAGGTAGACGTTTCAGTTTTGAGAATCCAAGATGGCCGCAAAAGCAGCCATCTTTACTTTTCAGCTGCAATGACACATCATTATTATTAAATTTTAAGCTTTCATCAAGTGATCACTTGCATCAAATAAATTCTCTAATTTGAACTTACTAATCATAATATTATCTTGAATATGGAATATTTAAGATTGTCGTGCAAGTTGTTCTATATTTTTAAGTGTTTTTAAAAAAAAATTAAGATATAAGACAAACAAAATTAATTAATTTGCTTAAAATCTTCATGGCAACTAGCTGCAAAAACCCAATCACATTTAACATCATGTTAAATTTTAAACAATGGTATCTCCCTTATATAAATACCACACATAAGGGGTCAACCAGAGTTCAGATATGCCTCTAGAGTCCACAATGCTATTCTAATACACATCCTGATACAGGCTGCTAGCATCACAGTGTCAGCTGCTAGTCTGTTGCATAATCAACCTGACCCAATTGATATTGCAGAGCAATATGCTATATGGCCATGTGTATGCAATAAGAGTTATGGAAATTAGACTTGTAATCTCATGACAGTGATACGTTCTTTCTAAGAATAACAACTTACACAAAAGTTGTCATCAATAAGTTTTGTGTTTAGCAATCTACATGATAAGTTGATGTGGAAAGAGTTATTTTGTATCAGGTTCCATTTCCTGTGTTTTACTCATATTTGTACCATTTCTATATCTAACAGAAGTTCTTCTTGACACAAAATCAATTTAGGACATAAGCTAACTATGTTTTGTGAAATTATATATATTTTTCACAACCTGCTTGTATGTTGCTTAGTTATCTTTACTTAATTGATAAATACAACATAATGATGTATGGCAATTATCATGTCTAAGCAATGGACTTTATGGAAAGTATATAAATTGACTTTATGAAAAGTATACTTGTATTCTATTAATAATAATACTTTTTACAAATAACAATTTAAACAAGTCAAGAATCAGCTTTTGTGTACAACAATCTGCAAGATGAGTTAATATTATTAAGTCAAGAATCTGCTTTTATGTACAGTAATCTACATAAGTTATTGTAGAAAGAGGTAATTTGTATCAGGTTCCAGTTCCAATACCATATGTTTTATGAAAACCTGTAAAACTAAATGATAATTGTATCATGCTGAATGGGCTCTGGGAACAACATGTCAACATAGAAGTCATTATTTTTCAATTAGATTTCAGGCCAAGTACTTCTCCTACTAAATCAATTAAGATATCATTCTGAAAAGTGAGTATTTTTTTATATAGTGATTCCTGACAAAGACGCATTCATTTTATTATCAAGAATCCAATCAACAATTAGATATGTCATTTATATTGAATTTTCAATTAGATTTCATAAAATTCATTGAAAAGAATACATTTCCTGGTCAATCAAATGAATGTGTTTATATTTGTATTGATGCGCTTGTTGTAATATTTATCAACACTATAAATACAGTTACAAAATAATTTATGAATCATCTTTATCTGCGAACAGCCTGAACCATGAGTGTTTTAATAAATCCTTTTAAATAAAACATATAATGATATCAGTGGGTTACATAATTCCTGACACTTCATAAAAGGCCAAATAACATAGCCAGTGAGGGATCTGATTACGATCTGAACGATGATTATCTAGATAATTATAATGATCATTCAATTCAAACAAATCCTTTTCAAAAGCATTTAAAATGATTAAATTTGTTCACTCTCAACACTAACTGTTGTTTCCATGCAATTAATATTAGAATACTTCAATAAACATATTACTGAGTTGACCTCCAGATTATTTCTATAGCAAACCTCTCTTCTACCCCCACCCCTTCTATCCTCCCTTCCCCTCCTCCCCTTTCCTCTCCTGTCCTTCCATTGCAAACCTCTCTTCTACCCCCCACCCCTTCTATCCCCCCTTCCCCTCCTCCCCTTTCCTCTCCTGTCCTTCCATTGCAAACCTCTCTTCTATCCCTCCTTTCCCCTCCTATCCTACAGCCCCTCTCCTGCAACTCCCCTCTTAATATCTGTATTGCATACTGAATTAAGGGGAAGACACTCACATTATGGAATAACAGTAACTTACATAAGAGGATAAGTTACATAAGCTACATGCAGGTGCAAGAGGTCATCACAGGTCATCATATGTAGTAATTAGCATAAACCCCCATGTGGCTAGCCTATTCTGACCAATCAGATTGCACTAACATATGTCAAGATTTAAGATATTCAGAAATCTTCAGTTAGAATCACATGAGACATTGACCTGGACAGTTTACTTTGGCAATTGGACTTATCACTAGCTGAATTTGTGATTTGTGTCAGAGGGATATATTCCAAATGTTTATGTGCATCTTTTTTTAGTTCTTTGGAAGTTGAGAGTGTGACTAATCTAACATTGGATTAACCAGTTTGTTGACTTTTGTGATTGTGTTTGAAAACTTTGGTCCGAGTACTGTACAAGTACTTTTAAGAAAGAATTCTTGAGATTTTCGGGACTATTTCTTGACTTCAAGAGTCACAAAACCTGTTATTATTGATTGACATTTAAATGAATACTCCTAAACCAATCAAGATAATGAAATTAATATGGATGCCCACATATAAGTAACATTTTGAAGATTAAAAAATACAAGATGGTCACCAATTCAGCCATAGATATACAAAAAAGGTATACAAAAACCTACTGCTTGTTAACAAATCATGATTTATTAACATTCTTGTATTAATGTTTGTTCGTGCTCTAATTTTTTCCAACAGAAGACTAGCATTTTAAAAGATACAAAAATCATGATGGCAGCCATAATCAATTATCATATAAAATATGGTTACACAATTAAACTATATTACCACATCATTCATTTTAAGGTGAGCTTCTGTACCCTCGGTACTTTTATTATTTGTAGCTGAAATCCTTGGATGTATGATCAGACAAAATGATGAAATAAAAGGTATTGTTATTGATGATCAAGAATATAAGTTAGGCCAATATGCGGATAATACTGAATTATTTTTAGATGGCTCAGATGATAGTTTGTATGCTGCTATTGACACACTAAATACTTTCTACAATATGTCAGGGTTGAAAATGAATATTGATAAGACCAAGGCAATCTGGATTGTCTCAAAAGCTGGTAGCAATGATACATTGTGTCAAGATTTAGACATAGAATGGCAAAGAAAGGAATTTGAAGTTTTGGGGAATAAATTTACTCCTACATTGCAAGATCTATGGGTTATCAACACAAGAAAAAGACTAGAAGATATAAACAGACTACTGGGAGCATGGAGAAAAAGAAATTTGACATTGATTTGCAAAATTACTCTTATCAAAACACTAGCCCTTTCTAAACTAGTTCATATTTTCAAAAGTTTACGAAACCCTCCTGACGAATTTATAACCTCCCCTGAATGATTGTTTTTTAGATTTATTTGGAATGATAAGATATACAAAATTAAACGCACCAATTTGGAAAAAAAAAGATTTTAAAGAGGGGGGTCTGCGTATGATAAACATTAAAACTTTTATGAATTCCATGAAACTGTCTATTCTCAAACGCTATATTAACAAACCTAAGGTTAATAACCCAGGTAAATTCCCACTTAAAGATATATTGAAATATGGGGCCAATGTTCAAGGTATTGTTGAAACAGATTATCCTTTTGGAGAGATGTATTGAAAGCATGGAAAGCTTACTGTCAAAAATGCCAAATTGAAGAAAATATAAATGAAATCCTATCCCAACCAATATGGCTCAACCACAACTTCAGGAACCCACACCACTTTATTAGACACTGGGCTAATAAGGAAATTATGACAATTCAAGATTTGTATAATGATGAAGGTGTTGTGCGTTTTGAAGATTTGAAAAATAAATTTGGGATAAGTGGTACATATATATAGATCTTGCATATATTTTATATATTTTGCCTTACTCATGGAAAAAGACTTTGAAAGAACACAGTCACATACAGGTAAAGCAATTCCACATCAATGCCTTGCATAAAGACTTCATGACACTCAAACTGATGTCTGACAGCATTCTACCTTCTATTTGTCGGAGATGGGAAATTTTATTTCAAGATACTTATTTTGATTGGCATTTGATTTTTACTTTTTAGCTCATCAGGTCTGAAAGACCCGATGGGCTTATGGCATGGCGTCCGGCGTCCGTCCATCCTTCCGTCCATCAGTAAACTTTTCACTATTTCGACTTCTTTTCCAGAACCAATGACTTTAGAGAGCTGAAATTTGATGTGCAGACTCCTTGGCAAAAGGGGATTCTAAATTGTAGATTTTGTGACACCATGACCCCAATTGGGGTCACAGGGGTCAAAACCTTAAAAACCTATTTTCATCTTCTACTCCAGTTTCAAAGGTCTAGAAAGCTGAAAAGTTGTGTGTAGACTCCTTGGCAAAAGGGGATTCTAAATTGTAGATTTTGTGACACCATGACCCCAATTGGGGTCACAGGGGTCAAAACCTTAAAAACCTATTTTCATCTTCTACTCCAGTTTCAAAGGTCTAGAAAGCTGAAAAGTTGTGTGTAGACTCCTTGGCCAACGGGGATTCTAAATTGTAGATTTTGTGACGCCATGACCCCCATTTGGGTCACAGGGGTCAAAATCTTAAAAACCTTTTTTCATCTTCTTCTCAAGTTCCAAAAGGTCTAGAGAGCTGAAAAGTTGTGTGTAGACTCCTTGGCCAACTGGGATTCTAAATTGTAGATTTTGTGACCCCATGACCCCAATTGATATCACAGGGGTCAAAACCTTGAAAACCTATTTCAATTAAAAGTTTGATGAGCTACAGAGCCCATGGCTCTATTTTTATGGGAATATTATAAAGGATGTGAAAATACTTGATTTCCAATTCAGATTTTTACATGGAACTATTTAAACAAAAAAATAACTTAAGAAAATGAAACTTGTTGAAAATACTGTTTGTTTATTTTGTAATGATACAGATGAAAGTTTAAGCCATGTATATCGGGAATGTGAGGAAAAAAATTATTTTTGGAATGAACTTCAAATTTGGATGATTCAAAATAAATTGGAATTAAATTTGACAGAATTTGTCGTTTGGTTTGGTACTTTAAGTATCCAACCATTAATTAATCATCTTTTGGCTAAAAGACACATTTATGTTTGCAACTTGAAAAATAAGATTCCAAAAGTCAAAGACTTTGTTCACATTCTAAAAGATACATTTATACTTCAAATTTCATATCTAAAAGAAATAATGACTTCATTAGATTGGAAAAAAATTGTCTCCTCTATTCCTAATCTTTAACTAAGATATGACTGAATAAGAATTGAGATTGTTTGTTTATTTTAATAACAAATTCAACTCTGTTATATATATATCATATACTTGTATATCATGCTCTTATATATCTTATGCTGGTAGCTAACCCCTGTCCACGACAGCAAGGAAGAACAAGACGTGTTAGCGTCGGATCAGCTTTTATTTTAAAATAAAATACACTGAATAATACTGATAAAGTTCCCAAGATAATACTGAATAATTAAATGTAAAAGAAATACAGTTTTTGTTGTTTACTAAGTGAATTGAAATACTGACAAACATCACTGAAATCAAGGGACGCAACTCCATCACTCCTAAGCCTAGTGCTGATATGAGATATTTTATGAATGCTTCAATTTCACACCAGTGTCAAGGGTGCTTTACTGGGATAGAAATTCTGCACATAAATTACTCTAAATTTGCTTATTTACTGCTAAAAGATAAAACTTAGTGTGATAAACGTAAAAAGATGCTAAAATAGAAACTATATTTGACAGTATGAATCGAAATACTGTTACGCTGGAGCATTACAGAAAATTCATGAAAATACACCTAATTTGCTTAATACAAATAAATTATACACTGCAAAAACACTGCGGAAATACACAATATTGTTTTACATACACTTTGGTGGCTGTATCTTTCCCGAAACATTGAGTGGTTCCCAAAACATATGTCCCGTGGCGAAGGCTCATTCAGAAACACAATACAGAAAAAATGCCTGCCCGCTGGAAACAGCTCCATACAGCGACACTGCACAAAAGCACGTTCAACGAATACCGAAATAAGGTTACAGGTAAACCGGAATGGGATTCATAAAATGAAAATAAGGTTAGCGCACTGGAAGGCAGCACAAATCTTGTAAAAGAAATCTATGGGAACAATAAAAAAAAACAAAAAAAAACTTTACATCATTTTACCTGCAAGAGTAAACGATTTGATAAAACATCGTAAAATGGAAACATCTTATAAAAACCAACTGCTGGCAATATGTCACCTACTTTTGTAACATAGATATGTCATGTTCTGAATTTCTTGGTTTTGATATATGTCTAGTTCTTGTGTATTTTGTTCATCATGTTTTGTACCGGTTGGGTATTTTTATAAGTATATCTTATATTATCTTTTATAAATATAAAGATTTGCTTGTTTACCGAACCGGATTCTTTAATGAATAAAAATATGTTTAAACCAAATCAATAATGAAACCAAACGTCCAGCGTGAGAGTTTACCGCTATCAATCAAGTATAACGTGTCTCTGATTTTCATACACACTAGGTTTATCTCTATTCTACTTTTACAATATTTGATTATAAACTCTTTTCCTTATCGGCTTGCACTTTGTAAAAAGTTGCAACTTGCGGCAACAGAAATTAACTCGTCTGTTCCTGGATTTGCTCCTTTGTACTCAAAGAAGATTCAGCCATGAGCAAAGATAACTCTACAACTGCATGTTCACCAAATATATTTATCACTGTACTCCACACAGATACTTTCTTGTATTTACAGTTTTATTTTAGAAGTACATAGGTATCAAATTATCAATCACACAATATGTTTACATAAACAATAAATGACAAGATGTCCAGAATTTGAACTTCATTTGACATTTCAGCTGCACATTTGGTAACATTGTAATAATCATAGGGTTTGTAAAATAGTGCTGGAATGGTAAGCGGCTTTTTTGGTTTAAATTCAAATTTTTTTTTTTTTAATGAGGATAATTGCATTTAAAGGGTCATAATTTCTTCTGGGAAGCCAAGGAGTATCTTCTCTTTATCTAAATGTATTTCAACTTGAGCTTTTTCTCTAAGCCAGTCTTCCAATTCTGTCCACAATGGTCGTAAAAAGTCCCAGTCCCAGAATAGATGGTACAGCGTATCTATTTCTGACAGACAAGTTTATTTCGTAACTAGGCCATAAGCCCATAATACACAGGAATTACAAAATATTTTCTTGGATGCATTACAATTAAGTTTCTATAGATGATTTTAGAGCAAATACTTTAAATAAATAGAGTCCAAGTTTATAACTGATGTCTTTGTTTGTATTCTCCATCAAGTTTATGAATTTGTTTGTTGTTGGATTGTCAATAAAGCCAGCTGGCAGGTATTTTCTTCTTAGGTGAGAGTATTTATCACATGTCAGGAGCACGTGATATTCATTTTCTACAGTTATAAAATTTGTCTTTAAACAGTGATCACAGTATCTTTCTTCAGGGGGTATATTATTGTGTCTCCCAGTTTCAACTTTAAGTCTAAAATTGTTACATCTAAACTTTTCTATAATATATTTCAAATACTGTGGAATGTCATTTATTATGTATGATTCCACATTGAGTAGAGACTTATACTGATGACAGTATTCACATTTAGAGGAGGATTCCATTGATGAATGCCAGTCTTGGTAGAGGTTGTCAGAGAGTCTTATCTTAAAGTTTTGAATAAAAAGATTTATGTCCCCAATATTTTGTTGTATCCCTACCACTCCAAACCCCAGGCGAAAAAGTATGTTCTTTACAGCAGTGGCCGCTGTATATCTTTCTACTTCATCAAGAGATTTGAGCATGTTATATGCTTGATGTGGTAATACGATCACGATACAGAGAATGTATCATGATATGTGTATCGTCAGATTGAGTATCGCGATTCACGAATACCACGATATATCGTCACACCTCTAGTTATTTCCAAGATGAATTAATCTTGTCCAATATTTAACTGCTCTTGTCATGTAGATATATTGAAGGGGGAGCCTGCCACACTCCCCAAGTGCCATGTTGTTTGGAGTATTCTGTGTAAGTCTGTACATGCCTGTACACTCTCAATCAGCTTGTTATATGAAGTTCCCCATACTTCAGCTCCATAACACAATATTGGGACAATCATACTATCAAAAACTTTAAAATTATCTTCATAACATAGATTTCCAACATTCTGTTGAAAGGACATTATATTGAAGATGGCTTTCTTTGCTTGTGCAGTCAGACAGATATCTATAGAAATTAACAACTTCAAGTTTATTTCCATTATAAGTCCATTTTTCACTTTTCTTTAAAGTCCCCCCTCTTCTGAACACCATTACTTTTGTTTTCTTGAGATTAACATTCATTCCTGTAGAGTCACACAATTGTTCTATCACATTTATTTATTTATTTATTTATTTTCTTCTGAAGTTGTAGAACACTATCAGCTATTGATGACACATCATCTGCATACACAAGTGCATATATTTTGGGAAAATCAGTTGTTACAAATATTCCTTCTCCACCTTTCTGCTCTAGTTGGCATATGAGTTCATTTAGGTAAATGATAAATAATGTTGGGCTTAATACACATCCCTGGCTGGTTCCAATGTTTCATTCAAAATATTCTATAGCCCAGCTTTCTAGGCCTCATGTTTCTGGAGAAGAAGATGAAAGTAGGTTTTTAGGGTGCTGCCCCTGTGGCCCTTATTAGGGGTCACAGGGCGCCCAAAGCTACAATTTATAATCCTCACTAGCCAAGGAGTCTGTACAAAAATTGTCAGCTTTCTAGGCCTTATGGTTCAGGAGAAGAAGACGAAAATATGTTTTTAGGGCGTGGCATATGTGGCCCTTATTAGGGGTCACAGGGCCGCCAAAGCTACAATTTATAATCTTCACTAGTCAAGGAGTATGTACACAAAGTTTCAGCTTTCTAGGCCTCATGGTTCTGGAGAAGAAGACGAAAATAGGTTTTTAGGGCGTAGCCCCTGTGGCCCTTATTAGGGGTCATAGGGCCGCCAAAGCTACAATTTATAATCCTCACTAGCCAAGGAGTCTGTACACAAAGTTTCAGCTTTCTAGGCCTTATGGTTCTGGAGAAGAAGTCGAAATTCCACAACGTTTATGGACGGACGGACGCCGGACACCATGCCATGCCATAAGCCCATCGGGCCTTACAGGCCAGATGAGCTAAAAATTAATGAAACAGGAAAAATCCAAAGTATTACCAAAATCTACAGTTTTGAATCACATATTATCTACGTGGAAAAGGAATTCTACCAAATTCGCAATGCCAAACTGCCGTGATGTGTTCTCGCTATTTGTTCGCGCTTTTGTCTGATCGATCGTTTTTAATTTTCTGTTAGAACATAAATGGGAAACTGTTCCAATAGCTAATGAATTCTAATTTGATAATCTGTACTTTTTCATCGTTTTAGTTTATTGTACAACAATATATATTGAGTTGTTTATGCGCTTGCAAAAATGCGACTCAAATCATGATTCTGTCTGCTTGAAACTGCTTTCGTTTTCGACCTTGTGATAGCAACATCATTTTAGCTCTAATGTTTCCGAAAGTTATATCATTTTCAAGATCGAATACATAACTTTCTGTGGATGGAAATTCAGTCATGTGCACGGGCTGTGGAAAAATTGCAAGGACTTTGCGTGCACCATACATTTACTGCACTTAGTTTGTCTTTGACGTCACGGCGAACAATGTTCAACAAATGAAAACAAAAAGATAACTTGTATTATTTCGTGAACAATCAGTCGCCTGTAGGAAGTAAACACATCAACGTGATCACTGACATCGGCTTTCTTGATAAATAACAATTGAATTACTTTGTAGATATTTTTATTGGTGTCACTTATGATTTAAAATTACATTAATTGAATGGTAAACAACTCAGCTTTCTTCACTTAAAATTTAATGAATTTCCGAACATAGATAACGCCTCAGCGACATTTTTTGTACAACGTTGACCAAAATCTCCAGTTAACTCCAAAAGTTAGCGGCACTGCGTGAGCGCATAGTTACCCCTTGGATTTAAGAAATAAAGTAGCCCTAACCATCATGTGTTTTGCAATAAAGTATAGTTTTGCCCTGAACTATTATAGTTAAAGCATGAGGCTACGCGTTCGGTTTCAATTTAAAATTTACTCGCTATCAATCCAGTATAACATGTCTCTGATTTCCAAACACACTACGTTTATCTCCTAAATAAAGGGTGGGCGGCGCCTTTGATCTTTTCGGGAACAATACTAGAATAAGAAATAAAGTAGCCCTAACCATCATGTGTTTTGCAATAAAGTATAGTTTTGCCCTGAACTATTATAGTTAAAGCATGAGGCCGAAGGCCGAATGGTTTGACGTTATAATAGTTCAGGTCAAAACTATACTTTATTGCAAAACACATGATGGTTAGGGCTACTCTATTACTTTTCTAGTATGTCTAATTATTACTCCTTTAAGTTATTTCTACTCCAAAAAAGACATATTTTGTAAATCACGTTAGGCCGCGAATTAAAATATTCTCGATCAGGGCCATATCTTGTGACGTCATAACCGATTGTTATTGCCTTTGTTTCGTGACGTCACTCAAAAACTATACTTTATTGCGGAATAAAAAAAGGGTGGGCGGCGCCTTTGATCTTTTCGGAAACAATACTAAAATTCATAGTAAATATCTACTTTAAATAGCCCTTGGATTCATATTAGGTGATTTCTTAGGGTAAGGGTTAGGGTTAGCGTTTTAGGTTCACTTTACAATATGTTCGTCACTTTATCTACAGTATACGTTAGCGACCATAGCACTAGACAAACTAACCCTAAAACATTGTCATACGGATCCAAGGGTTAAAAAAGATAGTCAACAAATATCTAAGTACTAAAAAAGTCAATCTAATGATAATCCAAGGGCTAATTCCCTCAAGATGTTAATCTAGCGGCGACCACATTGTTGTACCGATTGCATTAGTTATTGAGCAATTGCAGAGTTAGGCCTATAACACAGTTAGGTACATGTAGGAAAACACATTAATTGAACGTTGGTAACACAATTCTACCCAGCTGAAAATCTCTCATCACAATCAATATAAAATCCGCCACAGACTTTGATAGGTATGGCAATTTTCCATGCAATTGAAAATCCGCCACGCATTTGAGTCTTACATATTAACCAGTGGTTGATCTATTTAAGATATGTAAGATAAGGTTTTGATTCGTATTGAAAATGCACCAATGTTATATTCGGGATCACACTGTTTTGCATATCACATTCCGCATTTTATTTCAGTCTCATACACCAAAGCGAATCTGACAACAATATCGACTCACCGTTTCATAAAGTTCAAGTACAGATTATTTCTTAGATGTTATTGTACTTGCTTTTGGCCTTTATCATAAATCATAATTTTACACATAAATCGTTAGTTTGTAGGAGTTTGTCTCCAGACGTTATGGTATATACGTAAATGAAGACAAGCCCGGCATGGACGGGGCCATGCAGTCACGATTATTTGATTAAAAGTCTAATTTATGTGTTTATCATCCAAAACTGTGTTCCACAGGAGATATGTTGAAGATCAATTGATATCTCCTAGGAGATATCGCTTTGACAGTATATTTTGAACAGTGCACTGTAATCAGAAAATTAATGACATCACAAACTTTTTATTCCATCAGTAATGACGTCACAATGTTATGACGCCATAGACACAACAACTTCAAAATGCTATGACGTCATTAACACCATGACGTCGCAATGGCATGACATCACTGGGTTAGGATTTTTAGGGCAATGTAGTGTTCAAAGATGCACATTATTCATGCAAATTTGATGAAAAATGATTTTGGATGATAAATATAATAGATCTACTACTTTTATTGAAGTTCAAAAACGTAATGGAACCGGCGACATGTCAGGAAATAAGGGACGTTTTTCATCTAGTGTTTGTGCTCAATGATGTTTCATAGAATACTGATATTTAGTTTTTGTTTCCGTGCTTTCTTTTTTTATTGTTTATATGTTGTTCTGTAATAACTTTGATCCAGTAAATACTGATCTTGTTCTGTGATCAAATAATATCCATGGTTCTATGTGTTACATCAGTATTACTGTCATTGGCTACTACTAAGTTATATAATTTCAACGTTTCAGATTAATTTGATTCTATAAATGGCTTTAGACAAGTCTGCATCCTAAGTCCTCCATCATGTTTTTGTTATTTGATGATCAATTTATTTCTTTGAGAGGCATTTAGAAGTTGATGAGGAGAACAAGTTATATGAATAGTCAACTTCTATATTGCATGAAATGCGACGTTTCGGTGTAGATACTAACATATAATCATGATAACGGTGTTAGTATCTACACCGAAACGTCGCATTACATGCAATAAAGAAGTTGACTATCCATATAACTTGTTCTTCTTCTTGATAATCAGTTAACATGAATTATCTACTTATGAAGAAAATGGTCTATTAATTGAAGGATAGCTTAAGGAATTGCATTCGGAACTGTATGAAGATGGTTTCTTTCCTCGCATATGTAAAAGTTTGATTAAAGATGGGTTTTCCCTGTACATTTCAAGAAAGCAAAAGTGGTACATGAAGGTGGTTTGGACCGCGGATATTAGGTGATCAATATGGTTATATTGAATATTGTTGCATATCAAAATTATGTTTGTTTATTGTTTTCGTATAGAAATAGTCAGTCCTGCTAAATAAAGTGAAAAAAGTTTTGTCTCTAAGCTAAGCAGTAGATTTAAGACCATTTCTCCAAATATTCGAATAAATTCTTGATTATAAAAATATTAATTTATAATTAAATGCATTAATGTATTTTGCATACTTGATATCCTCTGATATATTGTGTTACCAGGAATGGTATGTTGTTAAAAAGTTCATATTAGGTTTTAATAATTTTGAGTTTGATACAAGCTTTAACTGCTAACATGCTGCTGTTTTGGAGGAATGTTGTAGAAATGATATTTTTGTTGATACTTGATTAAGACCCACCACGAAGTGGGAGGGGATATATGTTTGGGCTCCGTCCGTACGTCCGAGTGTCCCAGTGTCTGTCCATCCGAGTTAAAGGGGACAGATTTTCTAAAATCAGAACCGCCCAAATATTGTTTTCGGAGTTATTGCCCTTGTTGCTTGTTTTTGGACTCTATTTACATTTATGCAATGACATATTATAGAGGCATTACCCATTTAGAAAACATGTGGAACTAGTTTGAGGGGGGGGGGGGGGGGGGGGGGGGTGGTGTTGATGACCATGTCTTCTTGTTATCCATTAAATTTATATTGATTCCAAGTTTAGACAGTTATCACAAACAGTTCTATAACATGTTACAATGTCATGATCAAGTTGGTAGAAAAGTGTGTTTGTTCTGTGCGAAATACTGTTCATTATAAATTTGTTTTGGAAAGCACAGAGTGTTGATAATGAGAAAACAGAATTTCATATGGTTGTGAATATTATACGGATTTTATATCATATTTTTATTCTATTTCTAAAACTGACAAATATTCAACAATATGTTTCTGTATACATATATTTAATGTGTTAAGAACTCTAAAGACGCGAAGAACAACACTGTTGAAATATGTGCATTGGTAGGTTTAGTGGATTATCAAATACACCGGGGAACTTATCATATTTGGAGAGTTAACTCTTTGAAATGAATTACATTTTCACTTGAAAGAACCTAGTAAGGTGTGGGTTTATCAGCGTATTAGTACTTACTTTTGTGTAGTTATATGTTGAGTAACTTACTTCAACGACAATGTGTGTTTAAATGAAACTTAGTTTAAAAGTTCAGATAACATAAGTTGCCGTACTAAAATCTATTTTGCTGTACCTAAACCTTCTTTAACGGAAATGTAGTTCAATAAAGTACTGTATAAGGTAGTATAACGTATCCGAATATAACTAGTAGAACGGACTTCATACCGAACGAAATGTTGTTAACCCTAATTATTCGAGACACGGTTTTCTACGTTTATTGTCTCATAATGATAACTTTATTCTCCGTCATGTTTACTTGTATCAGCAAAATCTTGCTGAAAGAGGAATTGATTGCTGGGCCTCAAGAGTTGAATGATTAAGAAAAGTATGGATAAGGCAGAGTGTAGAAGAGGGTAGGACATTATAGCGATGTTTAGACAAAGGTGTATCAATTGATACTGACAATCAGTCCTATTCAGAGGATATCGGTTAATTCTCAAGCTCTACCTTGACAAATATTTCCATCTTTCATGTCTAAATGCAGCCGGGACGCTATCTCGGCTGATTCGCCCCTCACATGTATCTCATGTAGTTAAGTCGTCTCCTCTCTCGAGTCGGTCCAGCTCAGATAGACGAAGGGGGTTGGGAAATACGCCCTGGCGTCTACACTGACCTGTGAATGTACTACCGGCTCGAGTCATGTTGTAACTCCAAACACCAATAAAATAATGGTCGACCATCACAATTAGATCTCTCCAGTCATCATCAACAACGTCACCTTAACCTTGCCTTCATCGACCCTCGTCGACGTCGTTTCCTTCCTGTCAAATTATCACTCGTAATTGCCCTTTCTGCCTCACGGGATTAACATGGTATCTGTCAAGTAAAGGCAATTTCTATTCATTTCTGATTATTTTGTCTTGGTTTAGTTGGAATCCAAAGCGGGCAGCTTCATTCTCTGGAGAGATTCCTTGACCTACAAAATATGACAAATTACATTAAATACGTTATAAATATTTATACACATTATACACGAATTTAACTGACAAACAGGCAGACTATTTTATTCAGCCCTTATTACATTACAGTGGTTCTCTTGTTGTATCATATTTACTAAAATAATCATTATTTGTCACTGACAGATGAATTTTGATTTTGTTCTTCTAATTTCCTCTTCTTGACAATGAACTTATATCCATTCACGCAAAGGTATCTCCCTCCACGGTGGGTTGGCAAAAACTTAAAATCTAACTGTGCATTTGTCAAAACTGAATGCAAGGGAATAAAGATGCTAACTGTCATTTTCAACATTATCATAGTGTGTATGTATGATCATGACTAATCAAAACTAATGAGTGTTTCTTGAGTGAACTCACTGCTTATTTCTTATTCGTTTCCTAAGTGAACCTATTTCATCCATTCCACATTTTGTGGAAAACCAGAGACTTAATCCCTTTAAACAACAACGTTATAACATCATTGAACTTCAAAGGATTTCTACCTCGACCCAAAGGTCGAACTCACGTTACTACCCCATATCAAGTAACGTCATAGCTGATTGTTATTGACGTCATGGGGCATTGAGGAATAAAGGGTGGGCGGCGCCTTTGATCTGTTCGGGAACAATACTAGAATAACTGTTAACAGGGTTTATCTTCATTGATAGATCTCGGTATTTCTCCTCTCATCATATATTAATATGTCTGCTCTGCTGATGTACATTTGTGTTACATGAAAATTGATTTTGAACAATTAATTAACATAATTATAATTTCATTGTTTTGGGAAAAAACTAACAATTAAACGCATTATTTGAGTGATGACTTTACTTTTGTTCTTATCAGTGTAAGAACACGACATCAAATATTTGAGATATTTTAAATTGAATATCTTACACATGATGTATTCATTGTTTTGCCTGAGAGTTTAAAATAAAAGATGTTAGAACAGAATTGCCATAAACAGTTTGCACTTAATACTAATTATAAATATTGGTTTTAAGACTACGGAGCATTGGGTTGACATTCCTGGCAATCTGAAGATAATACATTTAGCATAAATCCTTATTTATTGTGGACAATTTACAAAACCTTACACTCTCTTTAACAGTTTAGTTTAGTACAGTGGAGATTTCGTTAATTCTTTCATCTAAACATACGTGAAATTTTTATCTACATGCGATTCTATATAGGGTTTAATGTTAATATGTATATAGACAATTAGAGAGGGCGAATCTATTTTCATTCTATTTACACTTCAAAGACAGTTAAAGGGGCGATTCTTTACTTTGTATATTGTAAGTATGTATATAATTTAGAGGGGCAATTCTAAACGGGGAATCATATACATACTTTGATACATTTGCATGGGCGATTTTATATAGGGTTTGATGATTAGTTCCCCCTTTCTTGTATGTTCACTGTGCATATAAACCGATGACCGTAACTTTAGTTACGATCATCCCAACATGGCGGCAGGCCATACGCTTCGGAACTTTTCACGCGATATTCTAGTTGTTCAGGTACATTCAGATAAATTCAATAATGCGTTTAGATGCAGGTTGACGTGGAGAAGAGATTCTAAAAATATTTCCATTTGTAAATGCATATTTATGAAGATATTCAAGTTTGAAAAAATGGGCATGATTACGGTAACTGAAACATGATGACGGTAACTGAAATGTTCGTCAAAGCTAGGATGACGGTAACTGAGCACTTCCAAGATCAATAAGTAACTTTTTATGAAAACACTCTTTAAATGACATAAATTTTAGTAATTCAAAACGAAGGTTGATGGTATATGTTTGTATAATATTTACAGGAGAAAGAGTTTGTTTATACTTGGTGCCCATTTGAAGCCACATAACTGATTTCATTCCTACTTCACTCAACAACAGCACATGAACAATCTAAAAACGTACCATTTAGATCTTTTTTAAATCTGGACGAAATTGCTGGCATATTTGTTTTAAAAACGCCTCATTTCAGAATTAAACTGTAAAGTTACCGGATAACAAGAACATATTATTTCACTACGAACATTAAAATGTATATATATATTTGAATTCAACAAACATTTATTGTTGTCTTAAAATTTTCACACTGAATCAAATTAGAAATGATTTCGCTAAACCATAGTTTTCAAAAACTTTTCCGGCAAGCATCCACTGTCCTGGATTTTGTAGCCAGAAAACATTAATCGCATTGTGATATGTAGTCTGGTTCACATGATGACACGGAATAGCATAAAACTCTAAACCGGTCTTATTCACAAGATTTGAGCCAATACTTAAGAGTTTTCAAAGTCAAGGTTCAAGAGAAATCAAATGTTACTCTAAAATCACAGGAAAGGGTCGAATTACATTTGCACCACGGGATAGCGGAACAAATAAAAGGTTAGATGATTCATATACTAGTCTAATAGTAACCAATTAAGTAACGTTTTGTTAAGTTTCAAACTACTGCATATACTGTTAGTAACCAGCTCATGTATTTTACTGCACACAGGGACGACCCAGATATATTTTTTGAAGATTTCAATACTGAGACAAAAGCGTATGTTATAAGCATTCATATATAAGCGTCGTCCTTTTATATAGATACAAAATATATTTCCTTACATATATATCAACGTTTGTAAGTATCATGTCTTCTCATTGTTGTCAATGACTACTCGTATAATTGTTTTCACTGTACTGATATCATTTCACAAGGGCCATAGCAAGCTTAAAGTCAGAATGCGTGCCATAGAAATCCCTTGGATAACTGGCTGAAATAAAACATTAAAATGTTTATTACTATGACATCTGCGTATTGCGAGAGTTTGCCTTCCAGTATCACTAAAGCGGTCATCAGTTTATTTAATATCATAAACTATTCTACATTACAATGTGTAAGATCAAATCACTCAAGTCATTCAATCGTTTGCTATGTATGTTCGCCTTTTAAAACTAAATTATTGTGTTCTGTGAATGTCGGCTATTCCCAGCGGTTAATAATTAATGAAATTTCTATAACAACTTTGATACTTAAAGGGACAGTAGAACTTTTTTGAAAATTTCATATTTAAATTGTTCACTGATAATTGTAAGTTAATGATAACTATGTTGATAGTGTCAAAATTCTCATTAGACAAACCAATCATCCATAGTAAGGGAACAAATTATGAGATTCACTTTGGGCCATTTTTATGTGAACACATTTAATTCATTTTGTGTAAGAAAAGGGAAACTCAAAGGCCATATGCTGAACTTTACATCATATACTTTATTTATTATGACCTTATTTAGTTTAAATACATTGCCTTTCAATTGGAACCATTTATTTTCGTTTTCCGGTCTTCACCTTATATTACCCCTAAAATCGTGCTACTGCCCCTTGAAATTATATGTTCATAAAAATACAAATATCCTTATATTATAGTCATATTTCGTTTTTAAGCTCATGTTTCTCTATCAAAACAGGTAAAACCCGTAATTAGGCCCTGGGCTTAAATAAGTGCAACCCCGGTTGGGTCGGGGTCATCTTAACTCTTGATAGCGAGTTCTATTGGTTTCCTTTATACTCGTCCAAATATCAACACCTACTAGTGATAAAATGAAATGAACTTCTATGGATTTCCCTAATTACTTGAAACATTATTATCAAAAATTTCTTTACGTTTTCTTAATAATTCAACATTAATTTTCGGATTTAATTATCAACAAACAGGGAGAATGTTTTGCTAACGGCTGTTAATATAGATCTTCTTATCCCACAACTTCAAAAGAACTCTAAAATCAAATTGAAACACAACATAAGAAAGTAAAACCGCATAATGTTTAAATAAAATTCATTTGAATTAAAGATATTATACAGTGCTGGTAACAAAATGAAAACAGTGTGATATATATCTTTAAACAGATACCTGCATTGCGTTGTCCAGAACGTTGTTTAGTGCTTTTAAAATACAAAAAACTCTACAATACAAATAATTACACAGGTTATCAGATGATCAGCTTGTGATTCCAACTTCAACCACCCTCTGTGATCACTTCCATGGTTAATATTTTCTATTTCCTACACGCTAGTACACATTTTATTACTTTCCTGTATGCAGTTACCGTCATCTATCCTTTTCAGTTACCGTCATCATGCTCATTTATGATTTTCCAGTTACCGTCATCATGCCCGATTTTTAAAACTTAAATATCTGCATTAATGTGTATTTATAAAAGGTAATATTTTTAGAATCTCGCCTCCACATCAACCTGAATCTAAGTGCATTATTGAATTTATCTCAATGTATCTGAACAACTAGAATATCGCGTGAAAAGTTCCGAAGCGTACGACCTGCCGCATGTTGGGATGATCGGTCATCGGTTTACGCACAGTGATGTTAGCGTACTTCTTGTATGTTAGCGTACTTCTTGTATGTCAGCGTACTTCTTGTATGTTAGCGTACTTCTTGTATGTTAGCGTACTTCTTGTATGTTAGCGTACTTCTTGTATGTCAGCGTACTTCTTGTATGTTAGCGTACTTCTTGTATGTTAGCGTACTTCTTGTATGTTAGCGTACTTCTTGTATGTTAACGTACTTCTTGTATGTTAGCGTACTTCTTGTATGTTAGCGTACTTCTTCCCACTTAAATTAACACATTTTAATGTAGATGTCAATTCGAAGGTGATTTCAAGTTAGGCGTAGGCCTATACATATATAAATCATCGTTTTGATATCAACTTAATAGAAATAGTGCTCTAATTACTCGAAAATAAAAATCAATTAACTTTTTAATAATAAGAATGACATTTTATCAAATCAATGAAAATCAATTAAATGTAAACTTTACAAAAGCAGCATAGTTTTGACGAAGGTAATTGATATGATATTAATGTGTACACAAACGGGGCCCATAGAAATGAAAGATATCGTTTGTGTGAGCTTATATATAAAGAGTTAAGAGTTTGTTAATTGTTGAATGAAAACTAGTTCATAATGAAAAGCCATGTATATGTACGACTGTCAGCAATATCAACTGTATAATGACAGGGAGAGAATTGTCACTCATTGATGAATTTCTCACCAAATTAGTCAGAATCTTGATTAAATATTTCAAGATATGCAAATAATTCATGTTTGGAGCGACAAGGTGTGTTTATTCTAAAAAGCCTGAAGGTCAAAAACATATTTTGGATAAATACTACATGGAAAACGAACTATCAAATTAGTAATTCTCAGCTCTACTTTTGCAGGTCAATCTGGTCTAAAAAAAACTACTTAAATTTGTACAGTTTTTGATTTATTTGACGAAAACTAAATGGCAACAGGAAAAGAATTTTAGAAATGTTTTGTTTTTCAAATTATTAATGATTTATAGTCTATATATACAGCTATCGTGAAAAATGTAACTATTTTAGATACCATGTTTGAAAAACACGACATACAATCAGCTTTCAAAATGTAACCCTTTTATCAGTTTTAGTGATAAACTAAATTATAAAAAATATTTCAATTGTTAAATATTTCATCACCAAACTATTTGAAACATGTAAATAAACAATTCAAGATGCCATTTGTACCTTTTTTGGAAACTCATTTTAACAGTTATTGCTGTTATTTACCGACCGCAATTGAGAAAGCAGCTGAATTATCGGTCAGTTTGGCAGCAATCAAAGTTTAAATTTATTTTGCAACTTTTAAAATATTTAGTCACCAAAGTATTTAAAACTGTAAAATAGACATTTCAAGATGCCATTTGTATATATTCCGGCAACACAATTTTAACAACACAATTGATATATTTACAAACCGGGACTCACAGCTCTGAGAAAGCAGCTGAATTATCAGTCATTTGTCAGTGATCTAAGTTTAAATTTAATTTTGCTATTATTGAATATTTTGTCATAAAAGTATTTGAAACTGTGAAATAAACATTTCAAGATGCTATTTGTATATATCTCAATCAATGTTTTTCAAAGAAAATCTGTATTTCGCAGACCGTAACTCCAGCTTTGAGAAAACAACTGATTATGTCAATTTGAGTAGCAAACAAAATTTAATTTTTTTTGCCCAATTATAAAATATTTGTACATAAATGTATTCAAAATATCAAAATATAGATTTTAAGATGCCATTTGTATATTTTTTATAAGAACAATTTGTTCTATGCTTAACGCAAATGGATCCATTTTGAAACTGACTGTCGGCAAAATCAGCTGTAGATCTAATATTGTGTTTTGCCGGATTAAACAAAGTTTATATTTTTTGTTCCAATCATCGATAATTTTGTCATAGAATTATTCAAAATACTAAAATAAACATTTCAAGATATTATTTGTATATGTTTGGATAACAAAATTTGTTTATTCACACGATAATCAACTCTAAAAAATCAGACAGTTTTTTTGTTCGAGCGGTTGAACTAATTTTCAAAATATAGCTATAATTATCAATTATTTTATCATAAAACTACTTAAAATATAAAAATAAACATTTTGATATGCCATATGTTTATGTTTTGATGACAATTTTCTTTTATTTGATGAACTCTGAAATTAGCCATTTTGTTTTTACTTTGCGCGGTTGAACAAAGTTTTAAAAAATCTTGGCAAATACCACTAAAAATGTCATTAACATGTTTGAAATATAAAAATAAAGATTTTAAGATGCTATTTGTATATGTTTAAATAACAACAAACATGTTTATTCCAGGCCGGGCGATGAATCTCAACTCACAGAAAGTACACAGCGAGCTACAAGTGGAAGATTTTGGACGGGAACTGAACAACATGGCGGGTGGAGAGAGATACACTCCGGGTCAGTTCAAGGAGTTCCAAGGGACTTGTAGCAGTCCGCTCCCCCTCCCTCCCTCCCCCTCCCCCCTCACGTCTCCCTCCTACTGGGAGACTCTATCTACACTGAGGTGGTGGGAGGAAGGCTTGATCCTGCTGGAGATGGGGGTGAAGGAGGGAGAGAGCAACATGGACGAGGGGCGCTGGGTTTCTGATCTCCCCGGCGGGGTCGGCGTGTCTGTGTGGGACTTGTGTCCCCTTCACCCCGGCCAGCTCTGTATCTGGGTGTTGAGGAGAGGTCAGGAGGAGAGGTTGAGACATCAGGTTGGTGAGTGTGTCTCTCTCCCCCACCCTACATCTGGTGAAGACCTCACCTTCACCTTAGGGTTGGTGCTGGATGTGGGGAGGGGGAGGGTCGCGTTCCTAGACGTGGGGAGGGGGAAACTCTTGTGTAAATTAGACCTGAAGTTCACCCAGCGGGTTTTCCCCATGTTTTACGTTGATCCACGCGACAACGACTGTGCTACAAGAATGAGACTGGTCAGCGGGCGCGAGATCTCCGTCACTGACCAGAAAATACAACTCATTCAACAGGCCTTGTCAGACTCAATATAGTTAGTTTATCTTGTTTGTGATTTTGTAAATAATAACAAGTTAGAGTTAAATCAAAATTAGAATGTTATACACGTTACATTGTGAATGTTGTTAGTTTGTGAACTGTCAGTTAGAATATGGAATGATTATTGTGTAAAAAAGTAAGAGATATGTGGTTAAAAATACTCTCATTGTATTTCTTATGACCTAACATGAAAAATGAATATACATTTGAACCATTTTTAATTACTTTTGGAAAATAAAACCCCAGTTTTTATCACTACGAATGTCCGTCAGAAAAAGCTGCCTTAAAATGTTCATTCCCATCACTGTAATGTTCAAACGATTTGTTGAAAAATTGTCCAATATCTGTTTTAAAATGTTGTCATTGTATTCGTTACAACATGATATGAAAAACAAATATACATTTGAACCCTTTTTAATTACTTTTGGAAGATAAAAACCCAATTTTAATCACTGCGAATGTCCGTCAGTAACCGCGACTTGTTGAGTGAAGCGGCCTTCAAATGTTCATTCTCATCTCTGTAACAAAAAAACGATTTGTTGAAAAATTGTCCAATATCTGTTTCAAAGTGTTATCATTGTATTCATTTTAACATAATATGAAAAACAAGACCACATTTGCATACCTTTAAACATTATGAACATTTTATATATGAAAGAGATCAACATAGGGGTTTGCGTGCATAGTTCAACTAATGGTTTGGTATCATTGGGTGTAAAATTACCGTCAACAATTCTTGCATAATAATAATAATAATAATAATGATAAGTTTAACGTCAAGTATCCATCTTTGTAAGTTGCTCACCGACGATTCACTAATGTGCATTATTACCCTGACGGATTGTACTTTTTCAAAGCTGCTTGCCTGCGCTGAGAGTCCATTTCGGACAGCATACAAAACAAATTTGTAAAAAATACCAAAGTACCTGTTTGAAAATATCATCATTGTATTTATCATTATAAAACATGAAAAACAAGACCCCATCTTCATGATTTCAAAGTTATTTATACATCTACTTCATCTCGTTGGTCTAATAATACGAAATCTAATAATATCAAAGTGGCCGGTCTAAAGTAATATTCGTGCAACAGTGTGAAATCCTCTACACAAAATTAAGATAAGTTATAAAAATCATTCTTGAATTTTAAGAGATCCATATCACGATTTATTTTATGATAATTCATCTCGTGTTAAAACAGTAGGCTACTAAAACTGTCTAGTGGAAGGAATCGTCAACCAGTATTCCTTTGATTATTCTGTCATAATAATTGAACTATTATATGCATAATAAATAAAATCTAAAATCATGAATAATGAAATCAAAAGGGTTTTATCACAGAGATCCGACATTGCAATGTCAATAAGAGTATGGCCATACTTTCCCCGCTTGCTTTGCCACCGCGTGCGTAACGCATTATGACGTCATATCTGCTCGTGCTTATGATGTCATCGTATCGAACGAAACGTGACACAGTCAGCTGTTTCTTAGTGCAAGTAGTTTCGGCTTATTTCGTTCATCAGGTTATTCATATTTCAGACAAGTCATAATAAATCTTTATCATGAGATATAACAATTTGATAATCTATAAGTAAAAACATTAAAAAAATTGAGTCAATATTGTCTTGCAATCTGATGATAGAAAATTTCCCCGCGCGTTTCGCCTTATCCTCATTCCTGGAAAAGTTTAACCCCTACAGTGCCCCAGGACCATATATGAGTTCTCCCCACCATCTATGGTCCCTAGCCTTAACCCAATATGCAGTCATAGCACTTAATAAGTCTTTTACAAGGTTTGTTCCTTATGCAGGATATTTAGGATCCCAAAACACGGGCATGATAATCTATTTTTATTTAGAAGATAACAAGATATTTGTGTTTGTAACATTTTAACCATTGTTAGAGTAGACCCGTGCATATCTGAACGCCCGATGAAAGACACATATACTACTTGATCATGGCCACTGAGGTTCATTTTCTACAAGGCAAAGGAAAGCATTACTATGATTCATAAATTGTTTCGAGTTGATTATTCATAATGTAATTTCTTGTAAAAACATGGAAAACGTGTTCAAAAATGGATATAGGGCCTACCAAATGATCATTTTGATATATAGATACTTTCCCGATTTTCATAGCGGAATTAAATGACTGATACATTTTCTATAGTTGAGAAGCGATTCACATCACTGATTTCAGTAGGCCTATTTGTATTATGTCAACTGTGGTAATTCAGAACGAGGCGGAGAATGACAAAACATTGCCACACTTCGTCACAGATTATTTATTGAATAATACATTATGGGTTTATTGTTATCAGGATTGAGAACTCATGCTAATGGTAAATACGTTATATCATTTTCAAAGTCGAATCCATACCTTCCTGTTGATGAAATTACATCTTATGCACGAGTTTGGACAAAAATACCAGCACGCAGTTTGTGCGCTCTTTGTATGTCAATGACGTCATGGCGAACAATGTTCAACCAATTATAACAAAAAACTTATTTCATGAACAATCGGTCGCATGTAGGAAGCAACAAAATAAAGTGATCACTGAAGTTTTCTGTCTTGATAAATAACAAAATAATTTATTTATAGAGAATAGCAATTTAATTACAATCGACTAAACCAGGGTTTGCTTTGATTTCTCCACTGGACATTTGCATTTAAAACGTCTCTGTCGTTTATAATCAATTTATTTTCATTTCTATATTTGACTTTTATGATCCCAAAATACATTGACCTAATTGTAGACAACTCAAATTCTTTCCATAACATTTCACGGATTTCCAAAAGTATATAACGCGTATGTGACATTTATTGTACAACTTTGACTATAATTTCGAGCTAACTTTTTTACTTTATTTAGAAGATGACTAAATATTAGTGTTTGTAACAGTTGAACATTGTCCGAGTAGACCCATGCATATCCGAACAACCGATGAAAGAACCAGTCCTTTTAAAATTCTGCTGTTGTGACTCGTGTCAATACAAAAGTAGTCTATAGATTCTGTTAAACGCATTACACCGATACCGTGAGGGATAAAACAGGAAGATTTTTATCTATGAGTATATTAATGAGCTTGTGGCATTCTGGAAGTTGAAGGTATAAGGAAGACAAGAGTAATTCTATGGATGAACAACTTCTTTATTGGATTGTGGCGACGTTTTGGTAGAGATTCTTATACCGTTCTCGTCCATGGAATTACTCTTGTCTTCCGAGTATATTAATGATAATGAACATTTTAAGTTACCGTAATTTTGACGGGAAAAGCAGGGCAATGATACGACAAATCACAATGAAGGTCAAACTACCGGCGTCGTACCTAGAAGTAGATATTTGTTATTACAGTGAAATCTTATGATGTAAGAGGGATGTACATGTAGACATAATTGTGGTGTTTTAAAAGATTAACTCTTTGGGTTATACTAATTTATGAACTATCTGACGAAACAGGAGCACAATTATTTCAACACCAACTAACACTAACATTAGTTGAGTAGTTGGTTAGTACAAAACAATAATTGTTTAAGGTTATTTTTTTGAATTTCATTTTAGTCGGGTTTGACGTTTAAAGATCAAATACAATTATCATTGATAAGAATACAATGGACAAACGATAAGAAAGAAATGACATTCATCTCGAGTTTGATCTAATTTAACTTATAATAAAACGCGTATAATATCTTTACCCTAAAAAGACATAAAGTGATAGGAAAAAACGTACAAAAGAAACTTTACACCTTGATATATGCATAAATTTAACGAATAGTATCAAGCGGTTGTAATTAATTAAACAGTTTAATATCATACCATGAGCCTAGGAAAGAGCGTTTGATCACCACCAAAATAACATTGTTTGCGTTTTTGAAACTTTTGGTGAAATTTATAAGAAATAATTTGACCATTTCTACACCTAGATAATATCAGACCCCATACTGCCAAACTGACTGTGATATCCGTGCCCAGAAAACGTCAAGTCATTTTTGAAATAATTGCTTTTAAATGGAATGTAAATATGAATATTCACCATATAACCTTAAACAAGACATAAATGGTTTGCTATTTTATCTTCTATCAAGTGAAGAAGTTGGGTGTCAAGTTTCTTTTGTAGGGGGGTTTATGTTTTAATCTTTATGAAATAACCTATATTCTTCAAGTTATGTTATCTCATTGGATCCTTTAGGTCTAATTAACGCATTGTTTGCTGAAAAGAACAACTCCGTGATTTCCATGATATGTCGTTAATCTTGGATACAAATTAACGATATGTAATTGGTCTAATTCAAAAACTAAATTTAAAAAATAGTCAACCCCTAAATTACGCGTCAATCTTATAGTCTATCAAACATAACGAACTCGTAAGTCTCTTTCTGACTGCATCCGAAAAGTTAAAAAAATGAAGTTTGACTGATTGACGAGCGACACTGTCCGGTTTTTGATTATAATCCGGACATCAAACCTTAACAATGTTGTCACTAGTTTTACTATACACAGGCGATTACCTTTAGAATATTGTTTTTGTACAACAGTCGATATTTCTCAATCAAATGACACTCCTGAAAAAGTTGTGTGGCTCTTTAATAGTCAGCTATAGAAACAGCAACATGATCTGGTAACAATTGTACATCACCTGTAGTACAAACAGTGTTGATTTATTTCATGTAGTATTATGTGCTAACTGTCAACATAGAACAACAGTGCCTGATTTTAAAAGTCATCCTGAAAAAACAACCCAATTTTACTTATTTTAGGTGTTAACATATTTTTTTATAAGTCATAAGCAGCTGGCGAACACTTTTCACTGGTTTGGTGATCTCTACTTTTAATTTTTAAGCGGACAATTTAAATCTGGACTCATGGACCGCAATTTGTTGTAGTTTTAGCAGTTCAATTAAAATAGCAATAAAAACGAATCCCATTTAGTTTTGATACGAAAAATCAGAAATAAGTCAGAATCTTTGCATATTATTTTTAGCTCATCTGGCCTGTAAGGCCCGATGGGCTTATGGCATGGCATGGTGTCCGGCGTCCGTCCGTCCGTCCGTCCGTCCATCCGTCCGTCCATCCGTCCATCCGTCCGTAAACTTTGTGGAATTTCGACTTCTTCTCCAGAACCATAAGGCCTAGAAATCTAAAACTTTGTGTACAGACTCCTTGACTAGTGAGGATTAAAAATTGTAGCTTTGGTGGCCCTGTGACCCCTAATAAGGGCCACAGGGGCCACGCCCTTAAAACCTATTTTCATCTTCTTCTCCAGAACTATGAGGCCTAGAAACCTAAAACTTTGTGTACAGACTCCTTGACTAGTGAGGATTAAAAATTGTAGCTTTGGTGGCCCTGTGACCCCTAATAAGGGCCACAGGGGCCATGCCCTAAAAACCTATTTTCACCTTCTTCTCCAGAACCATGAGGCCTAGAAATCTAAAACTTTATGTACAGACCCCTTGACTAGTGAGGATTATAAATTGTAGCTTTGGTGGCCCTGTGACCCCTAATAAGGACTACAGGGGCCACGCCCTAAAAACCTATTTTCATCTTCTTCTCCAGAACCATGAGGCCTAGAAAGCTGAAACTTTGTGTACAGACTCCTTGACTAGTGAGGATTATAAATTGTAGCTTTGGTGGCCCTGTGACCCCTAATAAGGGCCACAGGGGCCACTCCCTAAAAACTTATTTTGATCTTCGTCCCCAGAACCATGAGGCCTAGAAAGCTGAAACTTTGTGTACAATCTCATTGACTAGTGAGGATTATAAATTTTAGCTTTAGTGGCCCTGTGACCCCTAATAAGGGCCATAGGGGCCACACCCTAAAAACCTATTTTCATCTTCTTCTCCAGAACCATGAGGCCTAGAAAGCTGAAATTGTGTGTACAGACTCCTTGACTAGTGTGGATTATAAATTGTAGCTTTGGTGGTCCTGTGACCCCTAATAAGGGTCACAGGGGCCATGCCCTAAAAACCTATTTTCATCTTCTTCTCCAGAACCATGAGGCCTAGAAAGCTGAAACTTTGTGTACAGACCCCTTGACTAGTGAGGATTATAAATTGTAGCTTTGGTGGCCCTGTGACCCCTAATATATATAAAGCATAATTGATAATGAAGCCTGATGAGCTACAGAGCCAATGGCTCTATTTTTTGAATCTGATATAATCCTGATAATTGTCATGTTCTAATGTGACCAAAACTAGTTCAAAGTAGTAAATATAGCAAATTCTAAAATGAAATTAAACAAAAGGTTATAGGCATGTAATTCATATTCTGGATTGTGGCAGTGAGAGGGTTAAGCCTAAAGTCGGTCGGTGCATGTACGGAATAACAAGTACCCTGTGAAAGCAGTAAACTTAGAGGCATGTTTTTTAAAAAACTAACGTCACTCAATTCCAATCTTTATTAACTCTTAATAAACAATACAAAGCCTTATCCCGCAAATATACATGTGCTCTCGACCAGTCATAACAAGGCCATGTAATAGGCAACAATTAACACAAATTATATTATAACATAATCCAATCACACCTGGCAAGAATGATAACTCTGGAAGTAACAAACCGTTACTTCCAGGATAAACCTAACGGAGTTACTTCCCTTGATTGGAATTGTGACTACAGATTCCATGCACTTTTGTTCAGTCTTATTTCATCTTTTAATTACAGAGTTTTAATTCAGATATTAAATGAAAATGTTTATTAATTGTCAATAATCTTTTTCCGATGAGTTACCCGAATAGTTTAAAGATTATGAATGACCATCAATGGCAATTTTAAGAGGTCAAAGTAGATAAAATTGTAACAAAAAAAATTCAACAAATCAACATTTCATTTAGTATTTGATCCCTAAGTACAACAAGAACATGTATGTTAGATACCAAAAATGTTTCGCTTTGATGCGCGTTCGGTTTCATTTTAAAATTTACACTCGGTTTATCTTCTTATTCTGCCATGAATGTGATGAACACTAGATTCTGATTGGTTCTCTTGATAAATCGAACGTGATCAATTTTGGATTGAAAGTCCTCTGATTATGAGGCCGCTTTACCGCGCATTGATACACCCGACTGACAATTTAAGAGCTGGTATTCTACTGTTTCATGAGATCTTTTAAAAATTATTATAAAGTTCGTCATGTATCATGTTCGTGTGTTTACGGGGGTTGACCAATTCGTTTGAGGTAGATAAAATATTTTATTCAAAATAAGAAGTTTATAAGACACATATTCAACCTTGACTGCCATGTTGAACGAGTTTGCCATATTTTGCTGTATATATGATGATTTAATAGCTGCGATTTTCTAAAAAAAATAATCTCATAGATTTATGAAAGTTATGTACTTGTAGGTGAGATGATTTCTCATTTTGTCAGTATTTTCGGCTGCAATTCGATCCAAACCCAATCAATGAAAATTATTCTTGCAACCGGTAATTAACATGTAAGCCAACTCACTTTTGTCCGGCTACTGTACCTTTGCTCACGGCTATTATTTTCTAAAACAACCACCCCCCCCCCTAAATCCTGTATTTCATTTCAGTTTCTATAATATAAATTCTATGTTAATTGTTATATCCTGTATTTCAATGCAATGTGTATAATATACATTCTTTTCTTTTTTTGCTGTAAAATCCTGTATTTTATTTCAGTTTATATAATATACATTCCATGTTCATTGTAAAATCCTATATTTCATTGCAATGTATATAATAAAATGTATTCACATGAAGCACGATTTGTGTCATGTTTTGCCACATACGAGGAGTCCTAAATTGCCTGCCTCGTGCACAATCAGTGTTTGTCACCGGGACACTCTACGTGTAATTGGGCTCACACAGGTCACATGGTCCTTTGTCAGGGTGTGTATGAATCTATATGAGCTTGTGTTGTCTTGTATCACAGGGACACTCTACGTGTAATTGGCTCACACAGGTCACATGGTCCATTGTCAGGGTGTGTATGAATCTATATCAGCTTGTGTTGTCTTGTATCACAGGGACACTCTACGTGTAATTGGCTCACACAGGTCACATGTGTCCATTGTCAGGGTGTGTATGAATCTATATCAGCTTGTGTTGTCTTGTATCACCGGGACGCTCTACGTGTAATTGACTCACACAGGTTCCATGGTCCATTGTCATGGTGTGTATGAATCTATATCAGCTTGTGTTGTCTTGTATCACAGGGACACTCTACGTGTAATTGACTCACACAGGTCACATGTGTCCATTGTCAGGGTGTGTATGAATCTATATCAGCTTGTGTTGTCTTGTATCACAGGGACACTCTACGTGTAATTGACTCACACAGGTCACATGGTCCACTGTCAGGGTGTGTATGAATCTATATCAGCTTGTGTTGTCTTGTATCACCGGGTCACTCTACGTGTAATTGACTCACACAGGTCACATGTGTCCATTGTCAGGGTGTGTATGAATCTATATCAGCTTGTGTTGTCTTGTATCACCGGGTCACTCTACGTGTAATTGGCTCACACAGGTCACATGTGTCCATTGTCAGGATGTGTATGAATCTGTATCAGCTTGTGTTGTCTTATATCACAGGGACACTCTACGTGTAATTGACTCACACAGGTCACATGTGTCCATTGTCAGGATGTGTATGAATCTATATCAGCTTGTGTTGTCTTGTATCACAGGGACACTCTACGTGTAATTGGCTCACACAGGTCACATGTGTCCATTGTAAGGGTGTGTATGAATCTATATCAGCTTGTGTTGTCTTGTATCACCGGGTCACTCTACGTGTAATTGGCTCACACAGGTCACATGTGTCCATTGTCAGGATGTGTATGAATCTGTATCAGCTTGTGTTGTCTTATATCACAGGGACACTCTACGTGTAATTGACTCACACAGGTCACATGTGTCCATTGTCAGGGTGTGTATGAATCTATATCAGCTTGTGTTGTCTTGTATCACAGGGACACTCTACGTGTAATTGGCTCACACAGGTCACATGTGTCCATTGTAAGGGTGTGTATGAATCTATATCAGCTTGTGTTGTCTTGTATCACCGGGTCACTCTACGTGTAATTGGCTCACACAGGTCACATGTGTCCATTGTCAGGATGTGTATGAATCTGTATCAGCTTGTGTTGTCTTATATCACAGGGACACTCTACGTGTAATTGACTCACACAGGTCACATGTGTCCATTGTCAGGATGTGTATGAATCTATATCAGCTTGTGTTGTCTTGTATCACAGGGACACTCTACGTGTAATTGGCTCACACAGGTCACATGTGTCCATTGTCAGGATGTGTATGAATCTGTATCAGCTTGTGTTGTCTTATATCACAGGGACACTCTACGTGTAATTGACTCACACAGGTCACATGGTCCATTGTCAGGGTGTGTATGAATCTATATCAGCTTGTGTTGTCTTGTATCACAGGGACACTCTACGTGTAATTGACTCACACAGGTCACATGGTCCATTGTCAGGGTGTGTATGAATCTATATCAGCTTGTGTTGACTTGTATCACCGGGACACTCTACGTGTAATTGGCTCACACAGGTCACATGTGTCCATTGTCAGGGTGTGTATGAATCTATATCAGCTTGTGTTGTCTTGTATTATGTGTTACATATTATCCTAACAACAAGGATTGTCTTTTAAGTTTTTCTTCCGCTGTTGTTTTGGATACCAATAGACCGATCCATTAAGCCCCGCCCCTTAGCAACCACAAACCTCGGACAAACATGTGGAGGTCAGAAATGCGGCGCGCCGATTGGTCGAAAGCCTGAAGGGGCGGGACCTAATGGATCGGTCTATTATCATCCATACGCGGCTATCAGTACATGAAGCGATCAAACGATTATCATATCTTCTAGCAATATCTCCATTGTAAAATATCCCTACAATCAAATCGTCATAATACAATGACACCATCAGTCAGTTATATCACGAGGTATTGATATCACTAGGAACAGACTTCTCTAAACTGTGACGTCACAAAGTTAATGACCTCAGCCATGAAGACACTTGATGATAGTTTTAAAGGGGCAGTAGCAAGTTTTTCCCGCATTCCGATATCCTACAAGCACAAGAACGTTCAGAAACTCCTGTTAATATAGCAGAGTTTTTATGAAGGTTGATATGGATACTAAGAGTTTTATTGATAATAATAGCGCCAAAAGTGATATTACTTTGACAAATACATTTGCTTGATAATCTTTGCACAACATTGATGCAATGTATAAAGCAGTTAAGATACATACATACAAATAATGAAGACATAATGGATGTTTAAAAAAAGAAATAAAGTATGCTGAATTTGAAGGTGAAAGTTATTGATATGAGTAGCCTTAAGTAAAGAACCCGCCCTCTGCGTCCTAATAAATGGGGGGATATAATGATAAAAAAGTATGTAAAAGATGTAGGTAATAGCGAGTAATTTGAAGCAACATGATCACCATGAAAACACTATAAAGTTTAAGAGAGAGAATCAAAATGTGCGCCACTATCAAGTGTGGTTAGTTTATCTGATAATAAATCAGGAGAAACAGTAGGGTTTATAGTGAATCTGCAATGGATACATCTTGTCATCAATTATAACATGGTTCATTCGTGGCTTCATTAGGGTTATTCTGAAATCATACCCTATGTAGGTGTAAGTTATTGATATGAGTTACCTCACAAGATACGTCATGTACTGGTTGGTAGTTATTGGAAGGCGCCCTCTTCCTCCCTGTGTAAGTTATTGGTATGAGTTACCTCACAAGATAAGTCATGTACTGGTTGGTAGTTATTGGAAGGCGCCCTCTTCCTCCCTATGTAAGGGATGATGTAAGGATGAAGAATGTATGTAGCATCATCATATTGAATAAACCATAAAGATTAAGAGAGAGAATTGGAAGTTAAGTATTGTCAGTTTATTTAAAAAAGAGAAACAGTAGGGTTAGACATAATTTGAAATGAGTCAATCTTTTTACCTGACATAAATGAGAACATGGTTCATTCATGGCCTTGATTAGCACGAATCGTAGCTAGCTGCAAAACTATAGTATTTACTGAACTTGCAACATAAGTTCAAGTATTACATGATAAGTCATGTACTGGCTTGTAATTATTGGAATTATCTTATCCTCTCTGTGTAAGGGATGATGTAAGAATGCAGAATGTGAGTATCATCATCATCTTGAATAAACCATAGAGTTTAAAGGGGCAGTAGCACGTTTTTTGATAATTTTACATTTTAAATATTTCACTTATAACTGTAAGTAAATGCTAAATGTATCATATTGACAGTGTCAACAATCTCATTACACAAGCCAATCACCCATAGTCAGAGGACAAAGTATGAGGCTTCACATAAAATCCATTGGCGGCCATTTTTGTGTGAACACCTTTAATTCATTTTTGTAAGAAAAATGAATCTCATGGCTGCACTTTACGTTATATATTTGAATTATTACTGCTTCATTTAGTTTGAATACATTGTCTTTCAATTGGAACCATTTATTTTCATTTTCCTGACAACACCTGATATTCCCCCTAAAAACGTGCTACTGCCCCTTTAAGAGAGAGAATTGAAACAAGAAACAACAGTTGGGTCAAACATAATTTGAAATGAGTCTATCTTTTTCTTTGACATGAATTAGGACATGGTGTAGCACAAATCGTAGCTGCAGAACTACAGTTTTTGCTTCACAAGTATAAATTTATTAGATTATTTTATTATCGACTTCAACAATTCTACCAAACATTTTATGAGAATTGGAGTAGAAGAACAAATGCAATATTTCAAACACATATTTAAATCATCATATTCATTCTAGTACATTGTTTTGAAAGATTTATGAAACACTGGGGTAAAAAATGAAACACTCATTTAAAAGACGTTAGCAAAATGTTTAACTGTCAAATACGGTTTCTAACAAAACATGATAAATGTGTCTCATTTCATTTTGCTATATGAACTTTTTTCTTATAAGTTTGGCGAATAATGATCAATTAACATTATTTTTCGGAAATATGAAAATCTGTTTGTAATATATTTGTAACAGTCAAGTTGTGCGATCATGCAGTGCGGGCCACACTGCCCGTATAAGGCTTATCACATGATTGACATTCCACAAAGAATTATAGGTATTGTTTGTCAGGAAGCGTGGTAGATCGAGATCTTTTTTTTTTGCTGTTGTCATGAACGTTGAAGTTGATGGTACCACGCTAATAGTAGCTGACTGTGTACACCATGAACAGGAGTACAAACTGTATTGGTTGAGCTATATGGCACGTTGTTTGGCAGAGACGGTTGACGTGTGTCAACGTCACAAATGCTACGGGGCGTCGTGACCTGACGTGGAATGTCAACGTGGTCACTCAACAAGCATGTCGGAGGCAGATCATTGGTTGCAGCGTTGTTCCCCTGTAAGATGGAGTTGTTATGTAGCTTTTCAACGACTGCTTATTTCTGTGACCAGTGATGGACATGATACCAAGGGCCCCAGCCCGGCATCGGAAAGTTTGGTTGATAGGGGTGCGCCATGTTGATTGATAGAATCGAGACCAAAGGTAACGTCGTAACACACGCATGTTTACGAGGGGGCAGCTGGGAAGAGCGGATGGCGTCATTCAATCGTTACGTCATGTAAAAACTATACCTTTATTGTCTGATAAAGTACTTTTTTTGATTGTTCTAACCGCTAGGCATCTTAGAAAGTTATCTGCAAGTGTGAAACCAGCTTGTGTATTAACTTGTTTTCATAAAATCGAAAAAGAATAAGTTTGACAGAAATCATGCTGAAACAAAGGCAAGGTAAAAAACAGATCATTATGAAGTTTTCATCTCATCCAATTTTTCTCCAACTCATAAGTAAGAAGTAAGTAGTAAGAAGGCCCCATCTTTGGGAATGTACATGGTAGGTAACGAACAATACATGGAAAGAATGGGTAAACAGATAATCATCATGTATGACCAGTGCCTCGATGCATTTAACAGATGTTCTTCATGCTACACCGTGGGCTGGACACCTTATCCGTCAAATGCAACACTAAAGTTTCTCTCTGGCGTACTTATTGTCAAGATCACATTTTATCTTTACTTTAATTAAAATATCAGACAGCTACCAAGTTCGACTGGCGTGTACTAGCAAAGTATAACTACAAACAGTGACATCAACCCTGTTTACTGAAGGCTTCTCACTATATCCGGCGTTGCCTTTATTCCCAAGTTCTGTTGTAAAGTTTCAGATAGGGCACCTTGGTCCTTGTATGTATATTAGTCATCATACAGGAGAAGGTTATCAGTAGCCAAGGTTTATGATGACCACTGTAGTTGCATTATTTACATGAAAGTTGCAATTGTATATGTTGCCAATGGGGAACTGTTATTTTAAAGGTTTTGGAAATGTTTGGGTTGGATGACGTCATAATCTTTATTCCCTCTTATTGTGTCTGAATCAAGTACAGCGTAATCGTTGTTGTAGACGTGATTGCTTGACTGCGCATGCTCAGACACGTCAGCAGGTCGCGGAGTCATGTTGCTCATCTGAGTGTGGTCACGTGACTCCTGTGCTCGTTTCCTGTCTTCAAGCATCTTAATCCACTGCAGTCTAAAAGCCGAAATTATTTTAACAAATAACCCCACGACGTTTAAAACTCCTGCCCACTTCAAAACCAAATCACTATGCACTAATCACAAAATGCATACATGGTTTCTTTAAATGCCTCTTTAAGAAGTAAAATACACTACAACATTAAGTCTTTCTTCCCGCTGAAATATTTTTGTAAAACAAAATAAGAAAATATAGTTCTATACAGCTATTTAGAAAGCCTCTATTCATAGAACAACATAAACAGCTGCGTACCTTAAGTTTGTTCACATGCCAGTGTATTTCAGTGCAAACATCATGTAAGTTCGGTTTTGTTTGGACGTCAATCAAATAACTCCAGCAGCAATGACAAGGGATCACCAGTTGTCCATATGTTAAATAACAATTCTCAAAACATATTCTGGGATTGTTTGGTCCCTGGTGCAGAAAATAAACAGTCGGTGTCATATATTTTCAATTTCTATTTATTAACTTTCGATTTAAATTTCCATATTTACTCCCAATGAAAGTAATCGGCATCATTATATTGATTTCGTTCAAAGGAACAAATAGAATTAATGCCCAAAGTTGTTGATTATTTATGAAGGATATCTTAGAGAAAAATAAAGACAGTATTTTCGAAATTTTGACCTCTGGTCACTTCAATGTCCTGCGAAAGTTCTTAAGGCTAAATGTTTGTGATGACATAGGAGTATGTTAACACAAAATGAATCCTAACCTATGTTGTGAAATTTTGCAGTGCTAGGATGCCTGAAAGACATTACAAATCACATGACATTTATACTAGATAGGCAGGTAAGAGAACAAACTTAAGGTACGCAGCTGAATCTATATATATATATATAAAATGTAACTGTAAATGCATACCGAACAGATGCAAGTGTAAACGTTCTGGTTTGAAGTGCAGCAGTCGCTGTCATAACTCTGGACCATGTGCAAACAAATGACATGTGATGTCAAATGATGATGTATTGTATAGCATGATAACCACTGAATATCTGCCTCCTTGATTGTCTCATCAATAAAGCTGAATAAACTTTAATCTCTTTTTGATTTCCATGTGTCATAATTTTCTTGAAAAATATTGTCATCCGGCAATAGCGTCAAAATCAGCTCTATATTATATTAACGCTAATGCCGGCTTTAAATTTGTCTTGGCATTATTGCCTAGACACTAAGTTATTGCCTAGGCATTTGACGGATTAACACTATTGCCGCTAACATATATATATATCTAGACAGTTAGCTCACCGTCCCTGGCTGATGAGACAGATGTGTATTCCCACACCCAGCAGAACAACCAGTAAGATATATCTAGACAGTTAGCTCACCGTCCCTGTCTGATGAGACAGATGTGTATTCCAACACCCAGCAGAACAACCAGTAAGATATATCTAGTCAGTTAGCTCACCGTCCCTGTCTGATGAGACAGATGTGTATTCCCACACCCAGCAGAACAACCAGTAAGATATATCTAGACAGTTAGCTCACCGTCCATGTCTGATGAGACAGATGTGTATTCCCACACCAAGCAGAACAACCAGTAAGATACATCTAGACAGTTAGCTCACCGTCCATGTCTGATGAGACAGATGTGTATTCCCACACCCAGCAGAACAACCAGTAAGATATATCTAGACAGTTAGCTCACCGTCCCTGGCTGATGAGACAGATGTGTATTCCCACACCCAGCAGAACAACCAGTAAGATATATCTAGACAGTTAGCTCACCGTCCCTGTCTGATGAGACAGATGTGTATTCCAACACCCAGCAGAACAACCAGTAAGATATATCTAGTCAGTTAGCTCACCGTCCCTGTCTGATGAGACAGATGTGTATTCCCACACCCAGCAGAACAACCAGTAAGATATATCTAGACAGTTAGCTCACCGTCCATGTCTGATGAGACAGATGTGTATTCCCACACCAAGCAGAACAACCAGTAAGATACATCTAGACAGTTAGCTCACCGTCCCTGTCTGATGAGACAGATGTGTATTCCCACACCCAGCAGAACAACCAGTAAGATATATCTAAACAGTTAGCTCACCGTCCCTGTCTGATGAGACAGATGTGTATTCCCACACCCAGCAGAACAACCAGTAAGATATATCTAGACAGTTAGCTCACCGTCCATGTCTGATGAGACAGATGTGTATTCCCACACCAAGCAGAACAACCAGTAAGATACATCTAGACAGTTAGCTCACCGTCCATGTCTGATGAGACAGATGTGTATTCCCACACCCAGCAGAACAACCAGTAAGATATATCTAGACAGTTAGCTCACCGTCCCTGTCTGATGAGACAGATGTGTATTCCCACACCCAGCAGAACAACCAGTAAGATATATCTAGACAGTTAGCTCACCGTCCCTGTCTGATGAGACAGATGTGTATTCCAACACCCAGCAGAACCACCAGTAAGATATATCTAGACAGTTAGCTCACCGTCCCTGTCTGATGAGACAGATGTGTATTCCAACACCCAGCAGAACCACCAGTAAGATATATCTAGACAGTTAGCTCACCGTCCCTGTCTGATGAGACATATGTGTATTCCCACACCCAGCAGAACAACCAGTAAGATATATCTAGACAGTTAGCTCACCGTCCCTGTCTGATGAGACAGATGTGTATTCCAACACCCAGCAGAACCACCAGTAAGATATATCTAGACAGTTAGCTCACCGTCCCTGTCTGATGAGACAGATGTGTATTCCCACACCCAGCAGAACAACCAGTAAGATATATCTAGACAGTTAGCTCACCGTCCCTGTCTGATGAGACAGATGTGTACTCCCACACCCAGCAGAACAACAAGTAAGATATATCTAGACAGTTAGCTCACCGTCCCTGTCTGATGAGACAGATGTGTATTCCCACACACAGCAGAACAACCAGTAAGATATATCTAGACAGTTAGCTCACCGTCCCTGTCTGATGAGACAGATGTGTATTCCAACACCAAGCAGAACAACCAGTAAGATATATCTAGATAGTAAGTTCACCGTCCCTGTCTGATGAGACAGATGTGTATTCCCACACCAAGCAGAACAACCAGTAAGATATATCTAAACAGTTAGCTCACCGTCCCTGTCTGATGAGACAGATGTGTATTCCCACACCAAGCAGAACAACCAGTAAGATATATCTAGACAGTTAACTCACCGTCCATGTCTGATGAGACAGATGTGTATTCCCACACCAAGCAGAACAACCAGTAAGATATATCTAAACAGTTAGCTCACCGTCCCTGTCTGATGAGACAGATGTGTATTCCCACACCCAGCAGAACAACCAGTAAGATATATCTAGACAGTTAGCTCACCGTCCCTGTCTGATGAGACAGATGTGTATTCCCACACCCAGCAGAACAACCAGTAAGATATATCTAGACAGTTAGCTCACCGTCCCTGTCTGATGAGACAGATGTGTATTCCAACACCAAGCAGAACAACCAGTAAGATATATCTAGACAGTTAGCTCACCGTCCATGTCTGATGAGACAGATGTGTATTCCCACACCCAGCAGAACAAACAGTAAGATATATCTAGACAGTTAGCTCACCGTCCCTGTCTGATGAGACAGATGTGTATTCCCACACCCAGCAGAACAAACAGTAAGATATATCTAGACAGTTAGCTCACCGTCCCTGTCTGATGAGACAGATGTGTATTCCCACACCCAGCAGAACCACCAGTAAGATATATCTAGACAGTTAGCTCACCGTCCATGTCTGATGAGACAGATGTGTATTCCCACACCCAGCAGAACAACCAGTAAGATATATCTAGACAGTTAGCTCACCGTCCATGTCTGATGAGACAGATGTGTATTCCCACACCCAGCAGAACAAACAGTAAGATATATCTAGACAGTTAGCTCACCGTCCCTGTCTGATGAGACAGATGTGTATTCCCACACCCAGCAGAACAAACAGTAAGATATATCTAGACAGTTAGCTCACCGTCCATGTCTGATTAGACAGATGTGTATTCCCACACCCAGCAGAACAACCAGTAAGATATATCTAGACAGTTAGCTCACCGTCCCTGTCTGATGAGACAGATGTGTATTCCCACACCCAGCAGAACAACCAGTAAGATATATCTAGACAGTTAGCTCACCGTCCCTGTCTGATGAGACAGATGTGTATTCCCACACCCAGCAGAACAACCAGTAAGATATATCTAGACAGTTAGCTCACCGTCCCTGTCTGATGAGACAGATGTGTATTCCCACACACAGCAGAACAACCAGTAAGATATATCTTAACAGTTAGCTCACCGTCCATGTCTGATGAGACAGATGTGTATTCCCACACCCAGCAGAACAACCAGTAAGATATATCTAGACAGTTAGCTCACCGTCCATGTCTGATGAGACAGATGTGTATTCCCACACCCAGCAGAACAACCAGTAAGATATATCTAAACAGTTAGCTCACCGTCCCTGTCTGATGAGACAGATGTGTATTCCCACACCAAGCAGAACAACCAGTAAGATATATCTAGACAGTTAGCTCACCGTCCCTGTCTGATGAGACAGATGTGTATTCCCACACCCAGCAGAACAAACAGTAAGATATATCTAGACAGTTAGCTCACCGTCCATGTCTGATGAGACAGATGTGTATTCCCACACCCAGCAGAACAACCAGTAAGATATAACAACAGCTCCCACAAGTGATGCTACACCGAAACACACAGGCTCTTTTCCGTTGATGTGTCCTGATGGGAGAAATCAAGTGTCAAATTGTAACATAACTTATTCTCATATATTGAGAAAACAAAACGTTTTCTTTAAACATAGGAGATAATGTTTTATGTAAGTAATCAGGCTAATAATGTGTGTAATCATTTGGAAAGTAACCGTAGAAAATTTAGCAATTGGCTCGGTAGCTCATCAGGTTTCAGATTCAAGTTTGCTTTAGGCTGTGGAAAATGTGTTTCCCCTTTGTAGGGGCCACATGGTCACGACATGTTCAACTTAGAAAGTGACAACCCTAATTTGAATAACAAGGCTTCTCAATCTGCAACTGATAATTTCGGGTATAGGATCCAATGCTTCACCAAGCCTTTTTAATGGGCCACAGGATCATACTAGCAGTAAATTATAATCAGGAGTCAATGAGTCTGTACACAAAGTTCAGTTTTCTAGGCCTTATGCTTCTGGGGAAGAAGATGAAAAATAGGTTTTAATTAAGGATCTTGACCCTGTGGCACTTATTAGGGGTCACAAGGACACCAAAGCTGTAAATTATAGTCCTCACTAGTCAAGTAGTCTGTACACAAAGTTCTGTTTTCTAGGCCTTATGCTTCTGGGGAAAAAAAGATGAAATAGGTTTTAAGGGCGTGGTCCATGTGGTCTTTTTAGGGGTCAAAGGGCTGCCAAAGTTAATGATTATAATCCTCACTAGTCAAGGAATCTGTAAGTTTCAGCTTTCTAGGCATTATAAGCTCCTGGAAAAAATGTGGAAAGGAACAAGTTTACGAAGGGATGGACGGATGGACGCCAGACATCATGCCATGCCAATCGATCAGCTAAAAGAGTAAAAAAGTGGGGTCATGGGGTCACGAAATCCACAATATAGAATCGCCATTTGTCAAGGAGTCTGCACATCAAATCTGCTTAAAAAGTAAATAGACAGTTACAGTAACGAATTTTGCTTCTGCAACTGCTCCTAACCACTGCCCTACCCCCTCCCCCTGAGCCAAGTAATTGAAATACCCCCACTACTTTCTCCTCCCCCAACTCTCAGTGAGCTAATATAGAATATCGTTGGTTGGAGCACCCTCACATGTAGGTCGAGAAGCTCTACCTGCAACCCCATTGGATAGCAGGTAGAGAGCGACTATGGTTAAAACAGGGTGGCAAAGCGCAAGTACTGTATGCGCTGTTTTTGCTATGTTGCGTTACTTTCCCATATGGCAAACTTTTTCTAATTATGCTTGATCGATTGGAATCCCTTGCAAGAATTGTTTTCACCTGTTTAAAGTGTCGAGTACACCTCAGATTTCCCCTTTTACGTCCGTAAATATTGCTAGCGTCAGTCGACTGAAACTGTCAACAAACGCCGCCATGTTGTTTGATCGACAACCAATCAAAATCCGTTCTATTTATAGAAAGGTCAACATCCGGGTTAGCATCGCACTCGCTAGATATGAGCGTCCGATTGACACTTTTCTAAAGGAATGAAGCGTTCCTAAAATTCCGTGCACAGTTTGTGAAAGGGATTTTTTTTACAATAGAACCAGAAAACGTTTTGAAAGAAGAACTTTAAATTCAGTAATCAGACACACGAAATTAACCCTCAAAGATTATTTTAAGAAAGTTGGAATTGCTTTCATTGAAGGAGGGTTCGTTTGCAAAGATTGCTATGGCAATATCGTCAAAATAAATTCTGGAGAACGGAAACTTAAAAGGGTAAGGAACCATGTCGACGGTATCATTTCTCCTATGAAGAAAAAGAAGAAGATTGTGACCCCTGTGAAAAAGAAATTTACTCCAGTTGTAAGTAATGAAAAAAAAACCAAACACATGGTAAATTGTAATTGAAAATTTCAAGAAATGAAATATTAAAAAAATTGGGATTTTTTAGGTTAGAGTACAAAGCAATGGGAAAATTCCAATTCAAATTTGGCAATTCATACTCGTACATTTGTATAATTTTCCAGAAAAAAACCATAAATATATTTATTGAAAAAATAGAACAACAACTAGATTGAATTGAATAAGCTTTATTGAAATTAAGCAAACAAAATGTGTAGTGTCACATATTTTAAAGTCGATTTCCCATGTCAACAACAAAAGTTACATACTTGTTGTATTTTTCAATTACAGAAAATCACAACAGTCAAGAAGGGAAATGAAAATGTTTCAAAACTGTTGAGCAGGAGCAAATACCTAAAAGCCTTTAAATTAATATTGAAAAAATCCAAGGCTGCTAGGCATGCAATACACCAGATTATGCAAAATAACATACAAAGAGAAATATTTAATCTGTGCCATCCCAAATTTGACTCCATTTGGAGAAAACTTTCTTTAATGGACTTGGAGACATTAACAAACTTCAAATGGCAGGAAGTCTTACAAGAATGTGAAAATAAATGCCCTACTCTTTTGAAAATGCTCACAGCTTCACTAAATCTGAAAAAGACAACAATGGATCAGATTCCGAAGTTAGGTGCAATTCTTGGCATAATTGTTTATGTTCATAAACCACAAACAATGAATCTCCTGCAAAAGGTTATAGGACTGCAGTTATGGCTCTCTGGTTGTTCTGGCAATGTAAGTAATTTCAAAATATTTTATAATCAAATGTTTGGCAATTATGAATGAATGGTAATGCAACACAACATAAAAACTAACAAAGATAAATATCTAATCTGTAGAGTATCATCCATATACAGTTATTTATTGTAAATTTATCAAACATTATAAAAAAACAGTTATAAATATAACAATTTTCAAATGTCAAGCCTAGTCTTATGCTATAAAAATATATAATTTTACAGGGCTTTGCAAGGTTGAACCATCTAGGTTTAACAATGAGCAACTCCGCAATTCTAAACAATGTTGACAAGATAAAAAGTCAGTTTGATGGAGATCTTCTTAAACTGAAAAAGGGCATTGAAGATGAAGGTAATTACTGAATAATCAAATCTAAAGCAGCAAATACATTAACTATTTGATAGATTAACAGACTTCCCTCAAGTGAATGTAGCAGATTATAACTTCATTGTAATCTAATTGATTATCACTTTTAATCTGTCAAATGTAGCATGAAATACTAGTTCTGAAAACAATACTTATTACAGGTATGGAAGATGACACACAAATGACTGCAGTTGATACAATGGAAGATGAAGATCAAGGTTAGTTTGAACAATGTATGAACACTAAATTGTAAGGAAAAAAATAAACTAACAATACATTATACACATATTTAAAATCAGATTTCATCATAAACTTTCATTTGCAGAGGCAAACTTTGATCAGCATGTCTCAGAATCTACTGTGAAAAGATGTCTTTTCCCTGAGGATGAAGGTACAGTTGTGTTAACTGCTGTTAATATTGATTTTTTTTAAAAGTGAAAACATACTTCAATGCCAAAATTGAAGAAACATGAGCAAGTTTTTGTTATAGCGCCGCTTGGCCAGTATTGCAGCTATTAGCAGAGAAATTTAATAAAAATGACCTTATTGAAAAATTACTGTAAAGTCTGAGATTGAAACAGCATGAAGGTTGTAAAACAACAGCAAAATATGACCAAGTTGTTATAAAGACCAGTCATCTGATATTTATTATAAATTCTCGAAACTTTATATTTCAGAAGAAAGAGATGATGACAATAAAGTCAAAGGCTACACAATTGTTTTTGACAATGTCAATCAAATGACATATGCCAGTCATACAAGCAAAGATCAAGGCAACAAAATAAAGAACATGGTTCAGGCCTATGCTGCAGTAGACAGGGTTAAGTGCATGTCCTTAAACGACAAACCACCAAGCCTTGAAGATGTTGAAAACATAAATTTAAAGGAATATTTGCCAAATGCAGCAGATACTGAAATTTTGAGGCAAGTTGCATAAAAAATATAGTATGAATAAACAAGGCTTGATAAATATAGGTCAGTCTTAAATTAAATTTCAAACTTATGAATGACAATTTATCGTTGAATGTTAGCATTATCGTTGAATGTTAGCAGTACCTTATACTTATAGTGTTCCGACAATGCCTCATGATTTTACCATTTCAGATTTGAATACACAGCTGCTGTTGGCAGTATTCTCAAGGACAACATGGCATGTTTTTCAACTGTTAAACCAGTCAGTGTCCATGAACATGAGTACATGACAGAATCTAGTACAAAAAGCAAACTTGTAAGTTTTTCAAACAAAATGTCAATTCATAGCTATGTGACTGAAATCGTCTTGAAAATAAAATACTGCCGAATTACACATTTCACGCCCTTTCATTTCTAAGAACCAAAGTTACAATAAACAAAACAAACGTAAACTTGATATCTTTATGGTGTGAAGCATTAAATACAACAGCACTTATGACTCATTCTCATTGTTCTCAGATTCCCCTGGGCATCATGGAGAAGGATGAATGTAAACTGGCTGATATGATCAATATAATGGAGGTATCATCAATTTATACTATTTTAGTTAAACAAGATTGGTCCTTTCACAGAATTGTATACATGTATATCTATGAGATCATCAATAAGAATGAAATTTTACTTTTCTCAAACATTTTGGTAAACCATGATCATATTTCTATGTATATCACTGAGATCATCAATTAAGAATGGAATTCAGCATATTCTACTTTTCTCAATCAATGAAGTCATCATGATTATTTTCCTATGTATATCTATGAAATCATCAATAAGAATATTTTCTACCTACAAGGGCAGTACAATGATCTGGATTCATTTATCATATTATGCTCCAAAACAATATCTTTCATTTTGTGACTCTTTAATAATAGTATTTAGGCACTTGTGTGGTAAACATAATATTGCATGGACACTCAATTAATATCCCCAATATGTTTTTTTTAAATAGGAGTATCACAAGTACGTTCCTTCACGAGCTGGAAAACCAGTAACCACAATTCTCTATGGAGATGGTCTCAGCTGTGAGAGAGCTAATGATGCACAACTATCAAGATTCAATGATGAAGATGACTGGGCCCGGTTGAGAGGATTACTACCATCTATTCAGGAATGGCACAAAAGAAACATTCTGTTAGCTGTGAGTTGATGAAGTGAATGACTTGTTGCAGTCTAATTTTTGTCCTACTATCTTCCTCGTATTGCATGATACATTACCTAACTTCTCATTAAATTAAACATCAGAATTTTAATTATTAATATCAAATGCATTTTTTAAAAATACAGTACATGAGTAAGTTTAAACATGATTGATTTTGTGAAACATGATCCATCTTTTAATGAAGGACCTAGGTTATTTGAGAAAGTTCTTAAAAGTTAGAGTTTAATGACGGATATTAATAATTGACTTTCCATTTTTCCTTAGGATACCTACAAGCTACTCTATGATGTCAAAAGCAAAAAAGATGTCGGAACTCTTTCATATGTCAAAAATTATTTCAGGCATACTAATGTCAAGGATAATGTTCATCATTCATTCAATGCAGCTACTGACATGATAAGATTTACAACAACTTCGTATGTTTTGGCAAAAGCCTGTGAAATTCTGAATATTGAAAACATGGAACATGTTTCACAAATACCACAAGTTGATCAGGGTACATTTGACAATATAGTACATGAAATAACTGATATGGCATTTCATCCACCAAATGTTGAAAATGTATTCAAAACAGAAGGTGGGAATTATTGCATATGCAATAAGGAAAATGATGGAGAATGGATAATGTGTGACAATGCACAATGCACAGGAAAATGGTTTCATTTTGAATGCATGGGTATAGATAAAAGCAATGTTCCTAAGGGATTATGGTTTTGCTCTCGTATTTGTAAAAATAAGCACAGTTTGTCTTCTGTTAACAACAATGCTGACCACGTATTTGAATACAGCAAAGCTGTTTTGTGGAGAGGTTTAGGAGAAATTGTTCGCCACAATGCAGTGAGAAATAATGATGGAGAACACATGATAATACATTGGAAAGAAGATATGGTTGATTTTTTTAACAATAATCATCCCAAGTATTTCATATCAGGACATAAGTTGTTGACAAATGTAAATGGAGGAGCAAGTGAAAGGATAAAGCATCAGCTTACTTGGAACCGAACTGTCAATGTCAAGGGTGGAGCTGGCCACAACATAGAGATGGATCTCCAAATGGAATTTCTCAACAAAGAGTACAAAGGTAACCAGTCATTGACCACTGAATATAATTTAACAGTAAAGTATTCCTGGTTAGCGACATTTACAAAAATTAACTTGTTTTTCATAAAATTCACTAAGAACTAAAATTATGCCAAATGACAGTAACAAGTTCATATAAATATGTTGTTGTATTTGAACACAGAACTTATAAAAGATTAAAAAAGTATTGAAATTCTATTTTTCAGAGGCAGTTAAAAATTCCAAAGGAAATTTGTCTGCAGCCACGATTGCCAGACATGGCGACATGATAGGCATTAAAAAAACATTGGGATCTATTATAGACCGTAATATTGCCTGTGCCAATACCTTCACAAATGCTCATGGCCAATTTGATCCAACTGCAGATATACTGAATTTTGTCAATTCATTGCTGAAATACAAGTGCCTTAAATTTGTTGGAGAGAGATCTCAAAAAGGTTTTGAACATTTCAAAATCAATAATGACCCTCAACTTCCTAATGGGCTCAGAATGCGCCTTAAAAAACACTTTAAAAAACACTCAGTTTTGCTTCGTAACTGAACATTCATGTAAATTCAAAATGTAATCCTATGATTCATAAATCAAAATCATACAGACTTATTATAATCCAACAGGGTAACAGACATGCTTCCATTGCGGTCCTGGATTTGAAGTTGATATGATGTCATGGTTGATTGGATTTCAGTGCCATCACTGCCCATCAGTTACCTGAAATTGGTGCATATTTTATAATTTGAAACAAGGTGTAAAGGTGGTTATATTACAGGTGGTTACTTACATTACTGAGCATTAATTAAGGTCAGATTGTGATATTGAAAAATTAATACTTTGGTGTTTATTAATATTTATAGAATAAAAAATAATTTCTACATAGTAATAAAAGAATAAATATTTAACAGAAATTGCCATTTCAAACATATTATTTTGTATGAGTTTACTTCATAACTTTCAAGCTTTATTTTTAGCGGAAGGGCTCTTTTTGATAATACTGTGATGACATGGTATTTCTATGAAAAAAATTCTTCAAAACATTTCTTATATGTGGTATAAATTTGCCCTTTTTTCTGCTTGTTATGTTAAAGACATTGACTGTTACAGGAAAGACAAAATATTATCACTTGTTGGAGTAAAGAAATCTTGCCAATTTTGAAAAGTTTCATTTAAATCTTATGGTTTTGGGTTTTTTTCCCTTCCATAGTCATGCCACATAAATAACATAAATGATGTACAGATAAATACCAATGCTGACAAAGTTCTGTTAATATTTTACCGATTTCTATTCCGGTACGTGAAAAGGCTGCAACTTTTGAGAATGACTCATATCTCCACTTTAATCATGTGATACATTAAATTTAATCCCAATGAAAAGAAAAACTAAGTGAACACTATAAAACCAGCTAGTGTTATGCAGTAACTGTAACTACAGTATGCATGAAGCAATCTGATTCATAAATAACTGTTTTTGAAGATCATCTCATGACAAACAAATTTCACCATCTTGAATATTTCACAAAATATGCACGAAGTTATACTTTAAACAATGTATCGTGATACATTCTGTATCGCCTGTCTGTATCGTGATACATATAGAATCGTAAGATTTCCCATGATACTCAGCCCTAGATAAACAGCTGAATGCGCTGGTCAAGAGTCATTGCCCCGTCACAAGAACAAACACTGGAGCAATAACTACAACATTTACACAGATGGCAAAAACAAACATCACATTGACCTGTACAAGCACTGCCAACTGACAAATGACCTTCATCTTCAAAACAAAAGGATTTTAACAGAAACTTACGAATGCAATATTTCTCAGTGAATAACTTTTTGAATTTTTGGTCTGTACACAAACTTAAAGATCTTGGAAAAACATAGGTAATAGCCATCCCATCCCTCCCATCCCTCCCACACCTACCAATTTCTTGCCAATAAGTCAACATAGAATTTTCAACCCCCCAGTGAATTACAAAAGTCACATCTGAAATTTGGATGCCCATGCCAAAAGAAACAGTAGAGAAAATTACTTTAAGTGGACTTTTAGTTTTTGAAAATATGTCTAAAATTCTACTCTGAGACTTGCTATCTGTGCCACTGTGAAACATATCAATAACCCTGCCACTTGCTTTCTTGTCCCCATCTATGAAAATATCCTCCCCCAATTCTTCCATTGCCCAAAAAAATAACTTGCTACAAGACTGAATATTTCTACAATAAATAATGAACTTAGGAGCATGAATTTTTTTGTCTTTAATTTCATTCATTATCCATGTAAGGTTGTCTAAATTTTCAGCACACTGTTCGTAACCGAGGAAGATGTTGGGCCTGAAAATAAAAAAACAAGAAATCAAACATAATTTATTTGGAGCTACTTTACTTACCTAAACATATCATACAGTAATGCAAATTAGTGAATAACATTTTCTTAGATAAACATGTGTTTCATAATTAAAGATTATTAAATTTCTTATTTTTTTTATCATGTTGGATTATGTTTTGATACTTTATATGGTAAGGTTGTGTTTTACCATATTTCTATTGGGAATAATCATTGATATAAGGAATGACATTTTTTACATATATTATCAAGGTGAAAGGAAAATTATTATTACCGATCAGAAACCTCATTTATGACACATGTTTCTGGATCAAATCCCAGTTGATCGAATATGTCTTGCTTTATCTCCGTTGTACAAGTGGCAGTTAATGTAAGCACAGGGATGTCAGTCAAACCTGAGGTCACACCGCACACTTCCCTGTAGCTTTTCCTGAACTCAAGTCCCCTAATATAAAAAAGAAAAAATATTTTATAATTTGTATATTTTTTAATATAACTTATACATAACAAATAAATTATAATATTATTTTCAAAATCCTTCTAAAAAAATAAATAATGTTATTTCTAAAAACAATTAAGAAATGCTACTGTACTTATTTCTTGTTTAATGATTAATTTATTAAGGAAATGTAATGTTTCCTTATTAGCTTATTATGAATTTTATATCTCTCTGTTTTTTCAAATAGTTTATATGATTTACTGGCTACTGATATAAAATAAATTTTTAAGGTTAAAACATATTCACTTCAAAAACTTTTTTGGTAATTTCTTATTTTTTTACCATTGTGAGATGCAGTGTGCCTCGTCAAAGCACAACAAGCACACATCTTCACATGTTCGGCCACGGGTGAAGAACTTGAACCAGGTGTCTTCTAACATCTTCTCTGGTGAAATAAAAATAACACTTGCCTTGCGATCCATGACATCTGAAACAAATTATGGGTTATTATGATTGGTTTTAATTCGAATATTACTGTTATAATATTTATGTGTTTAATCAATATTATTGAAATAAAAGAAATACTCTCTTAAAGTATATCTTAAGTAAATTATATGATTTATAACATTTATTTCTTTCCTCAAAACAATTTTACATGTTTTAAAATATGTTTATACCTGCAATCTCTTCTGGTGATGACTGGGAATTAATTGCCGAAGCAATTATTCCCATTTCCCTCAAGGTACTTGTTTGATCTTTCATTATTGATATCAATGGCGATATAACGACGCAACACCTGTGTTGTCCATCCATCTGAACAGAAACATACATTAATTTAATGTTTTCACATTTACATTTAAGCAACAAGACAAGGTTCTATCAATAAATGGGATAAAAGAATTATACATGTATGTATTTGATATTTTGTAAAGAATTGAATAATTATTAAGTACTTATACTGATACATTAGATTTTATTTAACAAATAAATAATATGAAATGTAATTATTGTAGCTAAGTATATGATTGATTAAAATGATAAATGTATTTACAATTTCCATACAATTTAAACTGTACAAATATATCACTATTCACCAAATCCATGACCATTCCCTGTTTTATCAATGGGACTGTTAGGGTTTTTCTAAACTTGGACCTTTCAACCGAAATTTTATCTTAACCCTTACGATGCGGCTATATATTTTTGCTCTACAAGCCCACGTGGCGGAATTTTTTGTCCGGTGCCAGCCACCGTTATATCCTGATTAACCGCTTCTTTATTTTTGTGCGCGGATATACATATGATACATGAAAATAAAGACAATTCTCTCTTCTATACGATGATGTAAAAATTATAAAATTATCTCTAATGGTTCGTGAGATATAAATGCCGCAAGGTGGGTACCCTCAATCATTTTGAGGTAAACAAATTTTGTGCGGCACTTGTCGCAACGCTTTGCCGCTTCTTTATTTTTGTGCGCGGATATACATATGATACATGGAAATGAAGACAATTCTCTCTTCTACACGATGATGTAAAAATTATAGAATTATCTCTATTGGTTTGTGAGATATGAATGCCGCAAGGTGGGTACCCTCAATCATTTTTGAGAAAAGGTTTGATATTTTATATCCGGGAGCAGCCAAGACTGCTTGCAGTCAATATATAGCCTTATCCTGAAAGTTACGGATTTCGCCAAGAGGGCTTACGTGCCATTTTATATTTGGCCCGTAAATATCACGCGCCCCGCATCGTAAGGGTTAACCCTTACGATGCGGGGAGCGTTATATTTCCGTGCCAAATATAAACTGGCGCGCAAGCCCTCTAGGCGAAATCCGGAGTCCTGACTCTAACTTTCACGAGAAGGCAAAAATTTACTGCAAGCAGTTTTGGCGGCTCCCGGATTGCTCGTAATTATTTTCCGCGCCTCGCTAAACGCCGTTGTTTTATGAAAATTGGTTTAACTGGCGCAGACAGCGAGCTCCGTGAAAACATGTATTTTCTCTGTTGAATTGTTGACAAAAAGCAGACAAAATGTGTTCTTTCGCGCTTGATATTTCACTAACCAAGTGGCGCGCTCTAACACATGATATATCGATGGAAAGAGAATAAAATTGTCTTCAATTTGGTGTATAATTTGTATATGCGCAGTTGCAAATAATTGTACTATAAAGGCCGTAAAAGGCCGCAAAAGCAGACAAAATGTGTTCTTTCGCGCTTGATATTTCACTAACCAAGTGGCGCGCTCTAACACATGATATATCGATGAAAAGAGAATAAAATTGTCTTCAATTTGGTGTATAATTTGTATATACGCAGTTTTCAAATAATTGTACTAAAAAATATTTAAAAGTTTTCGACTTTTGTGCATGATATTTCACTAACCAAGTGGCGCGCTCTACCACATGATATATCGATGGAAAGAGAATAAAATTGTCTTCAATTTGGTGTATAATTTGTATATGCGCAGTTGCAAATAATTGCACTATAAAGGCCGCAAAAAGCCGCAAAAGCAAACAAAATGTGTTCTTTCGCGCTCGATATTTCACTAACCAAGTGGCGCGCTCTACCACATGATATATCGATGGAAAGAGAATAAAATTTTCTTCAATTTGGTGTATAATTTGTATATGCGCAGTTGCAAATAATTGTACTAAAAATATTTAAAAGTTTTCGACTTTCGTGCATGATATTTCAATAACAAATTGGCGCGCTATAAAACATGATATATCGATGGAAAGAGAATAAAATTGTCTTCAATTTGGTGTATAATTTGTATATGCGTAGTTGCAAATAATTGTACTATGAAGGCCGCAAAAAAAAGCTTTTGCGCTTGATATTTTACTAACCAAGTGGCGCGCTATAAAGCAAGATATATCGATGGAAAGAGAATAAAAGTGCCATCATTTTGGTATATGTTTGGTAAATGTTTGTAGGTCTTTTTGACATAAAACATTTTTTCCGGTTTTTAGTCATGACGTAATGGGAAACTTGTCCCATTACCAAACTTACATGATCGGGTTGCGATGACGTCAGAGGTTCCGAACCACTTCCGGGCATCAAAATTTTTTTCCGGGTCTCGGCATGAGGTAATGGGAACGTTTTCCCATGACGAAGACGTCCGAGTGTTCTGACCACTTCCGGCCATCGGAAATTTTGTCCCGGGTCTCGCCATGATGTAATGGGAAAGTTGTCCCATGACCACATTCACACTATCGGGTTTTGAGCACGATCGTGCTTTTGTTCTACTTTTCCGAGACCACCCAGCGGTATGGGCTTTTTTTGGGCCACTTTCACTCTCGGGTTATGACGAAGGCCGGAGATTTTGACCACTTCCGAGCTTCGCCGTGAGGTATGGACTTTTTTCCCATGAAAAATCGAGCGTACTCGGAGTTTTCTTTCGAGGATTTTCAATATTTTTAGTGCGGGCCTCGCCACGAGACATGGTACAAATTTACCCTTAGCCCCCCAAGCTTCAACATTCAATATCAGAAGTTTGCTTCCAGTTCGGCCTAAAAAGTTATAACTCGGAAACAGAAATATTGTCAAGATCGAGACGCTTTTTCCGACTATAGTCGTTTTTGTGAGAAAAATTTCCCACTAAATTTCGGCTGCACTCGGGTTTTTTAGAACTGCGTGAACATTTTTGTTTGTGATGCCATTTGCTGAAACTGCACATGTCCAAACTTTGAGTGTCAATGTCTACCCTTTCACGTCCCTGGAAGAAAGGAGAAGTTACTAATTATTGAAATATTTACATAAAACCGTTTTCGTCAATAACAAAATAAAAAAAATTTATTTGTGAAAAGTGACTAATTGGAGAGGTGGAAAAGTCGGGGCTCTATCTGCGGTATAAATGTTGTTGACGCGAAGCAATCGGTTTTTGACTTATTCAACTTTTTCGGAGACCGAGAATTTTCTCCCGAGAGGGACGGAACGTTTGTGGGAATTTTTCCCATGAAAAATCGAGGGTGCTCGGAACATTCATTCGAGAATTTTCACTATTTCTAGTGCGGGCCTCGCCGCGAACCATGGGAAAAATTGACCCTTAGCACCCAAACTTTCAAAATCAATATCATGTTTAGTGAAATTCAAAAACTATTTTCGGTGTTATTCCGAGGTCTGAAACATTTTCCTTATATGTCGGGCGAGGTCCTTCCATTCGAGAACAACCAATTTCATGGGCAACGTTGCCCAGTGCCTCGGATTTCAGAACACAAAGTCCGAGAGATTGCTTTCGCGCTTGATATTTCACTAACCAAGCGGCGCGCTCTAACACATGAGATATCGTTGGAAAGAGGATGAAATTGCCTTCATTTTGGCATATCATTTGTATGTCCGCCCATGCAAATCATTATACTATAAAGGCCGCAAAAGTATGTACTTTCGCGCTTGATATTTCACTAACCAAGCGGCGCGCTCTAACACACGATATATCGTTGGAAAGAGAATAAAAGTGCCATCATTTTGGTATATCATATGTATATGCGCAAAGAGAAATAAAGATGCAAGAAGCCCCGCAAAATGTGTTGATGTCCTTTTTTTGACATCGGCAATTTTTTTCGGGTTTCGCCGTGACGCTGCGGCGGTTAGGTCCGTGGAACCTATCAAAAGTTGCAAAACTTTTGTAATCCACAACTGACAATCAGAGCTTCCCTGACGTAGATGGTTGTTTCGTTCGCGACTCGCCAACTCGTCGCCTAGGAAGTCAGAAGAAAGCCCAGGTTTTCGACTTTGGGGGAGTCGTATGAATAAAAGAACCGAGGTTAGCCGGGACAGTCATGAAACGTCCAAATATGTGAATTTTACCATTGCCTTTGGTGCCGTCGGCGCCGATGGTGTGATTGTTTCAAATACTTTGGAATGACGGCAAATGAATGTCCATGAGGCTCACACTGGTTTTCTCTGTAAAATGCTCCTGAGTTGTTCTTTCTTGCACATGTCTAAATCTGTTTCAATCTATTACAGATGATATAGAAGATGCTAAGATTTAGAGGAAGGAGACAGAGGACTCGGAACTATGGGGGGCCGTATGCTTCAGACGACGAGTTCTCTTCCGAAGTCCATGCTGATGAAACTTCTGATATGGAAACTACTGATGATAGTGATGTGAATAGTGATAGTGATGGATTGGTATCGGACATGGACAGTGATCCAGACATAAGGAACATTGCAAGACGTATACTAGCTGCTACGGCGGGAGCAGCTTCTGCTGGTTCTTCCACTGACGAGTTCGTTGACTTGGATGATCAAGACAGTGACACCTCTGATACAGGGGAGGGTGATTTTGCGGCAAACTGGAAGGACGGGACGAGGCCACGTGGACGTGTTGATCTGCCTTTTACGGGACAGACTGGGCTGGGACAGTTCAAAGAATTGCCTGAGCAACCAAAACCTATTGACTATTTCGAAATGTTCTTACAAGAAGATGATTACGGATTAATGGCAACGGAAACCAATAGATACTTTCACCAAGAATGCGACGACGAGGTCCTCCCGCCCAAGTCAAGAATGCGCCAGTGGAAGGATACGAATGCTGAGGAAATGAAAGTATTCGTAGCGATGACTATCGCCATGTCCTTAGTTGTACAGAGGAACTTTTCAGAGTATTGGTCGACTAGTGATGTTACCTCGACGCCTTTCTTCCCAAAGTGTATGCCTAGAGACAGGTTTTGGTTGTTGCTCACGTTTCTTCACTTATCTGATAACAGTACAATGCCAGGAGGAAACACACCACAGTTTTCCCCACTCAATAAACTTGGAATATTGTATAACCGCATCATACATCGGTTCTCGAGAGTTTATATACCGCATCAACATATCTCAGTTGATGAGGGATTGGTGCCTTGGAAAGGCAACCTCAGCTTCAAGGTTTACAACCCTGACAAACCTAAGAAGTATGGCATCAAGGCTTACATGTTGTGTGACTCGCACAATGGATACGTCTGTAAATTCAAACTCTACACTGGAAGAACCAACGAAGTTTCTATTGGAGGGAAAACGTATGATTTGGTCATGGATTTGGTCAAAGATTACTCTCGAAAGGGATATCATGTTTACATGGACAATTTCTATTCATCTGTGACATTGTACATCAATCTGTGGAAGTGTGGTTTCGGTGCGACGGGGACGTTGCGAGGAAATAGGAGCGGAATCCCAGTCAAACTGAAGAGAAAAACGAAGAAACCAGAGAAAGGTTCTATGTTGCAGCAACACAACAAAGAACTTCTGATCGTCAGGTATGAGGACAGAAAGTCAGTCTTGCTTATGTCCACTGTTGAGGACACGGAAGATGTCGAGTCGGGAAGGAAGAACAGGGTGACTGGAGAACCAATTACAAAACCTCGGATCGTTCATGAATACAACAAGTACATGGGTGGCGTCGACCGGGCCGGTCAGATGTTGTCGTACACACCGTTCAAAATGAAAACTCTAAAGTGGTGGAAGCGTGTGTGGTTTCATATCCTCAACGTTGCTCTTTTGAATGCCTACGTTCTGTACAAAGAACTCTCCAAAGATAAAAGTCTGAAGACAAACAGAGAATTTAGGAAAGAAATAGTTCAACACATCATAACCTTTGCCGACAGAGAGAAGGTTGCATCTCTCGGCAGACGTCCCCGGGGTCGGCGATGTACGACCGACGACAGTATTGTACGCCTGCATGGCCGTCACTTTCCTTCAAAGATCGAGCCTGTAGGAAGAAAGAAGAATTTGTCACGCACCTGTGTTGTATGTTCTAAAGCCAGACGTGAACTCATGCGGCGTGGAGCGGCAGCTGCCCACCAGCCAGCAAGAAAGAAGAAAAGAGTAGGAAGAGAATCTTGTTTCGAGTGTCTAGACTGCAATGTTGCTTTGTGTGTAGAACCATGTTTCCGCCTATACCACACATCACAAGATTTCTGTAAAGCCTATATCAGTATGATAGAGAGGGAAGACGAAGATGGGGATGAAGATAATTGAAGAAAGAAAAAAGAAGTAGAAGTATGGACTGAACTCTAGACCTTGTTAGGTTCTATAAAGCTGTTATTCGCACCTTTGAAGGTGATTATTGTTATACTTATATATTTGTTGATTATATTGTACAAGCATTTATAAAAATAAATTTTTCTTTTTTTATTTCGTAACAGAGACAGAGAAAGTCAATGTGAGCTGTCCGTGGAAGTTCAACTGAAGCCGCATCATGAACCCCCACCCCTTCTTTGGCACTATATACAATTTTGGAAGGGGGTGGGGATCAAATCATTTACATCATTGTAAAGAGCGAAGAACGAGCTTCAGTCCAATGTGTCATTTGTAAATGCGCACGAAAAACTAAAGAAACTGCAAGCTATCTGTCGGAAATATCAAACCTTTTCTCAAAAATGATTGGGGTTACCCACCTTGCGGCATTCATATCTCACGGAACGTTTGAGATAATTTCAAATTTTTTTCTCCATTTTGTAGAGGAGTAAATTGTCTTCATTTCAATGTATCATTTGTCTATGCGCGCACAATGATAAAGAAGCGGCAGCGATGCACGGAATAAATGACATCGTCCACCCGCGCTACTTGCGCGCCGGCGTTCGCTAATTGAACTTGTATTTAACTCCCGCACCTTGCGGCACTCATATCTCACGAACCATTAGAGATATTTTTATAATTTTTATATCAACTTGTAGAGAAAAGAATTGTCTTTTTTTTCCATGTATCATATGTCTATGCGCGCACAACAATAAAGAAGCGGCAAGCGAAAGATAAGTGATCGTTCACACGCGCTACTTGCCCGCCGGCGTTCGCTAATTGAACTTGTGTTAACTCGCGCACCTTGCGGCACTCATATCTCACGAACCATTAGAGATATTTTTATAATGTTTATATCAACTTGTAGAGAAAAGAATTGTCTTTTTTTCCATGTATCATATGTCTATGCGCGCAATGAAGAAGCGGTGCGCGCTCTACTTGCGCTCCGGCGTTCGCCAATTGAACTTGTATTTAACTCGCGCACCTTGCGGCACTCATATCTCACGAACCATTAGAGATATTTTTATAATTTTTATATCAACTTGTAGAGAAAAGAATTGTCTTTTTTTCCATGTATCATATGTCTATGCGCGGACAGGAATAAAGAAGCGGCAAGCGAAAGATAAGTGATCGTTCACACGCGCTACTTGCCCGCCGGCGTTCGCTAATTGAACTTGTATTTAACTCGCGCATCTTGCGGCACTCATATCTCACGAACCATTAGAGATATTTTTATAATTTTTATATCAACTTGTAGAGAAAAGAATTGTCTTTTTTTCCATGTATCATATGTCTATGCGCGCACAAAAATAAAGAAGCGGCAAGCGGAATTAAAGACTTTCTTTTGATGACTGTGGGAAAAAAAATATGAGGCGCATCGTAATGTTTTTTTATATATTTATAAAGAGGCACAGTGTATCTAGAAGTCCATGTAAAAAGAATTATTGTGTGTGCATAAATAAACATTTTACAAGGCTCTAAATAAAAATCCGGGATCCGCGAAATAGATACACCAATTGTTGTAAAAGACCCGGGACTCACTACATAAACATATTCAGTGGGCGGTGCAATCAGGATATAACGGTGGCTGGCACCGGACAAAACAATGTCGCCACGGGGGCTAGTTGAGCAAAAATATCTAGCCGCATCGTAAGGGTTAAACCATAATATTCATTTATTTAAAAAAATAAAAAAATATTATAACAATATATGGCATTTTTCCTTTCAAATGAAACAATTTCTTATTTATATGGTTATAGTGACCCAACATTCTTGTTAAATTTGTTTTAATCTCCAATGCTTAACATGGTAATCTGTTTTTGTCAAAGCACAAAATATTTAAACTAAATACTGTATTTTGATAATGAATTCTTTAATTGTAAAAATATGATATTTTTTTTCATGTTGTGTTCAAGTGTTCAAAATACATTACTATATCTATTTATGATGGGCTTTTAAAAACACCCTTCTGTAGAAGATGTTTATTAACTTCATTTATATAAAATTCATCGGAAGTTCTTTTTTTTTATTACATACATGTTTTCCCTGTTCTTATAAATTCACTATTTTAATCTGTACTGTACAGTATATGTAAAGCTTTTGTTTTCTTACCTTTGATTTCACAAGGGGAAACAAGGAGTATATCATACTCTTTCCGTAACCTGTTGGTAAAACTGCAAAAACATTCCCTTCAAGTAGTTTCTGCAAACATTTTACCTGATTCGCTTTCAAGGTAAAATCGAGATTAAAGGTTTCCACGATATCGGTGACTGACATGATTAGATCGATGACAGAAGCAGACGACGAACATCACTTTAGCTAATTTATTCATGATGACCTCTCAGGTGAGTGAACGATTTTGATTGGTTGTCGCGAAACAAAAATGGCGGCCGTTTGTCCCAATTGCTGGACAAATCTACGGCGATTACTTTGGACGCTCACGATAATACTATGCATTTGTGAGGGTAAGAAAAGTATGCAAAACACATAGAATGTACATTGCTACGTATTTCAAGTCATTATTGAACTCTTCAATACTTTATTCAAAAATCAGATTTCCACCCAGTTTTAACCATAGCCTGCTTCTGTCGTTAGTATGCGGCTCGCTGTGCGAGGATACAGCATTCGGCGACAGAAGTTTCGGTCTACCTCACATGTGGAGGGAATCACCCATATGCTGATCTATAACATCGAAAAGTGCGAGTCTTAACTCCCGAAATCGGTGCTACGGGCCTGAAGGAAACAAGATATTCCCCTTTTCTCCAGTTTTGCCTGTTTGTGTAGAAATGTCAAATATTTATAATATTCTTTTTTAGAAACACGTGTGTATTCTAGTAGCAATTTTATTACATACGGTGCTATATAGGACAATGCCCTATGAACGGTGTTATACCAAAAAACAACCGATATCTTTACACCCAACAACCTAAATTGGTGCTACGGGCCTGAAAGAACTTTAATGTGAAATAATAATTTTTATATTGAGAAATAGAAAAATGTGAATAATGATTTTCAGTTATAGAAATAAATGATAAGTGTGCAAGGTTTTGATAATCTCACCTTCTGCTAGAGCCACGTCACACATTGTTCCACAGAATCCGTCCAGACATCCAGCAGGACACCTCCCATCCACACTGTCACAGACACCATCACACTCACCACACTTCTCTGTACAGTCTGGACCGTAGGTACCGTCACTGCAGACTGATAAAGATAAAACGCAATTGACATTCAAAATTTCAGTATAATCTATGTTGAAGTAATTGCTTGAGGAACTGAGTACTGAGGAACTAAAACAAAAGCCCTTTTTACATGCGCACGTTTACTCCTAGGAGTATATTTACTCCTAGGAGTAAATATACTTACAGTGAGTAAACGTGCCATGTAAACAGCCCAAAACAGATTTACTTAATGGAGTTTATTTACTCCTAGGAGTTAAATACTCCACCCCTAGAGGTAAAGTAAAAGTATATTTACTTTTACTCCTGTGAGTATCCTGTCATTTTCTATAGTATTAACATAGTTGAATGATTAGGTTGAGGTAAATGACTTGCATTTATATAGTTTTTAAACACTACTATTGTGTTTTCATCAATAATAACTTGCATTCAAGATTAATCTGTTTAACTTGTCGAGAGCATGTTTCCTAATGAAGGAAATGTGGGTTTTTTTGTTGGTGTCATTCTTTTTAACCGAAAACCAGCTGCGCTCACTCCTTTTACACTAAAAGTTGATTGACCAAACAAAATCTATGGTAAAATTGTGTTAAATTCTTCTCTGCCTCAAGATTTGCATTTCACATATTAATATTTCTATGAAAAATATATTTCTACTGTAAGCAAATCATGATATACTTAAGGGTCCTTAAATTCCAATGGAACGTAAAGTAAATATACTTTTACTCCTAGGAGTAATTATACTCTCAGGAGTAAAGTGCGCATGTAAAAAGGGCAAAAGAGACATCAATGTGCGGTGACATCATTTAACCTGGTTCCCGGGCCCTGCGCACGCGGAACAGGGCCCAGGAACCAGGTTGGTGAACAACACTACAAAGTTGAGCAGAACTCAATTAAATAGGTGAACTCTCAAATGTTATACTTATTTTCCTTACCTAAGCGTGCAAGGATATGTGGGGTATTTTCATAAGGGTAATTGGAATAAAAGTTTTTCTTACAAAAGTTACTTAATCTAACATACAAGTTGCACGTCAGTAAATGTGTTTTAATAGGGCCAGGAAAGAAACTGAATGTTTCTAGATCTTATACACAGTATTCAATATTCAATATTCAAGGTAACCGTTCGAACTGTCAATGTTTAAAAATGTTTCAATTATTTTTGTTGTTGTTTTGGTAAGTATATATGATAAGAATCGAATGATATGGGTATTTTCATATCACATTCGGTATCAGCCCTCGACCAATATCAGCCATAGCCTCGAGCCAAAGCTCTCGGGCTGATACCGAATGTAATATGAAAATACCCATATAATACTATCTATTTACGTTGGTTAATGTTACATACAGCTGAGTGGTGTAGATGAACAGTCTTAACATATTGTAAAAGTTACACGTCAGGAAATGTGTTTCAGTAGGAAAGAAACTGAAGGTTTCTAGATCTTATACACACTTTACAATATTCAATATTCAATGCAGCGCAACATGGAAGAGCAGCCGTTCGAATTGTCAATCTCATAGCTCAATGTTACGTCATATGTGTCGTGTTATAAGATTCTAGTGACACCTATTAAATGTATTAATGTATTCAGACTGACGAGTAGTTCATGATATATAAATATTTTGGGAGAGAAATTGCAACAGTAAAATGATAAGCTATTCTTAAGGAGAGCACAGGCATGGAACTTTAAGGAGCCGCGCATCCTCAGTAGGTGAGAAGATAATCAATGGCATACGAAATACATTTGTACTTTTCTACTTGATCCATCAAAATAAAAGTAAACAAGAGAAATGATAACTAACTTGAAAACATCAGGGTCTGTCATCCTGTCAAACTCCTCGGCAAAGTTTGGAGTTTCTTCAATTACTAATAATGGATTATAAGTTATAATTCGCAACAGTTTAATGATGAATTGGAAAATTTACGTTTTGCTTGAATGAATATGTCGGACAGTCCCATGTTGATAGGCGACCAATTTGACATGTCTTTCCCTTAAAGTAAAAGTTATTATATAAATGTGTTAATTTTAACAGTTTACCTTGATCACATTTACTGGTTCTCCACCCTGCTTTACAGCCTCCTACACAGTTTCCGGTCACGTGATCACAAAAGGGACCATAGGAGCAGTTACCACAAGCTTTGTTACATCCGGGACCATAGAATCCTCTCGGGCACACTGTAACAGGTCATCATGATCAAAACACTAGCCGGTTACATTGTTATTTTATAGAAGATTTACTATTCAAAAAGTTAAAACCGAAGAATGCAACAACTGCTCACATGTTTCGTTACACAACATTGGTTTTCCCACATCACAACGTTCCCAAACACCCTTGTGCTGTTAATCTTTACAATTAAAGGTCTACTTCTTGCAGTATTTACCTCCCAGTTATCTCATCTCACCGGTTCAATAACTCAATACTTGCAAAAGCCTGTAGAAGATAGCAACAGGTTTTTATGACATTTGAGGCATAATAATAACTTCAACCCTGACCTTGTATGCAAGTGTTTCCGGTCCATCCGTCCTGACATCCCTGAGAACAGCTTCCATCTGCAGGACAGTCCGACTCTCCCTGACAGTGACGTGCACTGCAGGACGTGCAGTCAGATCCAAATGTACCAGCAGGACACACTAAAAGTGAATTTTACATAACACCGATTTGACGACGGTTTACCATTACATTACACTTTGTTAACTTAGTAAATAACGTTCGCTGTAGTTAAAGTGTTTGTGCAGAAAACACAAGTTGTAACGCTATCTACATCTTCCTACACTAAGCCTTAAGCGCCAGTTTCAGAAGAGTCATCTTTATGTGTTGCTACAGACCCTTGATTTGTCTGTACATGCTCTCTAGCGTACTATGAGAGAAAGTAATAGTCCAATCAGAAAGTAACTGGGGGTTGCTGACAGTCGTCTGTAGGGCACTGATATCAGCACAGAAAATTCAAAGGTCTACAGCAAGGCATTAAACTGACATTTGGAAACTTGGGGTTTAGGTTTTGCGTAGGAAGGTGTGATATCTATTGACTCTCAATGTTGGTTAAATCTAAACGTCAGCATATACATTTGAAATAATTTCATGCAATCTGCAACTCACGACTTGTACAGTCCAGTCCTATCCATCCAAGCTTACACCCGTCTGGACACTGTCCACTTTGATGGTCACACTCATATGATGACGTCACACAGTGCCGATTTATGCAAGACTTTGAACAGTTGAAGCCATAATTGCCAGTGATGCATTCTGTCAAAAGTATAACATGTCATGGTAAGTTATCAACAACAAACTTACCCAATTTCGAAAGTATATAATTGCTTTTGGTACATATATTGACTTAGAACTAAAATTCAAATACAAATTTATTTCTAAATCAGACAACACGAATCTGTATCTGACACTTACGTTGCCTACAATCTGTGCCCCTGTATCCAGGTTTACATCCTCCAACACACTGACCAGTCACGTGATCACACGATGAAGAATCATCAGAACAGTTTCGAGCACTGCAGGACAAGCTACAGCCAGGTCCATAGGAGCCGGTCTCACATTCTAGGAAAGAGGGGAACCCACTAATAAAAACCATTCATGACACTTTTCGTCTTTAGATATACCCAAGTCAAGGATAGGACATGACCCTTTTATAATGTCTAGACTACCAAATCACTACCAAATCACTACCAAGTCACTACCAAGTCACTACCAAATCACTACAAAGTCACTACCAAATCACTACCAAGTCACTACCAAATTTCTACCAAATCACTACCAAGTCACTACCAAGTCACTATCAAGTCACTACGAAATCACTACAAAATCACTATAAAGTCACTACCAAGTCACTACCAAATTTCTACCAAATCACTACCAAGTCACTACCAAATCACTACCAAATCACTACAAAGTCACTACCAAATCACTACCAAGTCACTACCAAGTCACTACCAAGTCACTACCAAGTCACTACCAAGTCACTACCAAATCACTACCAAGTCACGGCACCAGGTCGCGAGAAGTGACAAGTAGCAGCAATAACAGCTCTTGAAGTAGGAATAACAGTTTCAATAAGAGTAATATGAACGGCTATTTTACTGTTTTAGCTATTTGGCAATTGGACAATACTTTCAGTGTCATCTTTTAGCTAGCTCTTGGAGTAAGAATGACAGTTTTAACTATAGACAAATGAAGGCTTTTTGACATTTTTGCTATTTGACAAATGAATCATTCTTTCAGGGTTATCATGTATCTAGCTCTTGGAGTAGGAATAATAGTGTGACATAAAGACATATGGAAGGCTATTTTGATTTTGAGCTATTTCACAATTCAACTTTTTCGTATCAAACTATTGTAAATTACAAGTCAATATAATATATAACCTAGGAACTAGGCAAAAAACTCTTAGGTTATCGTAAATCCCTTATGTAACCTAGTGCAATGGTAGAGAATGGACGGTTTGGTCAACCTTAATAAAATTGCTTTATGAAAGGAGGCCCTTGTGTTTCCTCTTTGTCAAAAGCGCTGTCGAATGGCTTTATAGAGACTTCATTTAGGTGGGGCCTTTGTGTTGTATGTACATTGAGTGTATATTGGCGACATCCGATACAATCAGATCGTGTATTGTTTCAGAAACTATCTGTTGGAATAAACTGCTACTTTTTTCATAAAGATTTGAATGTCTCGGTTTCAACTTTGGATCTTACTCATGTCTTCATTTATAAACATATTATATACTTTTCAAATGATAGGAAAACGCTTTAGACTTATTTGATTCATTAATTCTTTCATTTCAAACGAAAGGTGGCATTGTCGTTTTTATAAACTCTTGAGAAGTCCGGACACATAGATGATTAAATTCTAAAACACTGAAACAAGTTGATAATACGGATATTGGTTGAACATATTCAAGCTACATGTACGGAACTGGTGTCATTAGTAGTGAAACATTGACTTAGATGTTAGATCAAGCAGATATTGTAAGCATGGTTTTGTAATTCGACTAATGTTTTAAAGCAAAATGTACTATTTATGAATGTCTGGTAGAACGTATTGAAATATAATGTATGTATAATGTATAATGCATGTAGCTTACATGACGCTCTTCATTCTGTTTTTTCGAACGTAAAGGTGGCATTGTAGTTTTTATAAACTTTTGAGAAGCCTGGACACATAGATGTTTAAATTCTAATACACCCAAAGAAGGGATATTAGTTTGAACGTATTCAAGCTACATGTACGAAACTTGGGTCATTACTAGTGAAATATTAACTTAGACGTAAGATCAAGCAGATATTTTTAGCATGGTCTTGTAATTTGACTAATGTTTTCAAGCAAAATGTACTATTTATGAATGTCTGGTAGAACGTATTGAAATATAAGGAGGTCGACGTGCATGTAGCTTATATGAATCTAGACTACCTACATGTACATACCTCCTGTCAATCTTGACACTTACGCTGTGTACAATCCAGTCCTCTGTAGCCATCCTGACATCCGTACAAACATTGACCAGTCACGTGAGGACATTGACTCGAAGATGGTTTACACTTCCTTCTACTACAAGAACTGGTACAGCCGGACCATAGAAGTCTTGCTTGCATTCTGGGGAGAAGAAACAGTGACAACTTAGTGATATACCGTAGAAGTCTTGCTGGCATTCTGGGGAGAAGAAACAGTGATAACTTACTGATATACCGTAGAAGTCTTGCTGGCATTCTGGGGAGAAGAAACAGTGATAACTTACTGATATACCGTAGAAGTCTTGCTGGCATTCTGGGGAGAAGAAACAGTGATAACTTACTGATATACCGTAGAAGTCTTGCTGGCATTCTGGGGAGAAGAAACAGTGATAACTTACTGATATACCGTAGAAGTCTTGCTGGCATTCTGGGGAGAAGAAACAGTGATAACTTAGTGATATACCGTAGAAGTCTTGCTGGCATTCTGGGGAGAAGAAACAGTGATAACTTACTGATATACCGTAGAAGTCTTGCTGGCATTCTGGGGAGAAGAAACAGTGATAACTTACTGATATACCGTAGAAGTCTTGCTGGCATTCTGGGGAGAAGAAACAGTGATAACTTACTGATATACCGTAGAAGTCTTGCTGGCATTCTGGGGAGAAGAAACAGTGATAACTTACTGATATACCGTAGAAGTCTTGCTGGCATTCTGGGGAGAAGAAACAGTGATAACTTACTGATATACCGTAGAAGTCTTGCTGGCATTCTGGGGAGAAGAAACAGTGATAACTTACTGATATACCGTAGAAGTCTTGCTGGCATGCTGGGGAGAAGAAACAGTGATAACTTACTGATATACCGTAGAAGTCTTGCTGGCATTCTGGTGAGAAGAAACAGTGATAACTTACTGATATACCGTAGAAGTCTTGCTGGCATTCTGGGGAGAAGAAACAGTGATAACTTAGTGATATACCGTAGAAGTCTTGCTGGCATTCTGACGAGAAGAAACAGTGATAACTTAGTGATATACCGTAGAAGTCTTGCTGGCATTCTGGGGAGAAGAAACAGTGACAACTTAGTGATATACCGTAGAAGTCTTGCTGGCATGCTGGGGAGAAGAAACAGTGACAACTTAGTGATATACCGTAGAAGTCTTGCTGGCATGCTGGGGAGAAGAAACAGTGACAACTTAGTGATATACCGTAGAAGTCTTGCTGGCATTCTGGTGAGAAGAAACAGTGATAACTTACTGATATACCGTAGAAGTCTTGCTGGCATTCTGGGGAGAAGAAACAGTGATAACTTACTGATATACCGTAGAAGTCTTGCTGGCATTCTGGGGAGAAGAAACAGTGATAACTTACTGATATACCGTAGAAGTCTTGCTGGCATTCTGGGGAGAAGAAACAGTGATAACTTACTGATATACCGTAGAAGTCTTGCTGGCATTCTGGTGAGAAGAAACAGTGATAACTTACTGATATACCGTAGAAGTCTTGCTGGCATTCTGGGGAGAAGAAACAGTGATAACTTACTGATATACCGTAGAAGTCTTGCTGGCATTCTGGGGAGAAGAAACAGTGATAACTTACTGATATACCGTAGAAGTCTTGCTGGCATTCTGGGGAGAAGAAACAGTGATAACTTAGTGATATACCGTAGAAGTCTTGCTGGCATTCTGGGGAGAAGAAACAGTGACAACTTAGTGATATACCGTAGAAGTCTTGCTGGCATTCTGGGGAGAAGAAACAGTGATAACTTACTGATATACCGTAGAAGTCTTGCTGGCATTCTGGGGAGAAGAAACAGTGATAACTTACTGATATACCGTAGAAGTCTTGCTGGCATTCTGGGGAGAAGAAACAGTGACAACTTAGTGATATACCGTAGAAGTCTTGCTGGCATTCTGGGGAGAAGAAACAGTGACAACTTAGTGATATACCGTAGAAGTCTTGCTGGCATTCTGGGGAGAAGAAACAGTGATAACTTACTGATATACCGTAGAAGTCTTGCTGGCATTCTGGGGAGAAGAAACAGTGATAACTTACTGATATACCGTAGAAGTCTTGCTGGCATTCTGGGGAGAAGAAACAGTGATAACTTAGTGATATACCGTAGATTGTTTGTTATATAAGGTTGTAAGTAGCCAGAGGCGGATTTTCGTTTGAAGGGGCTGCAGTCGATGGTTGTTGCAAGGACAACCATTGAAACGATTTTGCTCGGGTTAGAACAAAATTGTAGTTACAATTTACCACTTTGTCATGCCTTTGTCATTATTCTTTCATTATGTAAGTAACATTGGTGTATGTAATCTACTACAGTAAGGAACTATTTAAAACAGAATTTGAACTTCATAACAATGCGCAATCGCAATTTATTCAAACAATGTCATAATACAGAAAATTAAATGAAACAAGTAAGAAAATAAAGCAATGTTTGATGATGGACTTTCATCTCAGGAGAATAAATAGGCAAGTTTACTTCATCAAATATAATCATAAACATAAGAGAAAGAATTCATATCAAACAACCAAATACAACATATGAATCAGGATGTGCATTGATTTATTGATTTATAGGTTTGTAGTTTCTGAATGCATCAATGTCCTAGGTTATATGAAATGGTTATAATAAATGCATGACACAAATGTAAAATATATATCCTAACAGTGAAAATCATCCTGACACTTACGTTGCCTACAATCTATGTCCCTGTAGCCAGGTTTACATCCTCCAACACACTGAGATGAGATGAATCATCGGAACACTCTCTACCACTACAGGACAAGCTACAGCCAGGTTTACATCCTCCAACACACTGAGATGAGATGAATCATCGGAACACTCTCGACCTCTACAGGACAAGCTACAGCCAGGTTTACACCCTCCAACACACTGAGATGAGATGAATCATCGGAACACTCTCGACCACTACAGGACAAGCTTCAGCCAGGTTTACATCCTCCAACACACTGAGATGAGATGAATCATCGGAACACTCTCGACCTCTACAGGACAAGCTTCAGCCAGGTTTACATCCTCCAACACACTGAGATGAGATGAATCATCGGAACACTCTCGACCTCTACAGGACAAGCTACAGCCAGGTTTACATCCTCCAACACACTGAGATGAGATGAATCATCGGAACACTCTCGACCACTACAGGACAAGCTACAGCCAGGTTTACATCCTCCAACACACTGAGATGAGATGAATCATCGGAACACTCTCGACCTCTACAGGACAAGCTACAGCCAGGTTTACATCCTCCAACACACTGAGATGAGATGAATCATCGGAACACTCTCGACCTCTACAGGACAAGCTACAGCCAGGTTTACATCCTCCAACACACTGAGATGAGATGAATCATCGGAACACTCTCGACCTCTACAGGACAAGCTACAGCCAGGTTTACATCCTCCAACACACTGAGATGAGATGAATCATCGGAACACTCTCGACCTCTACAGGACAAGCTACAGCCAGGTTTACATTCTCCAACACACTGAGATGAGATGAATCATCGGAACACTCTCGACCACTACAGGACAAGCTACAGCCAGGTTTACATCCTCCAACACACTGAGATGAGATGAATCATCGGAACACTCTCGACCACTACAGGACAAGCTACAGCCAGGTTTACATCCTCCAACACACTGAGATGAGATGAATCATCGGAACACTCTCTACCACTACAGGACAAGCTACAGCCAGGTTTACATCCTCCAACACACTGAGATGAGATGAATCATCGGAACACTCTCGACCTCTACAGGACAAGCTACAGCCAGGTTTACATCCTCCAACACACTGAGATGAGATGAATCATCGGAACACTCTCGACCACTACAGGACAAGCTACAGCCAGGTTTACATCCTCCAACACACTGAGATGAGATGAATCATCAGAACACTCTCGACCTCTACAGGACAAGCTACAGCCAGGTTTACATCCTCCAACACACTGAGATGAGATGAATCATCAGAACACTCTCGACCTCTACAGGACAAGCTACAGCCAGGTTTACATCCTCCAACACACTGAGATGAGATGAATCATCGGAACACTCTTGACCACTACAGGACAAGCTACAGCCAGGTCCGTAGGAGCCGGAGGTACAAACTGGTGGGAAGACACAGTACAAATCATAGCACTTTATATCATAGAATTTTGGACAATAATGGTCGAAATAGATTTCAAAATTGCATCAATTTTCCCTTAAAGGGACATTAAGTGCTTTGATACAAATTTAAGAACATTGCTAAAAATCAATATCATTGAAACATATACACACAAATTATCACCATTTAGTTTGACCTGAAATAAGCTTAGAAACCGAAATAATTAGAAGAGGTTATTCCTCAGGATATAAATAGATCGAATTAAAAACTTTCTCGCGCAAAGCATTGTGGTCATAGTTGCTGTGGGTGAATTCGTACCCAAAATGTAGCTTTTCCCATCAAGAATATCCCTAGTCCATTTGATAGTTTATTAGTCATTAGTGATATGTTTAGCATTTTAGCATTTTTTCTTAACCCTTACGATGCGGGGAGCGTTATATTTCCGTGCCAAATATAAACTGGCGCGCAAGCCCTCTAGGCGAAATCCGGAGTCCGGACTCTAACTTTCACGAGAAGGCAAAAATTTACTGCAAGCAGTTTTGGCGGCTCCCGGATTGCTCGTAATTATTTTCCGCGCCTCGCTAAACGCCGTTGTTTTATGAAAATTGGTTTAACTGGCGCAGACAGCGAGCTCCGTGAAAACATGTATTTTCTCTGTTGAATTGTTGACAAAAAGCAGACAAAATGTGTTCTTTCGCGCTTGATATTTCACTAACCAAGTGGCGCGCTCTAACACATGATATATCGATGGAAAGAGAATAAAATTGTCTTCAATTTGGTGTATAATTTGTATATACGCAGTTTTCAAATAATTGTACTAAAAAATATTTAAAAGTTTTCGACTTTCGTGCATGATATTTCACTAACCAAGTGGCGCGCTCTACCACATGATATATCGATGGAAAGAGAATAAAATTGTCTTCAATTTGGTGTATAATTTGTATATGCGCAGTTGCAAATAATTGTACTATAAAGGCCGTAAAAGGCCGCAAAAACAGCCAAAATGTGTTCTTTCGCGCTTGATATTTCACTAACCAAGTGGCGCGCTCTAACACATGATATATCGATGGAAAGAGAATAAAATTGTCTTCAATTTGGTGTATAATTTGCATATGCGCAGTTTCAAATAATTGCACTATAAAGGCCACAAAAGGCCGCAAAAGGCCGCAAAAGCAGACAAAATGTGTTCTTTCACGCTCGATATTTCACTAACCAAGTGGCGCGCTCTACCACATGATATATCGATGGAAAGAGAATAAAATTGTCTTCAATTTGGTGTATAATCTGTATATGCGCAGTTGCAAATAATTGTACTAAAAATATTTAACCCTCACGATGCGGCTATATATTTTTGCTCAACTAGCCCCCGTGGCGACATTGTTTTGTCCGGTGCCAGCCACCGTCATATCCTGATTGCACCGCCCACTGAATATGTTTATGTAGCGAGTCCCGGGTCTTTTACAACAATTGGTGTATCTATTTCGCGGATCCCGGATTTTTATTTAGAGCCTTGTAAAATGTTTATTTATGCACACAGAATAATTCTTTTTACATGGACTTCTAGATACACTGTGCCTCTTTATAAATATATAAAAAAACATTACGATGCGCCTCATATTTTTTTTCCCACAGTCATCAAAAGAAAGTCTTTAATTCCGCTTGCCGCTTCTTTATTTTTGTGCGTGCATAGACATATGATACATGGAAAAAAAGACAATTCTTTTATCTACAAGTTGATATAAAAATTATAAAAATATCTCTAATGGTTCGTGAGATATGAGTGCCGCAAGATGCGCGAGTTAAATACAAGTTCAATTAGCGAACGCCGGCGCGCAAGTAGCGCGTGTGAACGATCACTTATCTTTCGCTTGCCGCTTCTTTATTCCTGTCCGCGCATAGACATATGATACATGGAAAAAAAGACAATTCTTTTCTCTACAAGTTGATATAAAAATTATAAAAATATCTCTAATGGTTCGTGAGATATGAGTGCCGCAAGGTGCGGGAGTTAAATACAAGTTCAATTAGCGAACGCCGGAGCGCAAGTAGAGCGCGCACCGCTTCTTCATTGCGCGCATAGACATATGATACATGGAAAAAAAGACAATTCTTTTCTCTACAAGTTGATATAAAAATTATAAAAATATCTCTAATGGTTCGTGAGATATGAGTGCCGCAAGGTGCGCGAGTTAACACAAGTTCAATTAGCGAACGCCGGAGCGCAAGTAGCGCGTGTGAACGATCACTTATCTTTCGCTTGCCGCTTCTTTATTTTTGTGCGCGCATAGACATATGATACATGGAAAAAAAGACAATTCTTTTCTCTACAAGTTGATATAAAAATTATAAAAATATCTCTAATGGTTCGTGAGATATGAGTGCCGCAAGGTGCGGGAGTTAAATACAAGTTCAATTAGCGAACGCCGAAGCGCAAGTAGAGCGCGCACCGCTTCTTCATTGCGCGCATAGACATATGATACATGGAAAAAAAGACAATTCTTTTCTCTACAAGTTGATATAAAAATTATAAAAATATCTCTAATGGTTCGTGAGATATGAGTGCCGCAAGGTGCGCGAGTTAACACAAGTTCAATTAGCGAACGCCGGAGCGCAAGTAGCGCGTGTGAACGATCACTTATCTTTCGCTTGCCGCTTCTTTATTTTTGTGCGCGCATAGACATATGATACATGGAAAAAAGACAATTCTTTTCTCTACAAGTTGATATAAAAATTTTAAAAATATCTCTATTGGTTCGTGAGATATGAGTGCCGCAAGGTGCGGGAGTTAAATACAAGTTCAATTAGCGAACGCCGGAGCGCAAGTAGCGCGTGTGAACGATCACTTATCTTTCGCTTGCCGCTTCTTTATTTTTGTGCGCGCATAGACATATGATACATGGAAAAAAAGACAATTCTTTTCTCTACAAGTTGATATAAAAATTATAAAAATATCTCTAATGGTTCGTGAGATATGAGTGCCGCAAGGTGCGGGAGTTAAATACAAGTTCAATTAGCGAACGCCGGAGCGCAAGTAGAGCGCGCACCGCTTCTTCATTGCGCGCATAGACATATGATACATGGAAAAAAGACAATTCTTTTCTCTACAAGTTGATATAAAAATTATAAAAATATCTCTAATGGTTCGTGAGATATGAGTGCCACAAGGTGCGGGAGTTAAATACAAGTTCAATTAGCGAACGCCGGCGCGCAAGTAGCGCGGGTGGACGATGTCATTTATTCCGTGCATCGCTGCCGCTTCTTTATCATTGTGCGCGCATAGACAAATGATACATTGAAATGAAGACAATTTACTCCTCTACAAAATGGAGAAAAAAATTTGAAATTATCTCAAACGTTCCGTGAGATATGAATGCCGCAAGGTGGGTAACCCCAATCATTTTTGAGAAAAGGTTTGATATTTCCGACAGATAGCTTGCAGTTTCTTTACTTTTTCGTGCGCATTTACAAATGACACATTGGACTGAAGCTCGTTCTTCGCTCTTTACAATCATGTAAATGATTTGATCCCCACCCCCTTCCAAAATTGTATATAGTGCCAAAGAAGGGGTGGGGGTTCATGATGCGGCTTCAGTTGAACTTCCACGGACAGCTCACATTGACTTTCTCTGTCTCTGTTACGAAATAAAAAAAGAAAAATTTATTTTTATAAATGCTTGTACAATATAATCAACAAATATATAAGTATAACAATAATCACCTTCAAAGGTGCGAATAACAGCTTTATAGAACCTAACAAGGTCTAGAGTTCAGTCCACACTTCTACTTCTTTTTTCTTTCTTCAATTATCTTCATCCCCATCTTCCTCTTCCCTCTTTATCATACTGATATAGGCTTTACAGAAATCTTGTGATGTGTGGTATAGGCGGAAACATGGTTCTACACACAAAGCAACATTGCAGTCTAGACACTCGAAACAAGATTCTCTTCCTACTCTTTTCTTCTTTCTTGCTGGCTGGTTGGCAGCTGCCGCTCCACGCCGCAAGAGTTCACGTCTGGCTTTAGAACATACAACACAGGTGCGTGACAAATTCTTCTTTCTTCCTACAGGCTCGATCTTTGAAGGAAAGTGACGGCCATGCAGGCGTACAATACTGTCGTCGGTCGTACATCGCCGACCCCGGGGACGTCTGCCGAGAGATGCAACCTTATCTCTGTCGGCAAATGTTATGATGTGTTGAACTATTTCTTTTCTAAATTCTCTGTTTGTCTTCAGTGTTTTATCTTTGGAGAGTTCTTTGTACAGAACGTAGGCATTCAAAAGAGCAACGTTGAGGATATGAAACCACACACGCTTCCACCACTTTAGAGTTTTCATCTTGAACGGTGTGTACGACAACATCTGACCGGCCCGGTCGACGCCACCCATGTACTTGTTGTATTCATGAACGATCCGAGGTTTTGTAATTGGTTCTCCAGTCACCCTGTTCTTCCTTCCCGACTCGACATCTTCCGTGTCCTCAACAGTGGACATAAGCAAGACTGACTTTCTGTCCTCATACCTGACGATCAGAAGTTCTTTGTTGTGTTGCTGCAACATAGAACCTTTCTCTGGTTTCTTCGTTTTTCTCTTCAGTTTGACTGGGATTCCGCTCCTATTTCCTCGCAAAGTCCCCGTCGCACCGAAACCACACTTCCACAGATTGATGTACAATGTCACAGATGAATAGAAATTGTCCATGTAAACATGATATCCCTTGCGAGAGTAATCTTTGACCAAATCCATGACCAAATCATACGTTTTCCCTCCAATAGAAACTTCGTTGGTTCTTCCAGTGTAGAGTTTGAATTTACAGACGTATCCATTGTGCGAGTCACACAACATGTAAGCCTTGATGCCATACTTCTTAGGTTTGTCAGGGTTGTAAACCTTGAAGCTGAGGTTGCCTTTCCAAGGCACCAATCCCTCATCAACTGAGATATGTTGATGCGGTATATAAACTCTTGAGAACCGATGTATGATGCGGTTATACAATATTCCAAGTTTATTGAGTGGGGAAAACTGTGGTGTGTTTCGTCCTGGCATTGTACTGTTATCAGATAAGTGAAGAAACGTGAGCAACAACCAAAACCTGTCTCTAGGCATACACTTTGGGAAGAAAGGCGTCGAGGTAACATCACTAGTCGACCAATACTCTGAAAAGTTCCTCTGTACAACTAAGGACATGGCGATAGTCATGGCTACGAATACTTTCATTTCCTCAGCATTCGTATCCTTCCACTGGCGCATTCTTGACTTGGGCGGGAGGACCTCGTCGTCGCATTCTTGGTGAAAGTATCTATTGGTTTCCGTTGCCATTAATCCGTAATCATCTTCTTGTAAGAACATTTCGAAATAGTCAATAGGTTTTGGTTGCTCAGGCAATTCTTTGAACTGTCCCAGCCCAGTCTGTCCCGTAAAAGGCAGATCAACACGTCCACGTGGCCTCGGCCCGTCCTTCCAGTTTGCCGCAAAATCACCATCCCCTGTATCAGAGGTGTCACTGTCTTGATCATCCAAGTCAACGAACTCGTCAGTGGAAGAACCAGCAGAAGCTGCCCCCGCCGTAGCAGCAAGTATACGTCTTGCAATGTTCCTTATGTCTGGATCACTGTCCATGTCCGATACCAATCCATCACTATCACTATTCACATCACTATCATCAGTAGTTTCCATATCAGAAGTTTCATCAGCATGGACTTCGGAAGAGAACTCGTCGTCTGAAGCATACGGCCCCCCATAGTTCCGAGTCCTCGGTCTCCTTCCTCTAAATCTTGGCATCTTCTATATCATCTGTAATAGATTGAAACAGATTTAGACATGTGCAAGTAAGAACAACTCAGGAGCATTTTACAGAGAAAACCAGTGTGAGCCTCATGGACATTCATTTGCCGTCATTCCAAAGTATTTGAAACAATCACACCATCGGCGCCGACGGCACCAAAGGCAATGGTAAAATTCACATATTTGGACGTTTCATGACTGTCCCGGCTAACCCCGGTTCTTTTATTCATACGACTCCCCCAAAGTCGAAAACCTGGGCTTTCTTCTGACTTCCTAGGCGACGAGTTGGCGAGTCGCGAACGAAACAACCATCTACGTCAGGGAAGCTCTGATTGTCAGTTGTGGATTACAAAAGTTTTGCAACTTTTGATAGGTTCCACGGACCTAACCGCCGCAGCGTCGCGGCGAAACCCGAACAAAATGGCCGATGTCAAAAAAAGGACATCAACACATTTTGCGGGGCTTCTTGCATCTTTATTTCTCTTTGCGCATATACATATGATATACCAAAATGATGGCACTTTTATTCTCTTTCCAACGATATATCGTGTGTTAGAGCGCGCCGCTTGGTTAGTGAAATATCAAGCGCGAAAGTACATACTTTTGCGGCCTTTATAGTATAATTATTTGCATGGGCGGACATACAAATGATATGCCAAAATGAAGGCAATTTCATCCTCTTTCCAACGATATCTCATGTGTTAGAGCGCGCCGCTTGGTTAGTGAAATATCAAGCGCGAAAGCAATCTCTCGGACTTTGTGTTCTGAAATCCGAGGCACTGGGCAACGTTGCCCATGAAATTGGTTGTTCTCGAATGGAAGGACCTCGCCCGACATATAAGGAAAATGTTTCAGACCTCGGAATAACACCGAAAATAGTTTTTGAATTTCACTAAACATGATATTGATTTTGAAAGTTTGGGTGCTAAGGGTCAATTTTTCCCATGGTTTGCGGCGAGGCCCGCACTAGAAATAGTGAACATTCTCGAATGAATGTTCCGAGCACCCTCGATTTTTCATGGGAAAATTTCCCACAAACGTTCCGTCCCTCTCGGGAGAAAATTCTCGGTCTCCGAAAAAGTTGAATAAGTCAAAAACCGATTGCTTCGCGTCAACAACATTTATACCGCAGATAGAGCCCCGACTTTTCCACCTCTCCAATTAGTCACTTTTCACAAATAAATTTTTTTTATTTTGTTATTGACGAAAACGGTTTTATGTAAATATTTCAATAATTAGCCCTTACGATGCGGCTATATATTTTTGCTCTACAAGCCCACGTGGCGGAATTGTTTTGTCCGGTGCCAGCCACCGTTATATCCTGATTAACCGCTTCTTTATTTTTGTGCGCGGATATACATATGATACATGGAAATAAAGACAATTCTCTCTTCTATACGATGATGTAAAATCTATAAAATTATCTCTAATGGTTCGTGAGATATAAATGCCGCAAGGTGGGTACCCTCAATCATTTTGAGGTCAACAAATTTTTTGCGGCACTTGTCGCAACGCTTTGCCGCTTCTTTATTTTTGTGCGCGGATATACATATGATACATGGAAATGAAGACAATTCTCTCTTCTACACGATGATGTAAAAATTATAGAATTATCTCTATTGGTTTGTGAGATATGAATGCCGCAAGGTGGGTACCCTCAATCATTTTTGAGAAAAGGTTTGATATTTATATCCGGGAGCAGCCAAGACTGCTTGCAGTCAATATATAGCCTTATCCTAAAAGTTACGGATTTCGCCAAGAGGGCTTACGTGCCATTTTATATTTGGCCCGTAAATATCACGCGCCCCGCATCGTAAGGGTTAGTAACTTCTCCTTTCTTCCAGGGACGTGAAAGGGTAGACATTGACACTCAAAGTTTGGACATGTGCAGTTTCAGCAAATGGCATCACAAACAAAAATGTTCACGCAGTTCTAAAAAACCCGAGTGCAGCCGAAATTTAGTGGGAAATTTTTCTCACAAAAACGACTATAGTCGGAAAAAGCGTCTCGATCTTGACAATATTTCTGTTTCCGAGTTATAACTTTTTAGGCAGAACTGGAAGCAAACTTTCGCTTCGACAGTTTTTAGCTTGGGGGGCTAAGGGTAAATTTGTACCATGTCTCGTGGCGAGGCCCGCACTAAAAATATTGAAAATCCTCAAAAGAAAACTCCGAGTACGCTCGATTTTTCATGGGAAAAAAGTCCATACCTCACGGCGAAGCTCGGAAGTGGTCAAAATCTCCGGCCTTCGTCATAACCCGAGAGTGAAAGTGGCCCAAAAAAAGCCCATACCGCCGGGTGGTCTCGGAAAAGTAGAACAAAAGCACGATCGTGCTCAAAACCCGATAGTGTGAATGTGGTCATGGGACAACTTTCCCATTACATCATGGCGAGACCCGGGACCAAATTTCCGATGGCCGGAAGTGGTCAGAACACTCGGACGTCCCTTTCGTCATGGGAAAACGTTCCCATTACCTCATGCCGAGACCCGGAAAAAAATTTCGATGCCCGGAAGTGGTTCGGAACCTCTGACGTCATCGCAACCCGATCATGTAAGTTTGGTAATGGGACAAGTTTCCCATTACGTCATGACTAAAAACCGGAAAAATCGTTTTATGTCAAAAAGACCTACACACATTTTGCGGGGCTTCTTGCATCTTTATTTCTCTTTGCGCATATACATATCATATACCAAAATGATGGCACTTTTATTCTCTTTCCATCGATATATCTTGCTTTATAGCGCGCCACTTGGTTAGTAAAATATCAAGCGCAAAAGCTTTTTTTTTGCGGCCTTCATACTACAATTATTTGCAACTGCGCATATACAAATTATACACCAAATTGAAGACAATTTTATTCTCTTTCCATCGATATATCATGTTTTATAGCGCGCCAATTTGTTATTGAAATATCATGCACGAAAGTCGAAAACTTTTAAATATTTTTAGTACAATTATTTGCAACTGCGCATATACAAATTATACACCAAATTGAAGACAATTTTATTCTCTTTCCATCGATATATCATGTGATAGAGCGCGCCACTTGGTTAGTGAAATATCGAGCGCGAAAGAACACATTTTGTGTGCTTTTGCGGCTTTTTGCGGCCTTTATAGTGCAATTATTTGCAACTGCGCATATACAAATTATACACCAAATTGAAGACAATTTTATTCTCTTTTCATCGATATATCATGTGGTAGAGCGCGCCACTTGGTTAGTGAAATATCGAGCGTGAAAGAACACATTTTGTCTGCTTTTGCGGCCTTTTGCGGCCTTTTGTGGCCTTTATAGTGCAATTATTTGAAACTGCGCATATGCAAATTATACACCAAATTGAAGACAATTTTATTCTCTTTCCATCGATATATCATGTGATAGAGCGCGCCACTTGGTTAGTGAAATATCGAGCGCGAAAGAACACATTTTGTTTGCTTTTGCGGCTTTTTGCGGCCTTTATAGTGCAATTATTTGCAACTGCGCATATACAAATTATACACCAAATTGAAGACAATTTTATTCTCTTTTCATCGATATATCATGTGGTAGAGCGCGCCACTTGGTTAGTGAAATATCGAGCGTGAAAGAACACATTTTGTCTGCTTTTGCGGCCTTTTGCGGCCTTTTGTGGCCTTTATAGTGCAATTATTTGAAACTGCGCATATGCAAATTATACACCAAATTAAAGACAATTTTATTCTCTTTCCATCGATATATCATGTGTTAGAGCGCGCCACTTGGTTAGTGAAATATCAAGCGCGAAAGAACACATTTTGTCTGCTTTTGCGGCCTTTTACGGCCTTTATAGTACAATTATTTGCAACTGCGCATATACAAATTATACACCAAATTGAAGACAATTTTATTCTCTTTCCATCGATATATCATGTGTTAGAGCGCGCCACTTGGTTAGTGAAATATCAAGCGCGAAAGAACACATTTTGTCTGCTTTTTGTCAACAATTCAACAGAGAAAATACATGTTTTCACGGGGCTCGCTGTCTGCGCCAGTTAAACCAATTTTCATAAAACAACGGCGTTTAGCGAGGCCCGGAAAATAATTACGAGCAATCCGGGAGACGCCAAAACTACTTGCAGTAAATTTTTGCCTTCTCGTGAAAGTTAGAGTCCGGACTCCGGATTTCGCCTAGAGGGCTTGCGCGCCAGTTTATATTTGGCACGGAAATATACCGCTCCCCGCATCGTAAGGGTTAATTCCGCTTGCCGCTTCTTTATTTTTGTGCGCGCATAGACATATGATGCATTAATGATGATATAAAAATTATAAAAATATCTCTAATGGTTCGTGAGATATGAGTGCCGCAAGGTGCGCGAGTTAACACAAGTTCAATTAGCGAACGCCGGCGGGCAAGTAGCGCGTGTGAACGATCACTTATCTTTCGCTTGCCGCTTCTTTATTTTTGAGCGCGCATAGACATATGATACATGGAAAAAAAGACAATTCTTTTCTCTACAAGTTGATATAAAAATTATAAAAATATCTTTAATGGTTCGTGAGATATGAGTGCCGCAAGATGCGCGAGTTAAATACAAGTTCAATTGGCGAACGCCGGAGCGCAAGTAGAGCGCGCATCGCTTCTTCATTGCGCGCATAAACATATGATACATGGAAATGAAGACAATTCTTTTCTCTACAAGTTGATATAAAAATTATAAAAATATCTCTAATGGTTCGTGAGATATGAGTGCCGCAAGGTGCGGGAGTTAAATACAAGTTCAATTAGCGAACGCCGGCGCGCAAGTAGCGCGGGTGGACGATGTCATTTATTCCGTGCATCGCTGCCGCTTCTTTATCATTGTGCGCGCATAGACAAATGATACATTGAAATGAAGACAATTTACTCCTCTACAAAATGGAGAAAAAAATTTGAAATTATCTCAAACGTTCCGTGAGATATGAATGCCGCAAGGTGGGTAACCCCAATCATTTTTGAGAAAAGGTTTGATATTTCCGACAGATAGCTTGCAGTTTCTTTAGTTTTTCGTGCGCATTTACAAATGACACATTGGACTGAAGCTCGTTCTTCGCTCTTTACAATGATGTAAATGATTTGATCCCCACCCCCTTCCACAATTTTATATAGTGCCAAAGAAGGGGTGGGGGTTCATGATGCGGCTTCAGTTGAACTTCCACGGACAGCTCACATTGACTTTCTCTGTCTCTGTTACGAAATAAAAAAAGAAAAATTTATTTTTATAAATGCTTGTACAATATAATCAACAAATATATAAGTATAACAATAATCACCTTCAAAGGTGCGAATAACAGCTTTATAGAACCTAACAAGGTCTAGAGTTCAGTCCATACTTCTACTTCTTTTTTCTTTCTTCAATTATCTTCATCCCCATCTTCGTCTTCCCTCTCTATCATACTGATATAGGCTTTACAGAAATCTTGTGATGTGTGGTATAGGCGGAAACATGGTTCTACACACAAAGCAACATTGCAGTCTAGACACTCGAAACAAGATTCTCTTCCTACTCTTTTCTTCTTTCTTGCTGGCTGGTTGGCAGCTGCCGCTCCACGCCGCATGAGTTCACGTCTGGCTTTAGAACATACAACACAGGTGCGTGACAAATTCTTCTTTCTTCCTACAGGCTCGATCTTTGAAGGAAAGTGACGGCCATGCAGGCGTACAATACTGTCGTCGGTCGTACATCGCCGACCCCGGGGACGTCTGCCGAGAGATGCAACCTTCTCTCTGTCGGCAAAGGTTATGATGTGTTGAACTATTTCTTTCCTAAATTCTCTGTTTGTCTTCAGACTTTTATCTTTGGAGAGTTCTTTGTACAGAACGTAGGCATTCAAAAGAGCAACGTTGAGGATATGAAACCACACACGCTTCCACCACTTTAGAGTTTTCATTTTGAACGGTGTGTACGACAACATCTGACCGGCCCGGTCGACGCCACCCATGTACTTGTTGTATTCATGAACGATCCGAGGTTTTGTAATTGGTTCTCCAGTCACCCTGTTCTTCCTTCCCGACTCGACATCTTCCGTGTCCTCAACAGTGGACATAAGCAAGACTGACTTTCTGTCCTCATACCTGACGATCAGAAGTTCTTTGTTGTGTTGCTGCAACATAGAACCTTTCTCTGGTTTCTTCGTTTTTCTCTTCAGTTTGACTGGGATTCCGCTCCTATTTCCTCGCAACGTCCCCGTCGCACCGAAACCACACTTCCACAGATTGATGTACAATGTCACAGATGAATAGAAATTGTCCATGTAAACATGATATCCCTTTCGAGAGTAATCTTTGACCAAATCCATGACCAAATCATACGTTTTCCCTCCAATAGAAACTTCGTTGGTTCTTCCAGAGTAGAGTTTGAATTTACAGACGTATCCATTGTGCGAGTCACACAACATGTAAGCCTTGATGCCATACTTCTTAGGTTTGTCAGGGTTGTAAACCTTGAAGCTGAGGTTGCCTTTCCAAGGCACCAATCCCTCATCAACTGAGATATGTTGATGCGGTATATAAACTCTTGAGAACCGATGTATGATGCGGTTATACAATATTCCAAGTTTATTGAGTGGGGAAAACTGTAGTGTGTTTCGTCCTGGCATTGTACTGTTATCAGATAAGTGAAGAAACGTGAGCAACAACCAAAACCTGTCTCTAGGCATACACTTTGGGAAGAAAGGCGTCGAGGTAACATCACTAGTCGACCAATACTCTGAAAAGTTCCTCTGTACAACTAAGGACATGGCGATAGTCATCGCTACGAAAACTTTCATTTCATTTGCTTCCAGTTCGGCCTAAAAAGTTATAACTCGGAAACAGAAATATTGTCAAGATCGAGACGCTTTTTCCGACTATAGTCGTTTTTGTGAGAAAAATTTCCCACTAAATTTCGGCTGCACTCGGGTTTTTTAGAACTGCGTGAACATTTTTGTTTGTGATGCCATTTGCTGAAACTGCACATGTCCAAACTTTGAGTGTCAATGTCTACCCTTTCACGTCCCTGGAAGAAAGGAGAAGTTACTAATTATTGAAATATTTACATAAAACCGTTTTCGTCAATAACAAAATAAAAAAAATTTATTTGTGAAAAGTGACTAATTGGAGAGGTGGAAAAGTCGGGGCTCTATCTGCGGTATAAATGTTGTTGACGCGAAGCAATCAGTTTTTTACTTATTCAACTTTTTCGGAGACCGAGAATTTTCTCCCGAGAGGGACGGAACGTTTGTGGGAATTTTTCCCATGAAAAATCGAGGGTGCTCGGAACTTAAATTCGAGAATTTTCACTATTTCTAGTGCGGGCCTCGCCGCGAACCATGGGAAAAATTGACCCTTAGCACCCAAACTTTCAAAATCAATATCATGTTTAGTGAAATTCAAAAACTATTTTCGGTGTTATTCCGAGGTCTGAAACATTTTCCTTATATGTCGGGCGAGGTCCTTCCATTCGAGAACAACCAATTTCATGGGCAACGTTGCCCAGTGCCTCGGATTTCAGAACACAAAGTCCGAGAGATTGCTTTCGCGCTTGATATTTCACTAACCAAGCGGCGCGCTCTAACACATGAGATATCGTTGGAAAGAGGATGAAATTGCCTTCATTTTGGCATATCATTTGTATGTCCGCCCATGCAAATAATTATACTATAAAGGCCGCAAAAGTATGTACTTTCGCGCTTGATATTTCACTAACCAAGCGGCGCGCTCTAACACACGATATATCGTTGGAAAGAGAATAAAAGTGCCATCATTTTGGTATATCATATGTATATGCACAAAGAGAAATAAAGATGCAAGAAGCCCCGCAAAATGTGTTGATGTCCTTTTTTTGACATCGGCAATTTTGTTCGGGTTTCGCCGTGACGCTGCGGCGGTTAGGTCCGTGGAACCTATCAAAAGTTGCAAAACTTTTGTAATCCACAACTGACAATCAGAGCTTCCCTGACGTAGATGGTTGTTTCGTTCGCGACTCGCCAACTCGTCGCCTAGGAAGTCAGAAGAAAGCCCAGATTTTCGACTTTGGGGGAGTCGTATGAATAAAAGAACCGGGGTTAGCCGGGACAGTCATGAAACGTCCAAATATGTGAATTTTACCATTGCCTTTGGTGCCGTCGGCGCCGATGGTGTGATTGTTTCAAATACTTTGGAATGACGGCAAATGAATGTCCATGAGGCTCACACTGGTTTTCTCTGTAAAATGCTCCTGAGTTGTTCTTACTTGCACATGTCTAAATCTGTTTCAATCTATTACAGATGATATAGAAGATGCCAAGATTTAGAGGAAGGAGACCGAGGACTCGGAACTATGGGGGGCCGTATGCTTCAGACGACGAGTTCTCTTCCGAAGTCCATGCTGATGAAACTTCTGATATGGAAACTACTGATGATAGTGACGGGAATAGTGATAGTGATGGATTGGTATCGGACATGGACAGTGATCCAGATATAAGGTACATTGCAAGACGTATACTAGCTGCTACGGCGGGAGCTGCTTCTGCTGGTGGTTCTTCCACAGACGAGTTCGTTGACTTGGATGATCAGGACAGTGACACCTCTGATACAGGGGAGGGGGATTTTGCGGCAAACTGGAAGGACGGGCCGAGGACACGTGGACGTGTTGATCTGCCTTTTACGGGACAGACTGGGCTGGGACAGTTCAAAGAATTGCCTGAGCAACCAAAACCTATTGACTATTTCGAAATGTTCTTACAAGAAGATGATTACGGATTGATGGCAACGGAAACCAATAGATACTTTCACCAAGAATGCGACGACGAGGTTCTCCCGCCCAAGTCAAGAATGCGCCAGTGGAAGGATACGAATGCTGAGGAAATGAAAGTATTCGTAGCGATGACTATCGCCATGTCCTTAGTTGTACAGAGGAACTTTTCAGAGTATTGGTCGACTAGTGATGTTACCTCGACGCCTTTCTTCCCAAAGTGTATGCCTAGAGACAGGTTTTGGTTGTTGCTCACGTTTCTTCACTTATCTGATAACAGTACAATGCCAGGACGAAACACACCTCAGTTTTCCCCACTCAATAAACTTGGAATATTGTATAACCGCATCATACATCGGTTCTCAAGAGTTTACATACCGCATCAATATATCTCAGTTGATGAGGGATTGGTGCCTTGGAAAGGCAACCTCAGCATCAAGGTTTACAACCCTGACAAACCTAAGAAGTATGGCATTAAGGCTTACATGTTGTGTGACTCGCACAATGGATACGTCTGTAAATTCAAATTCTACACTGGAAGAACCAACGAAGTTTCTATTGGAGGGAAAACGTATGATTTGGTCATGGATTTGGTCAAAGATTACTCTCGGAAGGGATATCATGTTTACATGGACAATTTCTATTCATCTGTGACATTGTACATCAATCTGTGGAAGTGTGGTTTCGGTGCGACGGGGACGTTGCGAGGAAATAGGAGCGGAATCCCAGTCAAACTGAAGAGAAAAACGAAGAAACCAGAGAAAGGTTCTATGTTGCAGCAACACAACAAAGAACTTCTGATCGTCAGGTATGAGGACAGAAAGTCAGTCTTGCTTATGTCCACTGTTGAGGACACGGAAGATGTCGAGTCGGGAAGGAAGAACAGGGTGACTGGAGAACCAATTACAAAACCTCGTATCGTTCATGAATACAACAAGTACATGGGTGGCGTCGACCGGGCCGGTCAGATGTTGTCGTACACACCGTTCAAAATGAAAACTCTAAAGTGGTGGAAGCGTGTGTGGTTTCATATCCTCAACGTTGCTCTTTTGAATGCCTACGTTCTGTACAAAGAACTCTCCAAAGATAAAAGTCTGAAGACAAACAGAGAATTTAGGAAAGAAATAGTTCAACACATCATAACCTTTGCCGACAGAGAGAAGGTTGCATCTCTCGGCAGACGTCCCCGGGGTCGGCGATGTACGACCGACGACAGTATTGTACGCCTGCATGGTCGTCACTTTCCTTCAAAGATCGTGCCTGTAGGAAGAAAGAAGAATTTGTCACGCACCTGTGTTGTATGTTCTAAAGCCAGACGTGAACTCATGCGACGTGGAGCGGCAGCTGCCCACCAGCCAGCAAGAAAGAAGAAAAGAGTAGGAAGAGAATCTTCTTTCGAGTGTCTAGACTGCAATGTTGCTTTGTGTGTAGAACCATGTTTCCGCCTATACCACACATCACAAGATTTCTGTAAAGCCTATATCAGTTTGATAGAGAGGGAAGACGAAGATGGGGATGAAGATAATTGAAGAAAGAAAAAAGAAGTAGAAGTATGGACTGAACTCTAGACCTTGTTAGGTTCTAAAAGGCTGTTATTCGCACCTTTGAAGGTGATTATTGTTATGCTTATATATTTGTTGATTATATTGTACAAGCATTTATAAAAATAAATTTTTCTTTTTTTATTTCGTAACAGAGACAGAGAAAGTCAATGTGAGCTGACCGTGGAAGTTCAACTGAAGCCGCATCATGAACCCCCACCCCTTCTTTGGCACTATATAAAATTTTGGAAGGGGGTGGGGATCAAATCATTTACATCATTGTAAAGAGCGAAGAACGAGCTTCAGTCCAATGTGTCATTTGTAAATGCGCACGAAAAACTAGAGAAACTGCAAGCGCTGCGCTATCTGTCGGAAATATCAAACCTTTTCTCAAAAATGATTGGGGTTACCCACCTTGCGGCATTCATATCTCACGGAACGTTTGAGATAATTTCAAATTTTTTTCTCCATTTTGTAGAGGAGTAAATTGTCTTCATTTCAATGTATCATTTGTCTATGCGCGCACAATGATAAAGAAGCGGCAGCGATGCACGGAATAAATGACATCGTCCACCCGCGCTACTTGCGCGCCGGCGTTCGCTAATTGAACTTGTATTTAACTCGCGCACCTTGCGGCACTCATCTCACGAACCATTAGAGATATTTTTATAATTTTTATATCAACTTGTAGAGAAAAGAATTGTCTTTTTTTCCATGTATCATATGTCTATGCGCGCAATGAAGAAGCGGTGCGCGCTCTACTTGCGCTCCGGCGTTCGCCAATTGAACTTGTATTTAACTCGCGCACCTTGCGGCACTCATATCTCACGAACCATTAGAGATATTTTTATAATTTTTATATCAACTTGTAGAGAAAAGAATTGTCTTTTTTTCCATGTATCATATGTCTATGCGCGGACAGGAATAAAGAAGCGGCAAGCGAAAGATAAGTGATCGTTCACACGCGCTACTTGCGCGGCGTTCGCTAATTGAACTTGTATTAACTCGCGCACCTTGCGGCACTCATATCTCACGAACCATTAGAGATATTTTTATAATTTTTATATCAACTTGTAGAGAAAAGAATTGTCTTTTTTTCCATGTATCATATGTCTATGCGCGCACAAAAATAAAGAAGCGGCAAGCGGAATTAAAGACTTTCTTTTGATGACTGTGGGAAAAAAAATATGAGGCGCATCGTAATGTTTTTTTATATATTTATAAAGAGGCACAGTGTATCTAGAAGTCCATGTAAAAAGAATTATTGTGTGTGCATAAATAAACATTTTACAAGGCTCTAAATAAAAATCCGGGATCCGCGAAATAGATACACCAATTGTTGTAAAAGACCCGGGACTCGCTACATAAACATATTCAGTGGGCGGTGCAATCAGGATATAACGGTGGCTGGCACCGGACAAAACAATGTCGCCACGGGGGCTAGTTGAGCAAAAATATTTAGCCGCATCGTAAGGGTTAAACACTAATGGCTATTTAGGCTAAATATACTCATTATAACATACACCGCACGTTCTGATTGTGAAATTATTTCAATGTGTAAAAGTATTCTATTTTTACCCTCAATATATTGTCAATAAATATTTAGCTCCTAAATATTATTTTATAGATATGAAATGAAAATTCATACTCTGTTGATATTTTACTCGAACACATGATACATAGAGATTATTAACCGAGTGTGTTTCCGTATCATTAATATCATATAATAGGAATACATATACTTTTATTCCTATTATATGATATTAATGATACGGAAACACACGAGGTTAATAATTTCTTTATCATATAATGTCATTTTGAAAAAAAAAGGTTTAAACGAAAATATGATTCCTTCTAAAAATATGTTTGACCTAGATTTCGCGGAGTAATTGCTTTCACAATAAACAAGGTGAAGGTCATATTGTCGGCGATGTATAGTTGTGAACAGTCCAGAAATATTCCTTCATGAAAGAAATTTTTTTCACAGTGTTAGGAACGACTTCTGCAATCTATCAACTTTTTTCAATCTGATTCCCAGTGCACGAGTACACATTGTATTTTTTATAACACAAAATGTGTAAGAACCACTTGTCAACGTCGCTACAACAGGGGAGGTAACTCTAACTGTATTTTGAAAAGCTGCATTGTCATTGTTGTTAAGCCAGTTCAGTTACGGTATCCTTAGACTAAGCGCCGACTATATTGGTGAAGGTGAGGTTGTTGAGTTTGTTACTACGCTACTGGATAATCTGTACTATCACTAGAATATGATTTGTTTTTGCTGATAAGTTGGTAACTGACACGGTCAAAGCGATGTAGCTATGTTATTCACGAAAATTGAAGCACATATTTTTTTCGATAGCCGATAATGTTAGCTGCATATCGTTATATTTCTTAAACGCACGATGAAATCAACTTGAAATGCTTCGATAACCAAGCTATAATTGCTAAAATACGAATGCGTGATAAGTTTACCCTGACGGATTTTGTTTACGATATTTCATTCGATAAAAAATACAAAACCTGAAAACTCCCGATGACGTTATCAAAGGTTAGAGACCGGTTTAGGACTCGCATGAAATGCATGGAGTTTTGACAAAATAGTTCGGGTTTTGACCTAATTTTCATCTTTATCAGATTTTGAGCAAATTGGATACCAAGTTTATCCGATAACTTTATTGCATCGATAACACCCTCAATTATACGATAAATTTCCATATCAAACCTGTTCTCAGTTGATATTTAACAAGGACACATGATACATATCCATATCGAACTCGTTCTCGGTTGATATTTCACTAGGACACATGATACATCTTCATATCGAACCTGTTCTCAGTTGATATCCGCTAACAAGGACACAAGGTATATTTCCATATCAAACCTGTTCTCGGTTGATATCTAACAAGGACATATGATATATATCCATATCAAACCTGTTCTCGGTTGATATCTAACAAATACACACCTAGGGATGATATGGCCTATTGAACAGCTTACAGGTTATATCCCATATCAACCTGAGGTGACGTCATCTGAGGTTGATATCTAGATATCGACCTAGGGAGTTTTGAGATATCCAACCTTTCGTGACGTCGTACATTAAGCTAAATCATATCCTCGTACGGATACTGAAAATCTCGGCTTCGCCTCGACTTTCAGTATCCTCCCTCGGTTAAAAAACACGTCAGTCTTCGCCTCTAGTAATATTTAAAAAAACACCTCCGTATAAATGTTATGGGGTCGGAAGATGGCATAAAGGTTGATATCTGATATCTCCCTAGGTCAATATGATTAGAATTGACTTTGGGTGACGATTTTAAGAATGGCTTCGTATTAAGAACACGACAAAGTTTCAATCTTTATTCTTTCATGAAAACGGTACTACCCGGATATTAGTTCCTGAAACCTACAACACTTAGATTTTCAATCAGGGGTGTGATTACGTTTTGTGTACAGGTACGGGGCGATCTTCGTAATCCTGGTAGGTGCTGTCCTGTAAATCCCTGATGTGTTTATACTCCAGTTGTTTACCTGCAGGAAAAATATAATTCCCTTGAATTTACATCATAACATTATAATGCTAAAAATGTTATACATAGTAAACGCTCAAATGTTTCTGTTGCATTAATGCCCATATATCGATAATCACGAATACTTATTTTGGAAAATAATAACAATTCCGTCAATCTCAGCACACCAATTTGAAATAGAAATGTTTATTTCAACAATGAGTACAAAAAAGCTCATGTCAACCATGTTTTAAGACTTTGAGGGGTGAACTAATGTTTCGTGTAATGCTAGTATTAAAAACATTCACTCGTTTAATTTAAAAAAAACCTCAATTTCAAAAGAAACATGCAGGTGGACTAAATTATCCCTTACCTTCATTCAACATGGATAATCCGTGTACACAAGCTGCAGATGTTTCTCCGTCTGGAAAATACGTGTCGCGGATACTTTTTACATTCAAAGTCTTTCCAACTGCATCGTAAGTTCGTAACACTTATATGACAATGTTATCCAGTTAGTAATAAAATATGCGTTGATTATGGGTAGTCCGGCACTTATCCATTAAGTTCTTCGCTGTTAGAATACTACGACAAGCACGTGTTGGCCATCTTGAGACCATCCTGGCTGTCTCGTTGCTTTGTCAAGTCAAATGATAAGAGCACGTGCTTTTACATACACACGCATACGTCACTGCGACATTGCTTGCTGATTGGACAATGCGATCTTCCCGACAAAAGACGAGCTCGTGAACGGAAAATTCGTTCTTACTGCCACGCAATGCTTGTGGGGTGTATTCTGTCTTGCATCCATTATGTATTGGACGAAATGTGATAAATTAGCAATTATTCCTTTAATTTTGACATAACTAAGTTCCAATAACGATTGAACTGAATTAATTGAACTATGTTTTACTCGGTGTGTATGACAAATAGTAATCTATGCCTCGGTTGATACGGGAAATATAACCCCTCGGTTCCCTCGGGGTGATATTTCCCGTATCAACCTAGGCATAGGTTACTATTTACTACGGACACATGATATATATCCATATCAAACCTGTTCTCGGTTGATATCTAACAAGGGCACATTATACATCTTCATATCAAACTCGTTCTCGATTGATATATTTAACTCAGACACATGATACATCTCCATATCAAACCTGATTTCGGTTGATATCTAGCAAGGACACATGATACAACTTCATATCAATCTAGTTCTCGATTGATATATTTAACTCAGACACATGAAACATCTCCATATCAAACTTGTTCTCGGTTGATATTTATCTCGGACACATGATACATCAAACTTGTTCTCGGTTGATATGTAACAAGGATTCATGATACATCTCCAAATCAAACTCGTTCTATATTGATATTTAACTCGGACACATGATACACCTCCATATCAAACTTGTTCTCGGTTGATATTTAACAAGGACACATGATACATCTCATCCAATTCGCTACACATGGTATCTTATAAAACTTAAGCTGTTCAGTGTTTTTTGGACATTGATTGATAAGATAGACCTTCCTTGTTTTAACTTTTTAAGCACTTTTTCTTTTTCGATTTGAATCATTTCAATTTGGAAAAACTTTCTTTTGCTGATGAGTTATGAGTTAATATGTTTAACAAATATGATAGTTCATTTATAACTTAAAGTTAAATTTATCATATTGCGAAGTGTTGTTCATCGACGGCGAGGAGTAAGTAAAAACAGGTTTATATAAACAATTACATTATGGGTTGAATGACAAAAAGTACATACCCATGACCCCATTTTGTAGTAAATCTGACTTCAAGCAAATTCAAGTGTGCTTCAATATGAAATATACCATGGTATATTGAAACGTTTTCTTCATATTCACATATATACACAATAATGAAAATTGCTTGTAAGACAGATGGAATTGAAAAGATTATTTTTGTCAGGAAACTTATCAATATCTAACAATAACAGGTTTGATCGGTTCATATATGCATGTCTATGTAACGTAGGCTTTAGATTCCTGAACACGTGATTGTTTTGGTTGCATTAACATTGATAAAAAAATCTAATTTCTTGTTTATAGCATTGTTGGATGATAATGCAATATGAGTGATTGGAGTTCCTTGACGGTATTTTAACCCGTATCAAATTTGGAATATTTTAGGATCACTGCTCTTTGGCTGTCTCGGCTATAAGGGGTGTACGGGTTTCATAATGCTATAACTGAAATAGTGTTTACTTAAATGCTTCAAGTACGACAAAACTAAAACCTTTTAATTCTGAAAATAAACGTATAAAGGACGAGAGTCAAGACTCAAACATGCAACCTTCCGAATGATCACTCAGCGATTTTATCCACTAGGCTATTGAGAGCCCACAGATTGAGAGAGTTTGTTTGTCAGTATGAAACCCCTGTTGTTTATTTGACAGATGAAGTGGCGAGTGCACGTGGGGAAATACCAAGCACGTGCATGCACCCCAGATTAGTTGTCAATTGCATCACCGTCCGGAATAAATTGCAGTACACGTGCACGGATGAACCCATAAGTATTGTGGTCTAAGGTTTTGTCCCATATCCGATGTGTTAGCACCGAAAATTGTTTTGTTTTCCGGAAGCCATACATGGATTAAGATGGAGAATGCATGAGGAGCTCCTGTGGTGCCCGCTGATTATATTCACGAATCCTCTCATGCATTCTCCAAGTTGAAGGAAGCGATCTGTAAGTATGGAGGTATCTCATCCTCTATCATAAAGGAAGCGATCTGTAAGTATGGAAGTATCTCATCCTCTATCATAGAGGAAGCGATCTGTAGGTATGGAAGTATCTCATCCTCTATCATAAAAGAAGCGATCTGTAAGTACGGATGTCTCTCATCCTCTATCATAAAGGAGGCGATCTGTAAGTATGGAAGTATCTCATCCTCCATCATAAAGGAAGCGATCTGTAAGTATGGAAGTATCTCATCCTCTATCATAAAGGAAGCGATCTGTAAGTACGGATGTATCTCATCCTCTATCATAAAGGAAGCGATCTGTAAGTATGGATGTATCTCATCCTCTATCATAAAGGAAGCGATCTGTAAGCATGGAAGTATCTCATCCTCTATCATAAAGGAAGCGATCTGTAAGCATGGAAGTATCTCATCCACTGTCATAAAGGAAGCGATCTGTAAGTATGGAAGTATCTCATCCTCTATCATAGAGGAAGCGATCTGTAGGTATGGAAGTATCTCATCCTCTATCATAAAGGAAGCGATCTGTAAGTACGGATGTCTCTCATCCTCTATCATAAAGGAGGCGATCTGTAAGTATGGAAGTTTCTCATCCTCCATCATAAAGGAAGCGATCTGTAAGTATGGAAGTATCTCATCCTCTATCATAAAGGAAGCGATCTGTAAGAACGGAAGTATCTCATCCTCTATCATAAAGGAAGCGATCTGTAAGTACGGATGTCTCTCATCCTCTATCATAAAGGAGGCGATCTGTAAGTATGGAAGTATCTCATCCTCCATCATAAAGGAAGCGATCTGTAAGTATGGAAGTATCTCATCCTCTATCATCAAGGAAGCGATCTGTAAGTATGGAAGTATCTCATCCTCTATCATAAAGGAAGCGATCTGTAGGCATGGAAGTATCTCATCCACTGTCATAAAGGAAGCGATCTGTAAGTATGGAAGTATCTCATCCTCTATCATAGAGGAAGCGATCTGTAGGTATGGAAGTATCTCATCCTCTATCATAAAGGAAGCGATCTGTAAGTACGGATGTCTCTCATCCTCTATCATAAAGGAGGCGATCTGTAAGTATGGAAGTTTCTCATCCTCCATCATAAAGGAAGCGATCTGTAAGTATGGAAGTATCTCATCCTCTATCATAAAGGAAGCGATCTGTAAGTACGGAAGTATCTCATCCTCTATCATAAAGGAAGCGATCTGTAAGTACGGATGTCTCTCATCCTCTATCATAAAGGAGGCGATCTGTAAGTATGGAAGTATCTCATCCTCCATCATAAAGGAAGCGATCTGTAAGTATGGAAGTATCTCATCCTCTATCATCAAGGAAGCGATCTGTAAGTATGGAAGTATCTCATCCTCTATCATAAAGGAAGCGATCTGTAAGTATGGAAGTATCTCATCCTCTATCATCAAGGAAGCGATCTGTAAGTACGGATGTAACTCATCCTCTATCATAAAGGAAGCGATCTGTAAGTATGGATGTATCTCATCCTCTATCATAAAGGAAGCGATCTGTAAGTATGGAAGTATCTCATCCTCCATCATAAAGGAAGCGATCTGTAAGTATGGATGTATCTCATCCTCTATCATAAAGGAAGCGATCTGTAAGTATGGAAGTATCTCATCCTCTATCATAAAGGAAGCGATCTGTAGGTATGGATGTATCTCATCCTCTATCATAAAGGAAGCGATCTGTAAGTACGGAAGTATCTCATCCTCTATCATAAAGGAAGCGATCTGTAAGTATGGAAGTATCTCATCCTCTATCATAAAGGAAGTGATCTGTAAGTATGGAAGTATCTCATCCTCTATCATAAAGGAGGCGATCTGTAAGTATGGAAGTATCTCATCCTCTATCATAAAGGAAGCGATCTGTAAGTATGGATATATCTCATCCTCTATCATAAAGGAAGCGATCTGTAGGTATGGAAGTATCTCATCCTCTATCATAAAGGAGGCGATCTGTAAGTATGGAAGTATCTAATCCTCTATCATAAAGGAAGCGATCTGTAGGTATGGAAGTATCTCATCCTCTATCATAAAGGAAGCGATCTGTAAGTATGGAAGTATCTCATCCTCTATCATAAAGGAAGCAATCTGTATGTATGGATGTATCTCATCCTCTATCATAAAGGAAGCGATCTGTAAGTATGGATGTATCTCATCCTCTATCATAAAGGAAGCGATCTGTAGGTATGGAAGTATCTCATCCTCTATCATAAAGGCAGCGATCTGTAAGTATGGATGTATCTCATCCTCTATCATAAAGGAAGCGATCTGTAGGTATGGAAGTATCTCATCCTCTATCATAAAGGAAGCGATCTGTAAGTATGGAAGTATCTCATCCTCTATCATAAATGAAGCGATCTGTAAGTATGGAAGTATCTCATCCTCTATGATAAAGGAAGCGATCTGTAGGTATGGAAGTAACTCATCCTCTATCATAAAGGAAGCGATCTGTAAGTATGGAAGTATCTCATCCTCTATCATAAAGGAAGCGATCTGTAAGTATGGATGTATCTCATCCTCTATCATAAAGGAAGCGATCTGTAGGTATGGAAGTATCTCATCCTCTATCATAAAGGAAGCGATCTGTAAGTATGGAAGTATCTCATCCTCTATCATAAAGGAAGCGATCTGTAAGTATGGAAGTATCTCATCCTCTATCATAAAGGAAGCGATCTGTAAGTATGGACGTATCTCACCCTCTATCATAAAGGAAGCGATCTGTAAGTATGGAAGTATCTCATCCTCTATCATAAAGGAAGCGATCTGTAAGTATGGAAGTATCTCATCCTCCATCATAAAGGAAGCGATCTGTAAGTATGGAAGTATCTCATCCTCTATCATAAAGGAAGCAATCTGTAAGTATGGAAGTATCTCATCCTCCATCATAAAGGAAGCGATCTGTAAGTATGGAAGTATCTCATCCTCCATCATAAAGGAAGCAATCTGTAAGTACGGAAGTATCTCATCCTCTATCATATAGGAAGCGATCTGTAAGTATGGATGTATCTCATCCTCTATCATAAAGGAAGCGATCTGTAGGTATGGATGTATCTCATCCTCTATCATAAAGGAAGCGATCTGTAAGTATGGAAGTATCTCATCCTCCATCATAAAGGAAGCGATCTGTAAGTATGGAAGTATCTCATCCTCTATCATAAAGGAAGCGATCTGTAAGTACGGAAGTATCTCATCCTCTATCATAAAGGAAGCGATCTGTAAGTACGGATGTCTCTCATCCTCTATCATAAAGGAGGCGATCTGTAAGTATGGAAGTATCTCATCCTCCATCATAAAGGAAGCGATCTGTAAGTATGGAAGTATCTCATCCTCTATCATCAAGGAAGCGATCTGTAAGTATGGAAGTATCTCATCCTCTATCATAAAGGAAGCGATCTGTAAGTATGGAAGTATCTCATCCTCTATCATCAAGGAAGCGATCTGTAAGTACGGATGTAACTCATCCTCTATCATAAAGGAAGCGATCTGTAAGTATGGATGTATCTCATCCTCTATCATAAAGGAAGCGATCTGTAAGTATGGAAGTATCTCATCCTCCATCATAAAGGAAGCGATCTGTAAGTATGGATGTATCTCATCCTCTATCATAAAGGAAGCGATCTGTAAGTATGGAAGTATCTCATCCTCTATCATAAAGGAAGCGATCTGTAGGTATGGATGTATCTCATCCTCTATCATAAAGGAAGCGATCTGTAAGTACGGAAGTATCTCATCCTCTATCATAAAGGAAGCGATCTGTAAGTATGGAAGTATCTCATCCTCTATCATAAAGGAAGTGATCTGTAAGTATGGAAGTATCTCATCCTCTATCATAAAGGAGGCGATCTGTAAGTATGGAAGTATCTCATCCTCTATCATAAAGGAAGCGATCTGTAAGTATGGATATATCTCATCCTCTATCATAAAGGAAGCGATCTGTAAGTATGGAAGTATCTCATCCTCTATCATAAAGGAGGCGATCTGTAAGTATGGAAGTATCTAATCCTCTATCATAAAGGAAGCGATCTGTAGGTATGGAAGTATCTCATCCTCTATCATAAAGGAAGCGATCTGTAAGTATGGAAGTATCTCATCCTCTATCATAAAGGAAGCAATCTGTATGTATGGACGTATCTCATCCTCTATCATAAAGGAAGCGATCTGTAAGTATGGATGTATCTCATCCTCTATCATAAAGGAAGCGATCTGTAAGTATGGAAGTATCTCATCCTCCATCATAAAGGAAGCGATCTGTAAGTATGGAAGTATCTCATCCTCTATCATAAAGGAAGCAATCTGTAAGTATGGAAGTATCTCATCCTCCATCATAAAGGAAGCGATCTGTAAGTATGGAAGTATCTCATCCTCCATCATAAAGGAAGCGATCTGTAAGTATGGAAGTATCTCATCCTCCATCATAAAGGAAGCGATCTGTAAGTATGGAAGTATCTCATCCTCCATCATAAAGGAAGCAATCTGTAAGTACGGAAGTATCTCATCCTCTATCATAAAGGAAGCGATCTGTAAGTACAGAAGTATCTCATCCTCTATCATAAAGGTAGCGATCTGTAAGTATGGAAGTATCTCATCCTCTATCATAAAGGAAGCGATCTGTAAGTATGGAAGTATCTCATCCTCTAACATAAAGGAAGCGATCTGTAAGTATGGAAGTATCTCATCCTCTATCATAAAGGAAGCGATCTGTAAGTATGGAAGTATCTCATCCTCTATCATAAAGGAAGCGATCTGTAAGTATGGAAGTATCTCATCCTCCATCATAAAGGAAGCAATCTGTAAGTATGGATGTAACTCATCCTCTATCATAAAGGAAGCGATCTGTAAGTATGGAAGTATCTCATCCTCTATCATAAAGGAAGCGATCTGTAGGTATGGAAGAATCTCATCCTCTATCATAAAGGAATCGATCTGTAAGTATGGATGTAACTCATCCTCTATCATAAAGGAAGCGATCTGTAAGTATGGATGTATCTCATCCTCTATCATAAAGGAAGCGATCTGTAAGTATGGATGTATCTCATCCTCTATCATAAAGGAAGCGATCTGTAAGTATGGAAGTATCTCATCCTCTATCATAAAGGAAGCGATCTGTAAGTATGGAAGTATCTCATCCTCTATCATAAAGGAAGCGATCTGTAAGTATGGAAGTAACTCATCCTCTATCATAAAGGAAGCGATCTTTAAGTATGGAAGTAACTCATCCTCTATCATAAAGGAAGTGATCTGTAAGTATGGAAGTATCTCATCCTCTATCATAAAGGAAGCGATCTGTAAGTATTGAAGTAACTCATCCTCTATCATAAAGGAAGCGATCTGTAAGTATGATGGTATCTCATCCTCTATCATAAAGGAAGCAATCTGTATGTATGGAAGTATCTCATCCACTATCATAAAGGAAGCGATCTGTAAGTATGGAAGTATCTCATCCTCTATCATAAAGGAAGCGATATGTAAGTATGGATGTATCTCATCCTCTATCATAAAGGACGCGATCTGTAAGTATGGATGTATCTCATCCACTATCATAAAGGAAGCGATCTGTAAGTATGGATGTATCTCATCCTCTATCATAAAGGAGGCGATCTGTAAGTATGGATGTATCTCATCCTCTATCATAAAGGAGGCGATATGTACGTATGGATGTATCTCATCCTCTATCATAAAGGAGGCGATCTGTAAGTATGGATGTATCTTATCCTCTATCATAAAGGAAGCGATCTGTAAGTATGGATGTATCTCATCCTCTATCATAAAGGAAGCGATCTGTAGGTATGGAAGTATCTCATCCTCCATCATAAAGGAAGTGATCTGTAAGTATGGAAGAATCTCATCCACTATCATAAAGGAAGCGATCTGTAAGTATGGATGTATCTCATCCTCTATCATAAAGGAAGTGATCTGTAAGTTTGGAAGTATCTCATCCACTATCATAAAGGAAGTGATCTGTAAGTATGGAAGTATCTCATCCACTATCATAAAGGAAGCGATCTGTAAGTATGGAAGTATCTCATCCTCTATCATAAAGGAAGCGATCTGTAAGTATGGATGTATCTCATCCTCTATCATAAAGGAAGCGATCTGTAAGTATGGATGTATCTCATCCTCTATCATAAAGGAAGCGATCTGTAGGTATGGAAGTATCTCATCCTCCATCATAAAGGAAGTGATCTGTAAGTATGGAAGTGTCTCATCCTCTATCATAAAGGAAGCGATCTGTAAGTATGGATGTATCTCATCCTCTATCATAAAGGAAGCGATCTGTAAGTATGGAAGTATCTCATCCTCTATCATAAAGGAAGCGATCTGTCAGTATGGAGGTATTTCATCCTCTATCATAAAGGAAGCGATCTGTAGGTATGGAAGTATCTCATCCTCTATCATGAAGGAAGCGATCTGTAAGTATGGATGTAACTCATCCTCTATCATAAAGGAAGCGATCTGTAAGTATGGATGTATCTCATCCTCTATCATAAAGGAAGCGATCTGTAAGTATGGAAGTATCTCATCCTCTATCATAAAGGAAGCGATCTGTAAGTATGGATGTATCTCATCCTCTATCATAAAGGAAGCGATCTGTAAGTATGGAAGTATCTCATCCTCTATCATAAAGGAAGCGATCTGTAAGTATGGAAGTATCTCATCCTCTATCATAAAGGAAGCGATCTGTAAGTATGGAAGTAACTCATCCTCTATCATAAAGGAAGCGATCTTTAAGTATGGAAGTAACTCTTCCTCTATCATAAAGGAAGTGATCTGTAAGTATGGAAGTATCTCATCCTCTATCATAAAGGAAGCGATCTGTAAGTATGGAAGTAACTCATCCTCTATCATAAAGGAAGCGATCTGTAAGTATGAAGGTATCTCATCCTCTATCATAAAGGAAGCAATCTGTATGTATGGAAGTATCTCATCCACTATCATAAAGGAAGCGATCTGTAAGTATGGAAGTATCTCATCCTCTATCATAAAGGAAGCGATATGTAAGTATGGATGTATCTCATCCTCTATCATAAAGGAAGCGATCTGTAAGTATGGATGTATCTCATCCACTATCATAAAGGAAGCGATCTGTAAGTATGGATGTATCTCATCCTCTATCATAAAGGCGGCGATCTGTAAGTATGGATGTATCTCATTCTCTATCATAAAGGAGGCGATCTGTAAGTATGGATGTATCTCATCCTCTATCATAAAGGAGGCGATCTGTAAGTATGGATGTATCTCATCCTCTATCATAAAGGAAGCGATCTGTAAGTATGGATGTATCTCATCCTCTATCATAAAGGAAGCGATCTGTAAGTATGGAAGTATCTCATCCTCTATCATAAAGGAAGCGATCTGTAAGTATGGATGTATCTCATCCTCTATCATAAAGGAAGCGATCTGTAAGTATGGATGTATCTCATCCTATATCATAAAGGAAGCGATCTGTAAGTATGGAAGTATCTCATCCTCTATCATAAAGGAAGCGATCTGTAAGTATGGATGTATCTTATCCTCTATCATAAAGGAAGCGATCTGTAAGTATGGATGTATCTCATCCTCTATCATAAAGGAAGCGATCTGTAGGTATGGAAGTATCTCATCCTCCATCATAAAGGAAGTGATCTGTAAGTATGGAAGTATCTCATCCACTATCATAAAGGAAGCGATCTGTAAGTATGGATGTATCTCATCCTCTATCATAAAGGAAGTGATCTGTAAGTTTGGAAGTATCTCATCCACTATCATAAAGGAAGTGATCTGTAAGTATGGAAGTATCTCATCCACTATCATAAAGGAAGCGATCTGTAAGTATGGAAGTATCTCATCCTCTATCATAAAGGAAGCGATCTGTAAGTATGGATGTATCTCATCCTCTATCATAAAGGAAGCGATCTGTAAGTATGGATGTATCTCATCCTCTATCATAAAGGAAGCGATCTGTAGGTATGGAAGTATCTCATCCTCCATCATAAAGGAAGTGATCTGTAAGTATGGAAGTGTCTCATCCTCTATCATAAAGGAAGCGATCTGTAAGTATGGATGTATCTCATCCTCTATCATAAAGGAAGCGATCTGTAAGTATGGAAGTATCTCATCCTCTATCATAAAGGAAGCGATCTGTTAGTATGGATGTATATCATCCTCTATCATAAAGGAAGCGATCTGTAAGTATGGAAGTATCTCATCCTCTATCATAAAGGAAGCGATCTGTAAGTATGGAAGTATCTCATCCTCTATCATAAAGGAAGCGATCTGTAAGTATGGATGTATCTCATCCTCTATCATAAAGGAAGCGATCTGTAAGTATGGAAGTATCTCATCCTCTATCATAAAGGAAGCGATCTGTAAGTATGGAAGTATCTCATCCTCTATCATAAAGGAAGCGATCTGTAAGTATGGAAGTAACTCATCCTCTATCATAAAGGAAGCGATCTTTAAGTATGGAAGTAACTCATCCTCTATCATAAAGGAAGTGATCTGTAAGTATGGATGTATCTCATCCTCTATCATAAAGGAAGCGATCTGTAAGTATGGACGTAACTCATCCTCTATCATAAAGGACGCGATCTGTAAGTATGAAGGTATCTCATCCTCTATCATAAAGGAAGCAATCTGTATGTATGGAAGTATCTCATCCACTATCATAAAGGAAGCGATCTGTAAGTATGGAAGTATCTCATCCTCTATCATAAAGGAAGCGATATGTAAGTATGGATGTATCTCATCCTCTATCATAAAGGAAGCGATCTCTAAGTATGGATGTATCTCATCCACTATCATAAAGGAAGCGATCTGTAAGTATGGATGTATCTCATCCTCTATCATAAAGGAGGCGATCTGTAAGTATGGATGTATCTCATCCTCTATCATAAAGGAGGCGATCTGTAAGTATGGATGTATCTCATCCTCTATCATAAAGGAGGCGATCTGTAAGTATGGATGTATCTCATCCTCTATCATAAAGGAAGCGATCTGTAAGTATGGATGTATCTCATCCTCTATCATAAAGGAAGCGATCTGTAAATATGGAAGTATCTCATCCTCTATCATAAAGGAAGCGATCTGTAAGTATGGATGTATCTCATCTTCTATCATAAAGGAAGCGATCTGTAAGTATGGATGTATCTCATCCTATATCATAAAGGAAGCGATCTGTAAGTATGGAAGTATCTCATCCTCTATCATAAAGGAAGCGATCTGTAAGTATGGATGTATCTTATCCTCTATCATAAAGGAAGCGATCTGTAAGTATGGATGTATCTCATCCTCTATCATAAAGGAAGCGATCTGTAGGTATGGAAGTATCTCATCCTCCATCATAAAGGAAGTGATCTGTAAGTATGGAAGTATCTCATCCACTATCATAAAGGAAGCGATCTGTAAGTATGGATGTATCTCATCCTCTATCATAAAGGAAGTGATCTGTAAGTTTGGAAGTATCTCATCCACTATCATAAAGGAAGTGATCTGTAAGTATGGAAGTATCTCATCCACTATCGTAAAGGAAGCGATCTGTAAGTATGGAAGTATCTCATCCTCTATCATAAAGGAAGCGATCTGTAAGTATGGATGTATCTCATCCTCTATCATAAAGGAAGCGATCTGTAAGTATGGATGTATCTCATCCTCTATCATAAAGGAATCGATCTGTAGGTATGGAAGTATCTCATCCTCCATCATAAAGGAAGTGATCTGTAAGTATGGAAGTGTCTCATCCTCTATCATAAAGGAAGCGATCTGTAAGTATGGATGTCTCTCATCCTCTATCATAAAGGAGGCGATCTGTAAGTACGGAAGTATCTCATCCTCTATCATAAAGGAAGCGATCTGTAAGTATGGAAGTATCTCATCCTCTATCATAAAGGAAGTGATCTGTAAGTATGGAAGTATCTCATCCTCTATCATAAAGGAGGCGATCTGTAAGTATGGAAGTATCTCATCCTCTATCATAAAGGAAGCGATCTGTAAGTATGGATATATCTCATCCTCTATCATAAAGGAAGCGATCTGTAAGTATGGACGTATCTCATCCTCTATCATAAAGGAAGCGATCTGTAAGTATGGAAGTATCTCATCCTCTATCATAAAGGAAGCGATCTGTAAGTATGGAAGTATCTCATCCTCCATCATAAAGGAAGCGATCTGTAAGTATGGAAGTATCTCATCCTCTATCATAAAGGAAGCAATCTGTAAGTATGGAAGTATCTCATCCTCCATCATAAAGGAAGCGATCTGTAAGTATGGAAGTATCTCATCCTCCATCATAAAGGAAGCGATCTGTAAGTATGGAAGTATCTCATCCTCCATCATAAAGGAAGCGATCTGTAAGTATGGAAGTATCTCATCCTCCATCATAAAGGAAGCAATCTGTAAGTACGGAAGTATCTCATCCTCTATCATAAAGGAAGCGATCTGTAAGTACGGAAGTATCTCATCCTCTATCATAAAGGTAGCGATCTGTAAGTATGGAAGTATCTCATCCTCTATCATAAAGGAAGCGATCTGTAAGTATGGAAGTATCTCATCCTCTAACATAAAGGAAGCGATCTGTAAGTATGGAAGTATCTCATCCTCTATCATAAAGGAAGCGATCTGTAAGTATGGAAGTATCTCATCCTCTATCATAAAGGAAGCGATCTGTAAGTATGGAAGTATCTCATCCTCCATCATAAAGGAAGCAATCTGTAAGTATGGATGTAACTCATCCTCTATCATAAAGGAAGCGATCTGTAAGTATGGAAGTATCTCATCCTCTATCATAAAGGAAGCGATCTGTAGGTATGGAAGAATCTCATCCTCTATCATAAAGGAATCGATCTGTAAGTATGGATGTAACTCATCCTCTATCATAAAGGAAGCGATCTGTAAGTATGGATGTATCTCATCCTCTATCATAATGGAAGCGATCTGTAAGTATGGATGTATCTCATCCTCTATCATAAAGGAAGCGATCTGTAAGTATGGAAGTATCTCATCCTCTATCATAAAGGAAGCGATCTGTAAGTATGGAGGTATTTCATCCTCTATCATAAAGGAAGCGATCTGTAGGTATGGAAGTATCTCATCCTCTATCATGAAGGAAGCGATCTGTAAGTATGGATGTAACTCATCCTCTATCATAAAGGAAGCGATCTGTAAGTATGGATGTATCTCATCCTCTATCATAAAGGAAGCGATCTGTAAGTATGGAAGTATCTCATCCTCTATCATAAAGGAAGCGATCTGTAAGTATGGATGTATCTCATCCTCTATCATAAAGGAAGCGATCTGTAAGTATGGAAGTATCTCATCCTCTATCATAAAGGAAGCGATCTGTAAGTATGGAAGTATCTCATCCTCTATCATAAAGGAAGCGATCTGTAAGTATGGAAGTAACTCATCCTCTATCATAAAGGAAGCGATCTTTAAGTATGGAAGTAACTCATCCTCTATCATAAAGGAAGTGATCTGTAAGTATGGAAGTATCTCATCCTCTATCATAAAGGAAGCGATCTGTAAGTATGGAAGTAACTCATCCTCTATCATAAAGGAAGCGATCTGTAAGTATGGATGTATCTCATCCTCTATCATAAAGGAAGCGATCTGTAAGTATGGATGTATCTCATCCTCTATCATAAAGGAATCGATCTGTAGGTATGGAAGTATCTCATCCTCCATCATAAAGGAAGTGATCTGTAAGTATGGAAGTGTCTCATCCTCTATCATAAAGGAAGCGATCTGTAAGTATGGATGTCTCTCATCCTCTATCATAAAGGAGGCGATCTGTAAGTACGGAAGTATCTCATCCTCTATCATAAAGGAAGCGATCTGTAAGTATGGAAGTATCTCATCCTCTATCATAAAGGAAGTGATCTGTAAGTATGGAAGTATCTCATCCTCTATCATAAAGGAGGCGATCTGTAAGTATGGAAGTATCTCATCCTCTATCATAAAGGAAGCGATCTGTAAGTATGGATATATCTCATCCTCTATCATAAAGGAAGCGATCTGTAAGTATGGACGTATCTCATCCTCTATCATAAAGGAAGCGATCTGTAAGTATGGAAGTATCTCATCCTCTATCATAAAGGAAGCGATCTGTAAGTATGGAAGTATCTCATCCTCCATCATAAAGGAAGCGATCTGTAAGTATGGAAGTATCTCATCCTCTATCATAAAGGAAGCAATCTGTAAGTATGGAAGTATCTCATCCTCCATCATAAAGGAAGCGATCTGTAAGTATGGAAGTATCTCATCCTCCATCATAAAGGAAGCGATCTGTAAGTATGGAAGTATCTCATCCTCCATCATAAAGGAAGCGATCTGTAAGTATGGAAGTATCTCATCCTCCATCATAAAGGAAGCAATCTGTAAGTACGGAAGTATCTCATCCTCTATCATAAAGGAAGCGATCTGTAAGTACGGAAGTATCTCATCCTCTATCATAAAGGTAGCGATCTGTAAGTATGGAAGTATCTCATCCTCTATCATAAAGGAAGCGATCTGTAAGTATGGAAGTATCTCATCCTCTAACATAAAGGAAGCGATCTGTAAGTATGGAAGTATCTCATCCTCTATCATAAAGGAAGCGATCTGTAAGTATGGAAGTATCTCATCCTCTATCATAAAGGAAGCGATCTGTAAGTATGGAAGTATCTCATCCTCCATCATAAAGGAAGCAATCTGTAAGTATGGATGTAACTCATCCTCTATCATAAAGGAAGCGATCTGTAAGTATGGAAGTATCTCATCCTCTATCATAAAGGAAGCGATCTGTAGGTATGGAAGAATCTCATCCTCTATCATAAAGGAATCGATCTGTAAGTATGGATGTAACTCATCCTCTATCATAAAGGAAGCGATCTGTAAGTATGGATGTATCTCATCCTCTATCATAATGGAAGCGATCTGTAAGTATGGATGTATCTCATCCTCTATCATAAAGGAAGCGATCTGTAAGTATGGAAGTATCTCATCCTCTATCATAAAGGAAGCGATCTGTAAGTATGGAGGTATTTCATCCTCTATCATAAAGGAAGCGATCTGTAGGTATGGAAGTATCTCATCCTCTATCATGAAGGAAGCGATCTGTAAGTATGGATGTAACTCATCCTCTATCATAAAGGAAGCGATCTGTAAGTATGGATGTATTTCATCCTCTATCATAAAGGAAGCGATCTGTAAGTATGGAAGTATCTCATCCTCTATCATAAAGGAAGCGATCTGTAAGTATGGATGTATCTCATCCTCTATCATAAAGGAAGCGATCTGTAAGTATGGAAGTATCTCATCCTCTATCATAAAGGAAGCGATCTGTAAGTATGGAAGTATCTCATCCTCTATCATAAAGGAAGCGATCTGTAAGTATGGAAGTAACTCATCCTCTATCATAAAGGAAGCGATCTTTAAGTATGGAAGTAACTCATCCTCTATCATAAAGGAAGTGATCTGTAAGTATGGAAGTATCTCATCCTCTATCATAAAGGAAGCGATCTGTAAGTATGGAAGTAACTCATCCTCTATCATAAAGGAAGCGATCTGTAAGTATGAAGGTATCTCATCCTCTATCATAAAGGAAGCAATCTGTATGTATGGAAGTATCTCATCCACTATCATAAAGGAAGCGATCTGTAAGTATGGAAGTATCTCATCCTCTATCATATAGGAAGCGATATGTAAGTATGGATGTATCTCATCCTCTATCATAAAGGAAGCGATCTGTAAGTATGGATGTATCTCATCCACTATCATAAAGGAAGCGATCTGTAAGTATGGATGTATCTCATCCTCTATCATAAAGGAGGCGATCTGTAAGTATGGATGTATCTCATCCTCTATCATAAAGGAGGCGATCTGTAAGTATGGATGTATCTCATCCTCTATCATAAAGGAGGCGATCTGTAAGTATGGATGTATCTCATCCTCTATCATAAAGGAAGCGATCTGTAAGTATGGATGTATCTCATCCTCTATCATAAAGGAAGCGATCTGTAAGTATGGAAGTATCTCATCCTCTATCATAAAGGAAGCGATCTGTAAGTATGGATGAGGTCTTCAAAGAGGCAGTTGTTCGACCATCACTTAAGAAAGAAACTCTTGACCCGAACACCCTAAAAAATTTCCGACCTGTCTCAAATCTTAATTTCATTTCCAAGTTGATTGAAAAAGCAGTTAACATCAGACTGTCATCACACCTGACTGTAAATTGTCTGTTTGACAAGTTTCAATCCGCCTACCGACCAAGGCATAGCACAGAGACGGTACTCCTGAGGGTTCTCAATGATCTCAGATGCTCAGTTGACAAAGGAAATGTCTCGACACTTGTGCTATTAGACTTGAGCGCTGCGTTTGACACAATCGACCACACCATCCTTCTCAGAATTCTTGAACACCAAATGGGCATTACTGGATCAGCATTACGGTGGTTTGCATCATATCTGACAGGACGGACACAGAGAGTATTGATCAAACAATCTTCATCAACCACAGCAGATCTCACATGTGGAGTTCCACAAGGATCCGTTCTAGGGCCTATCCTTTTCCTCCTTTACATGACCCCCTTGTCTGACATATCTGACAAGTATAATACTCCCCATCACTCATTCGCAGATGATACGCAGCTAATAGACTCTTTTACTTTAAATCAGATTCAACCTTCGCTAGAGAAAACTGCAATCTGCACAAAATCTATCAAGTCCTGGATGTCATCTATGATGCTTAAAATGAATGATGATAAGACAGAAGCAATGCTAGTTGCCAATAAACATCGTTTGAAAAAGATCACAACACAGAAAATGACCATTGCTGATGCAGAGATCACCCTAGCTCCGTCTGTGAAAGATCTTGGGATATTCATCGACCAGGATCTATCACTTGATACTCAGATCAACCACCTCTCCAGAATCTGCTTCTTCCACCTGAGGGCTATAAGTAACATCCGACAGAATCTAACAACTGATGCAGCTCATACTCTTGTAAGGTCTCTTGTTCTATCTAGACTGGATTACTCCAACAGCATTTTGTTTGGACTCAGTTCGGTGCACCTGAAAAAACTCCAGAAGATCCAAAATGTTGCAGCTCGTATTATATCCCTAACTTCAAGGAGATCACATATCACCCCTGTCCTCAAGTCTCTCCATTGGCTGCCAATCCAAGCCAGAATAGAATTTAAGATCTTGACCTTAGTCTATCAATGTCTCCACAACCAAGCACCTGAGTACCTCTCTGATCTGATCTCTGTGTATTCACCATCTCGACAGTTGAGGTCCCACCAGCAGTTCCTTCTGACAATCCCATCTGTTCAACTGAAAAACTATGGCTATAGATCGTTTAGCTTTGCTGCTCCCTCACTATGGAATGGTCTCCCCATAAATATCAAAACTGAAACCTGTCTTGACTCTTTCAAATCTTCGCTAAAGACCCATCTCTTCAAGAAATATTACGAGTGACTTTGTAGACCTGCTGAGGTGTCTTACTTTGAGCTCTACACGCAAGGCGCTATGAGCATTCTCTAGTGTGGATATGGCGCCATACAAGTGGACATATTATTATTATTATGTATCTCATCCTCTATCATAAAGGAAGCGATCTGTAAGTATGGATGTATCTCATCCTATATCATAAAGGAAGCGATCTGTAAGTATGGAAGTATCTCATCCTCTATCATAAAGGAAGCGATCTGTAAGTATGGATGTATCTTATCCTCTATCATAAAGGAAGCGATCTGTAAGTATGGATGTATCTCATCCTCTATCATAAAGGAAGCGATCTGTAGGTATGGAAGTATCTCATCCTCCATCATAAAGGAAGTGATCTGTAAGTATGGAAGTATCTCATCCACTATCATAAAGGAAGCGATCTGTAAGTATGGATGTATCTCATCCTCTATCATAAAGGAAGTGATCTGTAAGTTTGGAAGTATCTCATCCACTATCATAAAGGAAGTGATCTGTAAGTATGGAAGTATCTCATCCACTATCATAAAGGAAGCGATCTGTAAGTATGGAAGTATCTCATCCTCTATCATAAAGGAAGCGATCTGTAAGTATGGATGTATCTCATCCTCTATCATAAAGGAAGCGATCTGTAAGTATGGATGTATCTCATCCTCTATCATAAAGGAAGCGATCTGTAGGTATGGAAGTATCTCATCCTCCATCATAAAGGAAGTGATCTGTAAGTATGGAAGTGTCTCATCCTCTATCATAAAGGAAGCGATCTGTAAGTATGGATGTATCTCATCCTCTATCATAAAGGAAGCGATCTGTAAGTATGGAAGTATCTCATCCTCTATCATAAAGGAAGCGATCTGTTAGTATGGATGTATCTCATCCTCTATCATAAAGGAAGCGATCTGTAAGTATGGAAGTATCTCATCCTCTATCATAAAGGAAGCGATCTGTAAGTATGGAAGTATCTCATCCTCTATCATAAAGGAAGCGATCTGTAAGTATGGATGTATCTCATCCTCTATCATAAAGGAAGCGATCTGTAAGTATGGAAGTATCTCATCCTCTATCATAAAGGAAGCGATCTGTAAGTATGGAAGTATCTCATCCTCTATCATAAAGGAAGCGATCTGTAAGTATGGAAGTAACTCATCCTCTATCATAAAGGAAGCGATCTTTAAGTATGGAAGTAACTCATCCTCTATCATAAAGGAAGTGATCTGTAAGTATGGATGTATCTCATCCTCTATCATAAAGGAAGCGATCTGTAAGTATGGACGTAACTCATCCTCTATCATAAAGGAAGCGATCTGTAAGTATGAAGGTATCTCATCCTCTATCATAAAGGAAGCAATCTGTATGTATGGAAGTATCTCATCCACTATCATAAAGGAAGCGATCTGTAAGTATGGAAGTATCTCATCCTCTATCATAAAGGAAGCGATATGTAAGTATGGATGTATCTCATCCTCTATCATAAAGGAAGCGATCTGTAAGTATGGATGTATCTCATCCACTATCATAAAGGAAGCGATCTGTAAGTATGGATGTATCTCATCCTCTATCATAAAGGAGGCGATCTGTAAGTATGGATGTATCTCATCCTCTATCATAAAGGAGGCGATCTGTAAGTATGGATGTATCTCATACTCTATCATAAAGGAGGCGATCTGTAAGTATGGATGTATCTCATCCTCTATCATAAAGGAAGCGATCTGTAAGTATGGATGTATCTCATCCTCTATCATAAAGGAAGCGATCTGTAAATATGGAAGTATCTCATCCTCTATCATAAAGGAAGCGATCTGTAAGTATGGATGTATCTCATCCTCTATCATAAAGGAAGCGATCTGTAAGTATGGATGTATCTCATCCTATATCATAAAGGAAGCGATCTGTAAGTATGGAAGTATCTCATCCTCTATCATAAAGGAAGCGATCTGTAAGTATGGATGTATCTTATCCTCTATCATAAAGGAAGCGATCTGTAAGTATGGATGTATCTCATCCTCTATCATAAAGGAAGCGATCTGTAGGTATGGAAGTATCTCATCCTCCATCATAAAGGAAGTGATCTGTAAGTATGGAAGTATCTCATCCACTATCATAAAGGAAGCGATCTGTAAGTATGGATGTATCTCATCCTCTATCATAAAGGAAGTGATCTGTAAGTTTGGAAGTATCTCATCCACTATCATAAAGGAAGTGATCTGTAAGTATGGAAGTATCTCATCCACTATCGTAAAGGAAGCGATCTGTAAGTATGGAAGTATCTCATCCTCTATCATAAAGGAAGCGATCTGTAAGTATGGATGTATCTCATCCTCTATCATAAAGGAAGCGATCTGTTAGTATGGATGTATCTCATCCTCTATCATAAAGGAATCGATCTGTAGGTATGGAAGTATCTCATCCTCCATCATAAAGGAAGTGATCTGTAAGTATGGAAGTGTCTCATCCTCTATCATAAAGGAAGCGATCTGTAAGTATGGATGTATCTCATCCTCTATCATAAAGGAAGCGATCTGTAAGTATGGAAGTATCTCATCCTCTATCATAAAGGAAGCGATCTGTTAGTATGGATGTATCTCATCCTCTATCATAAAGGAGGCGATCTGTAAGTATGGATGTATCTCATCCTCTATCATAAAGGAGGCGATCTGTAAGTATGGAAGTATCTCATCCTCTATCATAAAGGAAGCGATCTGTAAGTATGGAAGTATCTCATCCTCTATCATAAAGGAAGCGATCTTTAAGTATGGATGTAACTCATCCTCTATCATAAAGGAAGCGATATGTAGGTATGGAAGTATCTCATCCTCTATCATAAAGGAAGCGATCTGTAGGTATGGATGTATCTCATCCTCTATCATAAAGGAAGCGATCTGTAAGTATGGATGTATCTCATCCTCTATCATAAAGGAAGCGATCTGTAAGTATGAAAGTATCTCATCCTTTATCATAAAGGAAGCGATCTGTAAGTATTGATGTATCTCATCCTCTATCATAAAGGAAGCGATCTGTAAGTATGGAAGTATCTCATCCTCTATCATAAAGGAGGCGATCTGTAAGTATGGAAGTATCTCATCCTCTATCATAAAGGAAGCGATCTGTAAGTATGGATGTATCTCATCCTCTATCATAAAGGAAGCGATCTGTAAGTATGTAAGTATCTCATCCTCCATCATAATGGAAGCGATCTGTAAGTATGGAAGTATCTCATCCTCCATCATAAAGGAAGCGATCTGTAAGTATGGAAGTATCTCATCCTCTATCATAAAGGAAGCGATCTGTAAGTACGGATGTATCTCATCCTCTATCATAAAGGAAGCGATCTGTAAGTATGGATGTATCTCATCCTCTATCATAAAGGAAGCGATCTGTAAGTATGGAAGTATCTCATCCTCTATCATAAAGGAAGCGATCTGTAAGTATGGAAGTATCTCATCCTCTATCATAAAGGAAGCGATCTGTAAGTATGGAAGTATCTCATCCTCTATCATAAAGGAAGCGATCTGTAAGTATGGAAGTATCTCATCCTCTATCATAAAGGAAGCGATTTGTAAGTATGGAAGCATCTCATCCTCTATCATAAAGGAAGCGATCTGAAAGTATGGAAGTATCTCATCCTCTATCATAAAGGAAGCGATCTGTAAGTATGGAAGTATCTCATCCTCTATCATAAAGGAAGCGATCTGTAGGTATGGAAGTATCTCATCCTCTATCATAAAGGAAGCGATCTGTAAGTACGGATGTATCTCATCCTCTATCATAAAGGAAGCGATCTGTAAGTACGGATGTATCTCATCCTCTATCATAAAGGAAGCGATCTGTAAGTACGGATGTATCTCATCCTCTATCATAAAGGAAGCGATATGTAAGTATGGAAGTATCTCATCCTCTATCATAAAGGAAGCGATCTGTAAGTATGGAAGTATCTCATCCTCTATCATAAAGGAAGCGATCTGTAAGTATGGAAGTATCTCATCCTCTATCATAAAGGAAGCGATCTGTAAGTATGAAAGTATCTCATCCTCTATCATAAAGGAAGCGATTTGTAAGTATGGAAGTATCTCATCCTCTATCATAAAGGAAGCGATTTGTAAGTATGGAAGCATCTCATCCTCTATCATAAAGGAAGCGATCTGAAAGTATGGAAGTATCTCATCCTCTATCATAAAGGAAGCGATCTGTAAGTATGGAAGTATCTCATCCTCTATCATAAAGGAAGTGATCTGTAAGTTTGGAAGTATCTCATCCACTATCATAAAGGAAGTGATCTGTAAGTATGGAAGTATCTCATCCTCTATCATAAAGGAAGCGATCTGTAAGTTTGGATGTATCTCATCCTCTATCATAAAGGAAGCGATCTGTAAGTATGGATGTATCTCATCCTCTATCATAAAGGAAGCGATCTGTAGGTAATGAAGTATCTCATCCTCCATCATAAAGGAAGTGATCTGTAAGTATGGAAGTGTCTCATCCTCTATCATAAAGGAAGCGATCTGTAAGTATGGATGTATCTCATCCTCTATCATAAAGGAGGCGATATGTAGGTATGGAAGTATCTCATCCTCTATCATAAAGGAAGCGATCTGTAGGTATGGATGTATCTCATCCTCTATCATAAAGGAAGCGATCTGTAAGTATGGATGTATCTCATCCTCTATCATAAAGGAGGCGATCTGTAAGTATGGATGTATCTCATCCTCTATCATAAAGGAAGCGATATGTAGGTATGGAAGTATCTCATCCTCTATCATAAAGGAAGCGATCTGTAAGTATGGAAGTATCTCATCCTCTATCATAAAGGAAGCGATCTGTAAGTATGGATGTATCTCATCCTCTATCATAAAGGAAGCGATCTGTAAGCATGGAAGTATCTCATCCTCTATCATAAAGGAAGTGATCTGTAAGTATGGATGTATCTCATCCTCTATCATAAAGGAAGCGATCTGTAAGTATGGAAGTATCTCATCCTCTATCATAAAGGAAGCGATCTGTAAGTATGGAAGTATCTCATCCTCTATCATAAAGGAAGCGATCTGTAAGTATGGAAGTATCTCATCCTCTATCATAAAGGAAGCGATAGGTTAGTATGGATGTATCTCATCCTCTATCATAAAGGAGGCGATCTGTAAGTATGGATGTATCTCATCCTCTATCATAAAGGAGGCGATCTGTAAGTATGGAAGTATCTCATCCTCTATCATAAAGGAAGCGATCTGTAAGTATGGAAGTATCTCATCCTCTATCATAAAGGAAGCGATCTTTAAGTATGGATGTAACTCATCCTCTATCATAAAGGAAGCGATATGTAGGTATGGAAGTATCTCATCCTCTATCATAAAGGAAGCGATCTGTAGGTATGGATGTGTCTCATCCTCTATCATAAAGGAAGCGATCTGTAAGTATGGATGTATCTCATCCTCTATCATAAAGGAAGCGATCTGTAAGTATGAAAGTATCTCATCCTTTATCATAAAGGAAGCGATCTGTAAGTATTGATGTATCTCATCCTCTATCATAAAGGAAGCGATCTGTAAGTATGGAAGTATCTCATCCTCTATCATAAAGGAGGCGATCTGTAAGTATGGAAGTATCTCATCCTCTATCATAAAGGAAGCGATCTGTAAGTATGGATGTATCTCATCCTCTATCATAAAGGAAGCGATCTGTAAGTATGTAAGTATCTCATCCTCCATCATAATGGAAGCGATCTGTAAGTATGGAAGTATCTCATCCTCCATCATAAAGGAAGCGATCTGTAAGTATGGAAGTATCTCATCCTCTATCATAAAGGAAGCGATCTGTAAGTACGGATGTATCTCATCCTCTATCATAAAGGAAGCGATCTGTAAGTATGGAAGTATCTCATCCTCTATCATAAAGGAAGCGATCTGTAAGTATGGAAGTATCTCATCCTCTATCATAAAGGAAGCGATCTGTAAGTATGGAAGTATCTCATCCTCTATCATAAAGGAAGCGATCTGTAAGTATGGAAGTATCTCATCCTCTATCATAAAGGAAGCGATCTGTAAGTATGGAAGTATCTCATCCTCTATCATAAAGGAAGCGATCTGTAAGTATGAAAGTATCTCATCCTTTATCATAAAGGAAGCGATCTGAAAGTATGGAAGTATCTTATCCTCTATCATAAAGGAAGCGATCTGTAAGTATGGAAGTATCTCATCCTCTATCATAAAGGAAGCGATCTGTAGGTATGGAAGTATCTCATCCTCTATCATAAAGGAAGCGATCTGTAAGTACGGATGTATCTCATCCTCTATCATAAAGGAAGCGATCTGTAAGTACGGATGTATCTCATCCTCTATCATAAAGGAAGCGATCTGTAAGTACGGATGTATCTCATCCTCTATCATAAAGGAAGCGATATGTAAGTATGGAAGTATCTCATCCTCTATCATAAAGGAAGCGATCTGTAAGTATGGAAGTATCTCATCCTCTATCATAAAGGAAGCGATCTGTAAGTATGGAAGTATCTCATCCTCTATCATAAAGGAAGCGATCTGTAAGTATGAAAGTATCTCATCCTCTATCATAAAGGAAGCGATTTGTAAGTATGGAAGTATCTCATCCTCTATCATAAAGGAAGCGATTTGTAAGTATGGAAGCATCTCATCCTCTATCATAAAGGAAGCGATCTGAAAGTATGGAAGTATCTCATCCTCTATCATAAAGGAAGCGATCTGTAAGTATGGAAGTATCTCATCCTCTATCATAAAGGAAGTGATCTGTAAGTATGGAAGTATCTCATCCTCTATCATAAAGGAAGCGATCTGTAAGTTTGGATGTATCTCATCCTCTATCATAAAGGAAGCGATCTGTAAGTATGGATGTATCTCATCCTCTATCATAAAGGAAGCGATCTGTAGGTAATGAAGTATCTCATCCTCCATCATAAAGGAAGTGATCTGTAAGTATGGAAGTGTCTCATCCTCTATCATAAAGGAAGCGATCTGTAAGTATGGATGTATCTCATCCTCTATCATAAAGGAGGCGATATGTAGGTATGGAAGTATCTCATCCTCTATCATAAAGGAAGCGATCTGTAGGTATGGATGTATCTCATCCTCTATCATAAAGGAAGCGATCTGTAAGTATGGATGTATCTCATCCTCTATCATAAAGGAGGCGATCTGTAAGTATGGATGTATCTCATCCTCTATCATAAAGGAAGCGATATGTAGGTATGGAAGTATCTCATCCTCTATCATAAAGGAAGCGATCTGTTAGTATGGATGTATCTCATCCTCTATCATAAAGGAAGCGATCTGTTAGTATGGATGTATCTCATCCTCTATCATAAAGGAGGCGATCTGTAAGTATGGATGTATCTCATCCTCTATCATAAAGGAGGCGATCTGTAAGTATGGAAGTATCTCATCCTCTATCATAAAGGAAGCGATCTGTAAGTATGGAAGTATCTCATCCTCTATCATAAAGGAAGCGATCTATAAGTATGGATGTAACTCATCCTCTATCATAAAGGAAGCGATATGTAAGTATGGATGTATCTCATCCACTATCATAAAGGAAGCGATCTGTAGGTATGGAAGTATCTCATCCTCCATCATAAAGGAAGTGATCTGTAAGTATGGAAGTATCTCATCCACTATCATAAAGGAAGCGATCTGTAAGTATGGATGTATCTCATCCTCTATCATAAAGGAAGTGATCTGTAAGTTTGGAAGTATCTCATCCACTATCATAAAGGAAGTGATCTGTAAGTATGGAAGTATCTCATCCACTATCATAAAGGAAGCGATCTGTAAGTATGGAAGTATCTCATCCTCTATCATAAAGGAAGCGATCTGTAAGTATGGAAGTATCTCATCCTCTATCATAAAGGAAGCGATCTGTAAGTATGGATGAATCTCATCCTCTATCATAAAGGAAGCGATCTGTAAGTATGGATGTATCTCATCCTCTATCATAAAGGAAGCGATCTGTAGGTATGGAAGTATCTCATCCTCCATCATAAAGGAAGTGATCTGTAAGTATGGAAGTGTCTCATCCTCTATCATAAAGGAAGCGATCTGTAAGTATGGAAGTATCTCATCCTCTATCATAAAGGAAGCGATCTGTAAGTATGGAAGTATCTCATCCTCTATCATAAAGGAAGCGATCTGTTAGTATGGATGTATCTCATCCTCTATCATAAAGGAGGCGATCTGTAAGTATGGATGTATCTCATCCTCTATCATAAAGGAGTCGATCTGTAAGAATGGAAGTATCTCATCCTCTATCATAAAGGAAGCGATCTGTAAGTATTGAAGTATCTCATCCTCTATCATAAAGGAAGCGATCTTTAAGTATGGATGTAACTCATCCTCTATCATAAAGGAAGCGATATGTAGGTATGGAAGTATCTCATCCTCTATCATAAAGGAAGCGATCTGTAGGTATGGATGTATCTCATCCTCTATCATAAAGGAAGCGATCTGTAAGTATGGATGTATCTCATCCTCTATCATAAAGGAAGCGATCTGTAAGTATGGAAGTATCTCATCCTTTATCATAAAGGAAGCGATCTGTAAGTATTGATGTATCTCATCCTCTATCATAAAGGAAGCGATCTGTAAGTATGGAAGTATCTCATCCTCTATCATAAAGGAGGCGATCTGTAAGTATGGAAGTATCTCATCCTCTATCATAAAGGAAGCGATCTGTAAGTATGGATGTATCTCATCCTCTATCATAAAGGAAGCGATCTGTAAGTATGTAAGTATCTCATCCTCCATCATAATGGAAGCGATCTGTAAGTATGGAAGTATCTCATCCTCCATCATAAAGGAAGCGATCTGTAAGCATGGAAGTATCTCATCCTCTATCATAAAGGAAGCGATCTGTAAGTACGGATGTATCTCATCCTCTATCATAAAGGAAGCGATCTGTAAGTATGGAAGTATCTCATCCTCTATCATAAAGGAAGCGATCTGTAAGTATTGAAGTATCTCATCCTCTATCATAAAGGAAGCGATCTGTAAGTATGGAAGTATCTCATCCTCTATCATAAAGGAAGCGATCTGTAAGTATGGAAGTATCTCATCCTCTATCATAAAGGAAGCGATCTGTAAGTATGGAAGTATCTCATCCTCTATCATAAAGGAAGCGATTTGTAAGTATGGAAGCATCTCATCCTCTATCATAAAGGAAGCGATCTGAAAGTATGGAAGTATCTCATCCTCTATCATAAAGGAAGCGATCTGTAAGTATGGAAGTATCTCATCCTCTATCATAAAGGAAGCGATCTGTAGGTATGGAAGTATCTCATCCTCTATCATAAAGGAAGCGATCTGTAAGTACGGATGTATCTCATCCTCTATCATAAAGGAAGCGATCTGTAAGTACGGATGTATCTCATCCTCTATCATAAAGAAGCGATCTGTAAGTACGGATGTATCTCATCCTCTATCATCAAGGAAGCGATATGTAAGTATGGAAGTATCTCATCCTCTATCATTAAGGAAGCGATCTGTAAGTATGGAAGTATCTCATCCTCTATCATAAAGGAAGCGATCTGTAAGTATGGAAGTATCTCATCCTCTATCATAAAGGAAGCGATCTGTAAGTATGGAAGTATCTCATCCTCTATCATAAAGGAAGCGATTTGTAAGTATGGAAGCATCTCATCCTCTATCATAAAGGAAGCGATCTGAAAGTATGGAAGTATCTCATCCTCTATCATAAAGGAAGCGATTTGTAAGTATGGAAGTATCTCATCCACTATCATAAAGGAAGTGATCTGTAAGTATGGAAGTATCTCATCCTCTATCATAAAGGAAGCGATCTGTAAGTATGGATGTATCTCATCCTCTATCATAAAGGAAGCGATCTGTAAGTATGGAAGTATCTCATCCTCTATCATAAAGGAAGCGATCTGTAAGTATGGATGTATCTCATCCTCTATCATAAAGGAAGCGATCTGTAAGTATGGATGTATCTCATCCTCTATCATAAAGGAAGCGATCTGTAAGTATGGATGTATCTCATCCTCTATCATAAAGGAAGCGATCTGTAGGTATGGAAGTATCTCATCCTCCATCATAAAGGAAGTGATCTGTAAGTATGGAAGTGTCTCATCCTCTATCATAAAGGAAGCGATCTGTAAGTATGGATGTATCTCATCCTCTATCATAAAGGAAGCGATCTGTAAGTATGGAAGTATCTCATCCTCTATCATAAAGGAAGCGATCTGTTAGTATGGATGTATCTCATCCTCTATCATAAAGGAGGCGATCTGTAAGTATGGATGTATCTCATCCTCTATCATAAAGGAGGCGATCTGTAAGTATGGAAGTATCTCATCCTCTATCATAAAGGAAGCGATCTGTAAGTATGGAAGTATCTCATCCTCTATCATAAAGGAAGCGATCTATTAGTATGGATGTAACTCATCCTCTATCATAGAGGAAGCGATATGTAGGTATGGAAGTATCTCATCCTCTATCATAAAGGAAGCGATCTGTAGGTATGGATGTATCTCATCCTCTATCATAAAGGAAGCGATCTGTAAGTATGGATGTATCTCATCCTCTATCATAAAGGAAGCGATCTGTAAGTATGGAAGTATCTCATCCTTTATCATAAAGGAAGCGATCTGTAAGTATTGATGTATCTCATCCTCTGTCATAAAGGAAGCGATCTGTAAGTATGGAAGTATCTCATCCTCTATCATAAAGGAGGCGATCTGTAAGTATGGAAGTATCTCATCCTCTATCATAAAGGAAGCGATCTGTAAGTATGGATGTATCTCATCCTCTATCATAAAGGAAGCGATCTGTAAGTATGTAAGTATCTCATCCTCCATCATAATGGAAGCGATCTGTAAGTATGGAAGTATCTCATCCTCCATCATAAAGGAAGCGATCTGTAAGTATGGAAGTATCTCATCCTCTATCATAAAGGAAGCGATCTGTAAGTACGGATGTATCTCATCCTCTATCATAAAGGAAGCGATCTGTAAGTATGGAAGTATCTCATCCTCTATCATAAAGGAAGCGATCTGTAAGTATGGAAGTATCTCATCCTCTATCATAAAGGAAGCGATCTGTAAGTATGGATGTATCTCATCCTCTATCATAAAGGAAGCGATCTGTAAGTATGGAAGTATCTCATCCTCTATCATAAAGGAAGCGATCTGTAAGTATGGAAGTATCTCATCCTCTATCATAAAGGAAGCGATTTGTAAGTATGGAAGCATCTCATCCTCTATCATAAAGGAAGCGATCTGAAAGTATGGAAGTATCTCATCCTCTATCATAAAGGAAGCGATCTGTAAGTATGGAAGTATCTCATCCTCTATCATAAAGGAAGCGATCTGTAGGTATGGAAGTATCTCATCCTCTATCATAAAGGAAGCGATCTGTAAGTACGGATGTATCTCATCCTCTATCATAAAGGAAGCGATCTGTAAGTACGGATGTATCTCATCCTCTATCATAAAGGAAGCGATCTGTAAGTACGGATGTATCTCATCCTCTATCATAAAGGAAGCGATATGTAAGTATGGAAGTATCTCATCCTCTATCATAAAGGAAGCGATCTGTAAGTATGGAAGTATCTCATCCTCTATCATAAAGGAAGCGATCTGTAAGTATTGATGTATCTCATCCTCTATCATAAAGGAAGCGATCTGTAAGTATGGAAGTATCTCATCCTCTATCATAAAGGAGGCGATCTGTAAGTATGGAAGTATCTCATCCTCTATCATAAAGGAAGCGATCTGTAAGTATGGATGTATCTCATCCTCTATCATAAAGGAAGCGATCTGTAAGTATGTAAGTATCTCATCCTCCATCATAATGGAAGCGATCTGTAAGTATGGAAGTATCTCATCCTCCATCATAAAGGAAGCGATCTGTAAGTATGGAAGTATCTCATCCTCTATCATAAAGGAAGCGATCTGTAAGTACGGATGTATCTCATCCTCTATCATAAAGGAAGCGATCTGTAAGTATGGAAGTATCTCATCCTCTATCATAAAGGAAGCGATCTGTAAGTATGGAAGTATCTCATCCTCTATCATAAAGGAAGCGATCTGTAAGTATGGAAGTATCTCATCCTCTATCATAAAGGAAGCGATCTGTAAGTATGGAAGTATCTCATCCTCTATCATAAAGGAAGCGATCTGAAAGTATGGAAGTATCTCATCCTCTTTCATAAAGGAAGCGATCTGTAAGTATGGAAGTATCTCATCCTCTATCATAAAGGAAGCGATCTGTAGGTATGGAAGTATCTCATCCTCTATCATAAAGGAAGCGATCTGTAAGTACGGATGTATCTCATCCTCTATCATAAAGGAAGCGATCTGTAAGTACGGATGTATCTCATCCTCTATCATAAAGGAAGCGATCTGTAAGTACGGATGTATCTCATCCTCTATCATAAAGGAAGCGATATGTAAGTATGGAAGTATCTCATCCTCTATCATAAAGGAAGCGATTTGTAAGTACGGAAGTATCTCATCCTCTATCATAAAGGAAGCGATTTGTAAGTACGGAAGTATCTCATCCTCTATCAAGAAATTACTCCTTGTCATGAAGTGGGTATTCATTTTACACAAGAGATGAACTCTGTACTGAAGTTTACAGTGTGATGAATGTGTCAGATTATGGCTACTGGTTATTGTGAACTTACCTTGACAGATTTGTTCCAGTTGCGTTGTAAGAGGTAGAGTATAGCCTATGAAAAAAATAAAAGGTGAGATTCTCTTTTTGTGAGGACATTTCATTCACATGCCTTCCTCAGATAAGGTCCTAACACAAACTTCATAAACCTATTAATGCACATCAATCGCTTAGATAAATTGCCATTATTTCCTCTAAATTTGAAGAAAACAAGCACGTTTATACAGTTATAGGACAAGTAAGTTACATGTTGCAATATTTACAAAAGAAATTGATACGAATACAAATGTTTACATGTTTTGATGAAGTTCGAGCAGTACAACATGATTAAATACCACATTTGTGCTTCTATGGATGACATACATTCGGGATGTTCCCCCAGGAGGAATGATACTATTTCTAGTAATTTACTTAGAACTGAAGTTAAGGTGATGCCTCTACAGTTGATAGGGTCACATTATTTTTTCCCATGACCTACATGAATAGGAAAAATTTAATCTACACAGTAAGATGATGGAAAACATTCATATTGCACGACCGCATTAAATAACGAAGAAAGATGAGAATACAGTGATCTTCCTGATTTTTTAAGGTGTTCGTTGGTAGAAAATTAGGTCCGATGGGGTTTCGCAGTTTTAAGAGATTTAACTGTATACCGTACTTCGTCAGTGTTGAATGGAGTTGAGAGTGGCGAGTCCTTCGTCTCACAATCATCATGCTTCTCCGTGCTAACAATATCAGTGACTTGCTGTGTAACATACTCTGAGAAAGGTTTATCAAAACAGTCAAGTATAACAGGTGTTGCTAGATTGGTAAAGCCTCCGTGTACTCTCTCCAGAGTCGCACATCTTCTCATTTCGTCATGTAGTGGCTTTAATCTATACTTAGATATACATATATATGGATTGGTAAAGCCTCCGTGTACTCTCTCCAGTACATCTTCTCATTTCGTCATGTAGTGGCTTTAATCTATACTTAGATATACATATATATGGATTGGTAAAGCCTCCGTGTACTCTCTCCAGTACATCTTCTCATTTCGTCATGTAGTGGCTTTAATCTATACTTAGATATACATATATATGGATTGGTAAAGCCTCCGTGTACTCTCTCCAGCACATCTTCTCATTTCGTCATGTAGTGGCTTTAATCTATACTTAGATATACATATATATAGATTGGTAAAGCCTCCGTGTACTCTCTCCAGCACATCTTCTCATGTAGTGGCTTTAATCTATACTTAGATATACATATATATGGATTGGTAAAGCCTCCGTGTACTCTCTCCAGTACATCTTCTCATTTCGTCATGTAGTGGCTTTAATCTATACTTAGATATACATATATATGGATTGGTAAAGCCTCCGTGTACTCTCTCCAGTACATCTTCTCATTTAGTGGCTTTAATCTATACTTAGATATACATATATATAGATTGGTAAAGCCTCCGTGTACTCTCTCCAGTACATCTTCTCATTTCGTCATGTAGTGGCTTTAATCTATACTTAGATATACATATATATAGATTGGTAAAGCCTCCGTGTACTCTCTCCAGTACATCTTCTCATTTCGTCATGTAGTGGCTTTAATCTATACTTAGATATACATATATATGGATTGGTAAAGCCTCCGTGTACTCTCTCCAGCACATCTTCTCATTTAGTGGCTTTAATCTATACTTAGATATACATATATATGGATTGGTAAAGCCTCCGTGTACTCTCTCCAGTACATCTTCTCATTTCGTCATGTAGTGGCTTTAATCTATACTTAGATATACATATATATGGATTGGTAAAGCCTCCGTGTACTCTCTCCAGCACATCTTCTCATTTCGTCATGTAGTGGCTTTAATCTATACTTAGATATACATATATATAGATTGGTAAAGTCTCCGTGTACTCTCTCCAGAGTCGCACATCTTCTCATTTCGTCATGTAATGGCTTTAATCTATACTTAGATATACATATATATGGATTGGTAAAGCCTCCGTGTACTCTCTCCAGTACATCTTCTCATTTCGTCATGTAGTGGCTTTAATCTATACTTAGATATACATATATATGGATTGGTAAAGCCTCCGTGTACTCCCTCCAGCACATCTTCTCATTTCGTCATGTAGTGGCTTTAATCTATACTTTTTCCAATACGGTTCAAGGTGGGCCTTAAACGTGTAGGTGGGAATGCTAATACTAGCAGCGTTATGGAGGGAGCACACAATGTTATCATTGTAACAATCAATGTAATCGGAGGGAGATTGGGAGTCAGTGATTTTTTCATACAATAACTTCGCCGAGGGTCTTCACAATCAATGATATAAACTTAACAAAAGTAACATGCACAATGAAGTGACATAAAATATAACATAATGCACTGCAAATCACAGTTATTCAACTGAGTTATTCATATAATACTCGGAGGTAATATCTTGTATTTTGTCAGTGGTACAAATGACAGACAGACAGACAGACAGACAGACACCTCATGATCTTGACCTTGTGATCACAACAAACCTAAAGTGAACTGTAAAATGTATCATAAAAACTTAAAATGTCTGTCTTGAAATGTTTACACATTGAAAGTTCAATCTCATTCATCCCTCTTGAATACTTTGACAAGGTACTTCGTTTTGTTAATTTCATCCCTGTTTTCTGGTGGTACACTAATGTTTTACTTCATTGAAGTCTGATAGCAATGTGGACACTCCAGGTGTAACAGTTCATGAGATAACAATAGTCATTTGCCATCCTAATGTTATTTTCTGGTGGTAGCTGGTTTCTAACAGATACTCAGTGTAGCATGTTAATACTTGGTACTTCTGTATTGAAGCTTGAAAGCAAGTTAGTAAACTCCAGGTGCACAAACGCGCTAACAATAATAGACCGGACATTATGTTCTCTTCAAATGTAACTTCATTCATCTTTAAAACAACCTGTAGAAACACTATTAAACATCAACCACAGATTTGTACTCAACCAATTTACTTCACGCCAAATTGATAGATTGATCAAACTATCATAGACATAGTGTTCCAGTGTTCAACTTGTACCTTTTATTTATGGAAGGAGATGTATGCCAAAATGAAACCATGTAGACATGTAACTCAGGAAATGTAGCACGTTGGTCTCATCAAGAAAAGACAAGACCAAGCCAACCAACCAAACCTAACATTTCAATCCTGTCAATCTCAACTTGCTGTTCTCAACTTCCCAAGGTTGGAATGTAATTCGAGATTCATGATAGAATGCCACACTTAAGTTATGGTTTAAACATATTTATTTCAATAAAGATTTGGATTGGTAAACATGCTAAAAGCTTATGTTAATACCGCTCCAAAATACAAGATGTAGAACATGTCATGGAAAATTTACAATATATGTGTATCATTTATACAAACGCCAACAAGATAAAGAACAAGTTATTGTGAGTTTACAAAAGTTATCTATTTTTCTATACAAACGCCAACACAAAAATATGTGTTATTTATCTCAATATTTATAAACCTCCAGTGACGTCACTCTATTGTTCTATTAGGTTCTTCTTTTACCGGATAAACCTCTTTGCCGGGCATTCTACAAGAATGCCCAGGGCTTTATCTAGGAAAGCCCGGGGCTTACTCTAGAATTTCTCGGAAATTTATTTTGATTGGGATTATACACGTTTTGAAATACTTTGTTTCAAAGTCCTTCTTCGAATAAATACCATCACAAAATATCACATTTTTGACAAATCACAAATATAATGTTCGCATGCCTGGTTTCGAACTCTGCACCACTCGCTTACTAAACTGGCGCCTTTGACAACTCCGCTATAAAGGCCCACGAGAACAATGATGTATTTTCCATAGTGACAATCATGTGAACTTCACGAGGCAGATAGCGCATGCATTTCACGTTCACGGCTTGGGTAGCGAGCGCAAAGCACGTGCAGGGCGCGGATGTGCTCTCCGTTTGCTCATGGTGATTCCCTACCAGTAAAAATCAATGAATCCATTTTTATACTTATTATTGAAAAAAAATTTGTAACTACGGTTTATCTCGGTTCATAAGTTAGATCAAAACCTCGCCCTCGGTGTTGTTTGATAATGTTAGCCCTCAGCCTCGGGAAATTGGGGCGGGCCTGTCGGCCCTTTCCAATTTCCCTCTGCCGCGGGCTTACATTATCAACAACACCTCTGGCTCGGTTTTGATCCTACACATAAAGACCAACAATCTTAGACACTACAACATGAAAAAATGCCTATACATCATATTTTATAAATCATATATCAATTCATCAATGAGTTGCAAATCTGCCGGTTAAATTTATAAATTCGTGCACAGATATTAATAATTCATTATTAACACAAGAAGAACAATTTGGGTTTCCAAATAAGACCGATCTCAAATCAAAACCTTTATTATAGAAGAACATATTTTGCCTAATATGGGTGTATATAGAACATAAAAAAAAGAAATATGTCGAATCTTCATAGTTATGGCCACAAGAATAACAACACATTGTTCCCTGTTCGTAAGATAGCTCTCGAACCAGTTTAACAAATTTCCATTTATTCCATTTTTCTTTAGTTTGTGTATGATGCCCTTATGCCAAACTATATCGGACGCTTTACTAACATCACAGAAGACCGCTTTTACTTCCTTACCTTTATCTACTGCTTCAGCTATAAAATCATAAAGATATGTAAGTTGATTGACAGTGGAGTCCCCTGGTGTAAATCCGGACTGAAGGTTAGACAGTATATTGTTATCTCTGAAAAAATTATACACATGTTTAAAAACACATTTTTCAAACATTTTGGCCAAACAACTTGTTAGCGAAACAGGTCTGTAATTCGAGCAGTCGTTAATACTACCTTGTTTATAAATAGGTACAACGGAGGCATCTTTCCAAATTTGCGGGAATGTCTTTTTAGAAAGCGATAGGTTAAACACTTCTGTAAGTGGACCAACTAACAGGTGAGCGTTCATTTTTAGGAACTTATTGCTAATGCCGTCCGGTCCTTTCTTTTAGAGAAACATATACTTAACCCCAAAAGAAACTATCCATAGAACAAATCAAAGTATTGAATGGATCACTACATGCAGGGTCGAGTACACCAGAATCTTTAATAAGGGAAGTGTGTGAAATAAAGATAAGATCAATCAAAGTTCTAGAAGTAGGTGTGATCCTTGTGAGATCAGTAATGATTTGAGATAATCCATTCAATACTTTGATTTGTTCTATTCTGTTTGAACACATTGACAGAATATCTTCATTAAAATCACCAGTTACAAGTGTTACTAAGCCAATATCGACAGCATTAGTGATAGATTCCTCTATCAAGTCCCAATAAGCATCACTCTTGTCTGCTCTATAGAAAGTTCCAAATAAGTAATTGCGATTTTTACATTTGCCCATTTATTATAACTTCTGAACTAATGTTGTTTGATTATCTCTATTTTTGTAAACATCACACGATTGGGTGATTGTATTATTTTCATGTATTAAGTACATTTTCCCAAACGATTTTATTAATTTATCAATATAATTAATCCAAATACTGTTATTTTTGTACAAATCATTTGGATTGTATAGTAAATATCCCGCCATTAGGTGTCCGTTTTAATTTCAACTTATTCAACCATTATTTGATCAACTCTTACAACTATTGAGAAGGAATGATATTTTCACACATGATTTTATGAACAGTGAAAACAAACTTTTGTACAGCAACTGTATAATTACAGAAGTGATTAAACCAGTGCATAATAGGGTTAAATCTCCTTATTGAGCAGCATTACCAACTTCCGAGAGCTTTACATACATCCAAATGAAACATATGCATATTTGCATTGAATGTGCATTTACATTAGACTAGAATATATTCACTGAAATCTTCCAAATGCAGAAGTGTTGTTCTTTATGTTCATAGGAAAATCTTGTAATTTTATGACTTATGAGTAGTAACTGCCGTTAAAATGAAGAACTACTCGATTCCCTGAATATCAGGATACACGACTGCATTTGTAACTTAGAAAGCCCAAACTGTTTATGCAGGCGAATATCCCTTTCCTTTGTATGTGATCATGAATTCTAAAGGTGTTTATCGCTGACTAAAGATCTTTTATTGTGAACCAGGTATGACTTGCCGTGAAGCTGAATACGTTCCTTAAGAAAGTGTGCAGGAGAGTTTCAATTGAACACTTGATTGAGTCATTGGAATAGCTGCACAAGTTAGATCGTCCACTCGCCGCTAAGCTCTCAGTTTTCTGTCCTGAGTCTGTCTTGTCAGTTTCTTCTCGGCTTGTAGATTGTCTGAACGCTACACGTACTTGTGAAGATCTTCAGATGTTTAGATGAAGTGAGATGGTAAGTTTTATCTTTAATGTCATGATATATACAGTACATCAGAATCAAATCGTTTCTTGTTAGGTAAGAAAGAATTATTTTTTCTCCTTAAAGAGGTGGTTATGATGGGATGTCAGCTTCGAGAGATCCGCCATTTTGTTCATTGAAAGAAATTATGTATATGCGCGGCAAACTTCACAATGGAGTAATAGTAGTTTTTATATTCACAAATGTAATAGTAATTATTTTTTTCCTTAATATTTAGCACTTACGTCGATGAATCCTGATGAATTCAGGTCATATTTCATAATGAAAGAAGGACATTGGTAAACTAGCAAGTACATAAGTATGTAATACTTTTTGGTTATAAAACATCATGTGAAAGCAAAACCAAAGTAAGTATATACTCCTGTACGTAAACTACTTAGTGTGTTAGTATACTGGTAAGTAAACATGGTAATTAAAACAGGGTCCATTTATCACAGATTGATAACTTACTTTCCAATATGTTCCTCGTAAAATAAAGTTAACCATGTTATAAGATTTCAACACAATCAAGCTTGACTAACCTATTCCAAGTATAATTTGCGTTATATTAATAGAAATAACGTCGAAAAAACTCTTCATACCTTTAACAATTAGTAACAAAGAATTTGCACAAATGTAATGTCATAACTCTAACATTGGACCAGGTTTATGTAGGGAAACACTACATTTGTTACAGACACCTATGTATTAGTATTAGTGTATGGATATTTATATAGCACGCATATCCAACCACTCGTGGTTGCTCAAGGCGCTTATGCTAATCATAATCTTAGTATGTAATTTAAAAGAAAATTAAAACAAAAAGAATCGACGAACCAAAGTTGATATTAATTTTCCTCTCCTTTCTACATGAAAGTAATTTATTCAAATCTATTAAAAGTGCTGGTAAACGTTCTTCCGGTTGGAGAGTACTATGATCCCCTTCCCATGCATATAAGCTCCCATATTTATACTTTATACTCACAAATCACTCTTCCCATACATATAAGCTCCCATATCTCTACCTTATACTCACGAATCACTCCTTCTATGCATATAAACTCCCATATTTCTACTTAACTCACACATCACCTTTCAATGCATATAAGCCCCCATATTTCTACTCTATACTCACAAATCCCCTTTCCATGCATATAAGCTCCAATATTTATACTTTATACTCACAAATCACTCCTTCTATGCATATAAACTCCCATATTTCTACTTAACTCACAAATCACCTTTCTATGCATATAAGCCCCCATATTTCTACTCTATACTCTCAAATCCCCTTTCCATGCATATAAGCTCCAATATTTATACTTTATACTCACAAATCACTCCTTCTATGCATATAAACTCCCATATTTCTACTTAACTCACAAATCACCTTTCTATGCATATAAGCTCCCATATTTCTACTTTATACTCACAAATCCCCTTTCCATGAATATAAGCTCCCATATTTCTACTTTATACTCACAAATCACCTTTCCATGCATATAAGCTTCCATATTTCTACTTTATACTCACAAATCACCTTTCCATGCATATAAGCTCCCATATTTCTACTTTATACTCACAAATCACCTTTCCATGCATTTAAGCTCCCATATTTCTACTTTATACTCAAAAATCACCTTTCCATGCATATAAGCTTCCATATTTCTACTTTATACTCACAAATCACCTTTCCATGCATATATAGAGGATATCTGTCTTTTCTTGACTAATACCAGGTTTTTTTTATCGAGTGAGGTAACAAGTTAATATTTTCTACCTCACGAGATGAGATAAACGTGGTATTTGTCAAGAATTGACAGATATTCTATTTATTATTTAATGATGTCCTTCTTATTACGTCAAAAAAGGCTAATTTCATGTTGAGCGACCGCTTGCAAAAGCCTGTCACCGCTGTAACAGTGTGACGTCAAACTCTTGAACTTGACGTCACTGGAGTGGTGATAAAGTTTATCACCACTCAGTAGAGTGACCATAACGAGTATTGCCACTGTAGCCAGATAGAGGGTTTATTTCACTGATAGAACAGAGTATCTCACCCTCAATCGTATAATAAAAGCTCCTATATTTATACTTTATACTCACAAATCACTCTTCCAATGCATATAAGCTGCCATATTTCTACGTTACTAACAAATCACCCTCTCTATGCATACAAGATCCCATATTTCTACGTTACTCACAAATCACCCTTTCTATGCATATAAGCTCCCATATTTCTACTTTACTCACAAATCACCCCTTTTATGCATAGAAGCTCCCATATTTCTTCTTGATACTCACAAATCACCCTTTCTATGCATATAAGCTCCCATATTTCTACTTTATACTCACAAATCACTCTTCCAATGCATATAAGCTCCCATATTTCTACTTTACTCACAAATCACCCTTTCTATGCATAAAAGATCCCATATTTCTACGTTACTCACAAATCACCCTTTCTATGCATATAAGCTCCCATATTTCTACTTTACTCACAAATCACCCCTTTTATGCATAGAAGCTCCCATATTTCTTCTTGATACTCACAAATCACCCTTTCTATGCATATAAGCTCCCATATTTCTACTTTATACTCACAAATCACTCTTTCCATGCATATAAGCTCTCTTATTTCTACTTTATACTCACAAATCACCCTTTCCATGCATATAAGCTCCTATATTTCTACTTTATTCACAAATCCCCCTTTCAACGCATATAAGCTCCCATATTTCTACTTTATACTCACAAATCACCTTTTCAATGCATATAAGCTCCCATATTTCTACTTTACTCACAAATCCCCTTTCCATGCATTTAACTCCCATATTTCTTCTTTATACTCACAAATCACCTTTTCCATGCATATAAGCTCCCATATTTTTACTTTATTCTCACAAACCCCCTTTCTCTGTATACAAGCTCCAATATTCCTACTTTTCTCACAAATCCTCTTTTTATGTATATAAGCTCCAATATTTCTACTTTATACTAACAAATCCCCGTTCTATGTATATAAGCTTCCATAGTTCTACTTTATACTCACAAATCACCTTTTCCATGCATATAAGCTCCCATATTTTTACTTTATTCTCACAAACCCCCTTTCTCTGTATATAAGTTCCAATATTCCTACTTTTCTCACAAATCCTCTTTCTATGTATATAAGCTCCAATATTTCTACTTTATACTCACAAATCACTCTTCCCATGCATATAAGCTCTCATATTTCTACTTTAAACTCACAAATCCCCTTTCCATGCATATAAATTCCCATATTTTTACTTTGGTTCACAAATTCCCTTTCCAAGCATATATGCTCCCATATTTCGACTTTACTCAAAAATCCCCTTTCCATGAAGAAAAGCTCCCATATTTCTACTTAAATTCACAAATTCCCTTTCCATGTTAATAAGCTCCCATATTTCTACTTTACTCACAAATTCCCTTTCGATACATATACGCTCCCTTATTTCGACTTTACTCACAAATCCCCTTTCCATACATATTGTAACATTACTTCGGTAAATACTCGTTTCTGATTGGTTGATTTGAGGGATTTTCCAGTGTTAAATGGCAATGAACACCCACAAATTGGCTGAGGCGAATCACCGCGAAAGGATACATTATTTGGTCCGCCTCAACATTAAAATGTTTTGATTCTCTGCCGGATTCACATTTTACTGTTGTTGTTGTCATTTAATTACTTGCGCATTCCCGTAGATGCCAAAAATCCTTTTCAATTTGCTTTATTTTTATGTAACTAAACTTTCTTAATTGGTTAAGTTTCTCCTAATTTGCTGCCTTGTGTCATGCGGCCGGTTTCTTTCGAATGCCTTTCCCATGGCACGACGTCACAAAGGCCTACGGTTATGACGTCATAATGATCGCGTCAACGTCACAATGGTCTGGGCGTGTTTAAGATATTTGTTCAGTCGGGTTTGTTCCTGTTGGTTTATGAATTATGTAACTGTTTTCCCTCTCTTAAATTTCACAGTGAAAACGATAAGATCTCATCGTTATGAGTGCAACTGGTTTGCAATATAAGAACACTATGTTAATGTCTATAACACTGGAAATTCCGTCTTCTTTATAACTGCGAACACCTATAACAATAATGGATCAGTCGTTAGATCCTTTCAACTCAAGAGTTCCCTACGCAAAAATAGAGTTCGCTCTAAAAATGCTTATAACTAACGGTTATGTTACAATATCGATAAATAGTTGCGTTTGTAAAATTTCTGGGATTCATTGTTATTCAACACCCGCAAATTTAAGCGTTTAAAACCTCCGGCTAAAGCCGTCGGTTTTAACCTAAATTTGCGGGTGTTGAATAACAATGAATCCCGGAAATTTTACAAACGCAACTATTTATCTTCTAATTAGCTCCCACATTTCTACTTTAATTCACAAATTCCCTTTCCATGCATATAAGCTCCCATAGTTCGACTTTATACTCACAAATCAACCTTTCCATGCATAAAAGCTCCCATATTTCGACTTTACTCAAAAATTCCCTTTCCATGCATATAAGCTCCCATATTTCGACTTCACTCACAGATTCCCTTTCCATGCATATAAGCTCCCATATTTCGACTTTACTCACAAAACCCCTTTCCATACATATAAGCTCCCATATTTCGACTTAACTCACAAATCCCCTATCAATACATATAAGCTCCCATATTTCGACTTTACTCACAAATTCCCTTTCCATGCATATAAGCTCCCTTATTTCGACTTTACTCAAAAATCCCCTTTCCATACATATAAGCTCCCATATTTCGACTTTACTCACAAATCCCCTTTCCATACATATAAGCTCCCATATTTCTACTTTACTCACAAATCTCCTTTCAATGCATATAAGCTCCCATGTAATAAGTTTTTATTTCAAAATCCCTTTTTAAGAAATTAAATGTTTACTTAACTCTTTTTTCTTAGTCATCATTAATTTATGAAAGCCAATAAGTATTCAGCATTATCCCCATGATTAGGTGATTTTGTTTTAAACTTTTTTTCATCAAAGCCATATTTCATTAAAATATAGGTTTAAAATACATAGAATCATCTATTTAGTATAAGTTAAGATTTCATTCGGTGATTTTTTTTCAAAGTCAAGAGTCAACATTAACCAGACATTTAGAAACAATATTGACAATTCTTTTGAATTGTGATGGTGATCTTCTGCATTTAGATCAATGTTCTATCAGGTAATTTTTTTGGAACTGTTTTCTTTTTCATTTTTTCAAGTCAAGATTTTGTCAAAAAAATATTTAAACATATTTTTCGAGAAGCCTTTCTTTTCTTAAATTTAACATTTAGATCAACAGTTATGATAATGTAAAACCTGTTGATCTAAATTTATCCAGATTATGTCTACGTGTCGAGAGGCTACCTGCAGCCAATATGTTAGCAGGTTTAAGGATTCCGCCCGCTACATGTGAGAGAGAAAGAGAGTATTTAGTGACAGAAGTTAAGGTCCATAGCAGGAAGAAACAACTAAAACTTTAATTGAACAGTGATTCATATTAACGGATTTCAAGGGAGTTGATATTGAAAGCCACATTAAACACCCGTTTATCTGGGTAGATCGCTTCTACGAGAACTTTAACATGCACATGTTGGACTGCACCAAGCAAGAGAACTTTAACATGCACATGTTGGACTGCACCAAGCAACAGTCACTGACGGGAAGGAATGCTGTACAGTTTGTAAGGATTCAATAGCATTGAATAACAATATGGGTACTAAGTCTTGCAGATCTGAGCTTGGAAGAAATTTAAACAGTTATATTCTAAAGACAACTGTCATTACTAGAAATATTTAATATAACTTAGAGCTAAGATAAGTTCACTCATGTTATTGAGGTAACAAAGTTAAATGTTGGTTTCGCTGAATTATGGGTTCCAAATTCCGTCTATCACATAATGCTAAATTAAATGTGATGGAGTTGAAGTGATTTGATCCAATATTCTGTTTGAGTATGGAGCTAAGTGTAATCGTGAAAGCAGTCAAAATGTTCCTGTGAGGAGTTTGATGATAAAGTGTACATCAATTGTTAAAAACAAACAAGCAACAAACATGCAGTAATAACATGGCAATATTCCACTTGAAATAGAAGGAAGATTGTTTCAATTTCAATTTCACTGATTATATACAGTTACCGTTTGTGCAAACACAACACAACATTATTGAACATTCTAAATGGGCAGTTGAAGACGTTTTTAAAATTCTATTTCATCAAAATTGAATCAAATTTGCTCTTTTTGATTAAATGTATTTTCACTTATCTCTCATATAGTAAAGGAAAGACTTGATTTAATACAGTGACAATTTTGATCTTTACGGGAATAGCATTCTCACTAGTATACATTTAATGATAATTTCAACATCCCTTATACAACTGATTAACCTCGTAACTATGAACAACACGATTTCCTTACTATGCCGGTTCCCTTACTATGCAGAATCATCAGATGTTGGCTTACATAGTTTCATATCAAAATTTATTTGTTTGTCGGCTTTGCAAAATTCATTTGTCAGTCTTTGAAGATTCTTCTTGGTTTGGAGCACATGTCGGGAACAATGCTTGGAAAAGTTGCAAATACGTTGCAGATTTGACTTTTTATTCAAGTAATCGGAGCATCAGAGATGAGAGGGAACTCTTTATTGAGACAGTCAGTATAGGTTAAATGTAAAGTAAGTAACATAAATGCTTATACGTCATACTACATGAGAGACAGTGGACTAGCTAAGAAAGGTTGACTTTTTATTTAATATAAGTAATGGGAGTAACAGAGATCAGAGGCAACTCTTTTAACTTTGAGGTGTCCGTTTTCAACCCTGCCATATCTCTGCATTCTAAACATTTATTGTAACTATGTACAGTTAGTATATGTTGAATGCAAAGTAAGTAACACAAAATGTTGATAAATCATATTACACGAGAGACAGCGGTCCAGCTAGCTCTACTCATGCAGTGTTTGTGGTCGCCATGAGACACGGTAAAACGTCTCAACAATCTGAATATGACTAGTGTTGCCAGAGATGGTCGTGAATTTGAAAGCCTTTAGAATTACAGTGAAGCAATATTCATTGATTTCAATGGCAAGGGAGTCGTGAAACCACGCAAAACGTTCCTTTACACTGCCTGTTAGCTCTGACAAGAACATGGCAATTTTGAGAAGGTCGACGTGACCCAACTGTTCAGCCACGGACAAAAGCATGACACAACCACGAGTAGGGAGTCAATGTTACACAAGTACTGGTGTATACCAATCATAGCTTCTAGCTACAGTGTCAGAATGACACTACCAGTTCTGCAAATCACCTTCACCTTTAAAAATCGTTCTGAAAATAACCAAAGACTTTGGAGCTTTCATGCCCATCAGAGAAGCTTATATTCAGGGCTTGGAAATAAATAAGAGTTGACAAGGGACGTTCCAAATTTGATTCAGGGAGACAGTGCCTGCTACATAATCAATTCTTCCTGAAGTTAATATCTATATGTTTCTAAACGTTGATTATGTATGCCAAATGGATACTAGGCATAATTGATGTACATAATATTGATTGAACAAATGGTTCGAAGATTATGTCCCATGAACAAAAGCTTTGTCCTAGTCAGACAAAGCGACAACTTTAACCATGGCTCTCTGGGATAACTGATCGTTGACCACTGCCTGTACTTGATACATCAGACATGGCTCGAGATCCGCTAACCTGAAGCTTCAGTGATATGTCTTTGACTTTATATTTTATGTCAGGTCTTATATGCCAATTGAGACCATTTTGTTTTTGTACATGAATATGACAATGAAGTTTGAGATATGTATTTTAAAATGAAATTATCATAGATTTATAAAGTTGGTATTTATGAAATAGTATGTACTGATAAACCTTCAACAACCAATGAGAGGAATCATAATACACTGTAGTACACTGCAGGGGTTGGGTTCTCTGAGCAATCTTCGCTCTCATGGTTTCAAACAACAGGCAAGAATGTTTTAGTCAAAGCAAAGTGAATTCCCGTTTGCGCCCGTTTTTGTTACAGCAAGCACAAGGCCTCTCGTCTTCTGTTTTCATTCTCTCATCTCCCGACTCTAGTCTCTCTTCCCTTTATTCTTTGATCTCCCATCTCTCGTCTCTCGTCGCTAATTTCTCGTCTCTCGTCTCTCATCTCCCGACTCTCGTCTCTAATTTCTCGTCTCTCGTCTCTCGTCTCCCGACTCTCGTCTCTAATTTCTCGTCTCTCGTCTCTCGTCCCTCGTCTCACTTCTCTCTTCTCCCTTCTCTCTTCTCTCTTCTCTCTTCTCTCTTCTCTCGTCTCTCGTCTCACTTCTCTCTTCTCTCTTCTCTCGTCTCTCGTCCCTCGTCTCACTTCTCTCTTCTCCCTTCTCTCGTCTCTCGTCTCTCGTCTCTCTTCTCTCTTCTCTCTTCTCTCGTCTCTCGTCTCCAGTCTCTTGTCTCTCAGTTCCATTTTCGGGTCTGTCTAGTCAGGATACTCAGAGCTTCAACCAAGATCTTAAGATGATTAGATAAAGAGTTGGGATATGTTTCGTAAAGTTGCATATTCATTTTTAAACAGTAGAATTTGGGTTTCATAATCATATAACACTGCAAACATCTGTATTATGCAGTTATTGAAGCTGTGTTAATCATAGCCTCGAAAGACTGACGATGCACATTTGGTAGTTACCATAGATACTGAATTCAAATATATCTATCGTTCCTACCCGATACAATAAAATTATGGAATGCACTTAGTCCCGAAATTCAACACATTGATACTTTATCCGAATTCAAAAAGATGTTAGCCGCGGATGAAATTAGGACAATATTCTTTGATCTTAACTATGTATCACGAAAATGTCAGATTGTCCATTCTCGCCTACGAATCTGTTGTAGTGATCTAAATGCTGACCTATTTAACAGACATATCATTGATAGCCCATCGTGTTCATGTGGTCACCGAATAGAAAATGCTTTACACTATTTCTTCACATGCAATAAATACACGAAACTAAGACACAACTAATATTTTTACTCAAAGGGAATTACTATCAACACGGTATTACAGGGATGTTCATCGCTTACAAGCAATGATTTATAAACATTACTGCAATCTATCCACTATTACATAATGAAATCTTGATAATTTCTGTTAAGATAATACAAACGACTCTTCTTGGAGAGGAAATCCTAATGATGATATCAATTTATACAAATATATTCTTGGTCTTCCTGAATTAGAAATATTCTCACTTTCTACTGTACACCAATCTAAAGATGTCCATTAAAGTCACGTTACTTATATTTGGTCTAAGTTATCCCTTTACGTTAGTGGTAGGATTGGACAGAACGAGCCTTGGAATATACACTACATAAATATATATAACTGATTTAGTCTGTAGTCGAATCTAGCTTATTGGTCATTGTTGACATGCATTTGTGATTATCAAACTTTTAATGTATAACATTCTTTACAAACATTTGCAACACATAAACTCACGTTGTTTATAAAAGAAATGTTTCCACATGATGTTAAACGCTTTTGGAAATAATAATGTTAATTTGGCTTCGAAATTTCGAGATCTGTTGTGCAGTTATAGCTTTGGTTATGTTTGGTATCAGAAATTTGCTTGTCTTACTACGTCCTTCTTATCCGAGTTTGTGAGTCGACTTAACTGTTGTCATGAGCAGACCTGCAAAGTTACCTTCAAATATATCGCTTATCTTTACGTCAAACTGTCCGTTTCAAAGGAATTATACTTAGATAACTTTATTTAACGTTATCTTGAGAAACTTTACCATTGCCACATCAATAGAAGTATAAGACTGCGTTGAAGGCTAACAAATTGAGGATGGATACCATTTGCTTATTGTTCATTGCTCAATTCCCCCAACTCCACTCTAAATATGTACCTGAAATTTGTTGTACAAATACAAAAAAATGATAAATTTGAATTCTTAATTTTGATATCAGATTGTCAACTTATTGATTGATTGAGGCAATATTTGTTTATCATACAATGTACCAACAACAACAACAAATTGTTTTAAGTAGTGTAGAAGAGATCAATTTATAATACAAGTGCAAGCAGCGAACTCAAATGGGAAACTATGGTTGAAAAATATTGTTACATTTTACCGCACTTGTATTACAACGTTACGCAGTAAAACCGCGTTTTATCCCAATTTATGCCAGTTCTAACATCTTACAGCGTTTATTACACCTTACGTCGAAACAAACCTCGCGTATTCCGCTATCCTGAAGGGATTTTATGACACTTGACTCCACACTGGGTAATCACCAGCGTGTGAGATTGATAGGTTAATAGAGACGATGTAGAGGACAGAAGAATCTGAGCATTAGCTGGTGTACAACTTTGATAGAAATCAGATAACACAATCCATTGTGTGTGATTTGTAGATGTATAATTGATGAAATACACAACACAGGTAAGTATAATATAAAGTAAATAAACAAAACCAGCTTTGACATCACCACAGACATTTTGAAATATCTCAATATGAAGCACCATCAAATTTCAAATAATTGTACTTAAAGTATCAAACAAAGTTTTCTTATGATTCTTTACTGATTTGTCTTCTATCGAAATTCATACCGGTAGTAATACTTTATTGTTGTTTACAATATATTTTAAGCTTCTACATGACCTTAGCAATGCATTGCATCAGTGTTCAATCAGTATAGGAATAAATATTAAACAATGGTGATGACGTCACTCTACTGTGTTAAACAATAGGAAACCTCATCATTTTTTATGTAAAATAAGTTCGATAAGGCTGCTCCAACAATCTGCTAAAATTTTCATTTGGTTAAATTTGCAATATACATGTATGCTAGTCGCAATATTTAAGGCGATTTATAACTGAAAAAGTTCAGATGTTCATTTCAACATACATGGTCATGAAAAGAGAAACTGTTCATATTATCAGTGAACCAGCATGATGAGAGAGTTACACGTGCATGTTTATTTGTATCGTTGCAGGTCGTGTGAAGATCTCCGAAGTTCACCATTCAAAATGTGAAACATAGCTACATGTCCTGTGAAGGTCTTCAGATGTTTATTTGTATCATTGCAGGTCGTGTGGATATCCCTGAAGTATACCATTCAACATGTGAAATATAGCTACATGTCCTGTGAAGATCTTCAGATGTTTACTGTGAGCTACAATATGTTCTGTGAAGATCTTCAGATGTTTACTGAGAGCTACAATATGTCCTGTGAAGATCTTCAGATGTTTATTTAGATCAACAACATGTCCTGTGAAGATCTTCAGATGTTTACTTAGATCTACGACATGTCATGTGAAGATCTTCTGATGTTTACTTGGTGCTACAACATGTCCTGTGAAGATCTTCAAATGTTTACTGAGAGCTACAATATGTTCTTTGAAGATCTTCAGGTGTTTACTTAGATCTACAACATATCCTGTAAAGATGTTCAGATGTTTACTTAGAACTACAACATGACCTATGAAGATCTTCGGATGTTTACTTAGATCTACAACATGTCCTGTGAAGATCTTCAAATGTTTACTGTGAGCTACAATATGTTCTGTGAAGATCTTCGGAAGTAAACTTAGAGCTACAACATGTTCAGTGGATATCTTCAGATGGTAGCATTTCTAGGTAAGATTATTCTTACATCCATATTACAATGCTGTTGAATATATTTAATATTAAAAGAACTAGAGTTATTTCAGTCTGTTAAAGCATTCATGGCATACTCGCCAATTTTATACAAATGTTAACTTTTCATTTATGCATGAGCTGCTAATGTACTTTCATTGTAAATCGCTATTTTTTCAAATCGGTTATCTACATATTTATGTGACGCCTTAACCCTCTCCTGACTGCAGGCCGCACCTGCGGCCCAGACTTTAATTACTAATTGACACGTCATTGAAATTTGACCCTTTGACATACAAACGACAAACGTGTGTGACGAAGTTCCGTAAATGTTGAGAAAGTTAATATTTTTCGAATCATAAATCAATTGCCTTTCTCGTGGTGAAATAATTATAAGGATAAAGTTTTCCGTTATCAAGAAGTGACGAATTAAAAATATCGAACGTATTTTCAATAAGAAAAGCGACGTGCAGGTGCGTGTTTTTCTTACTAACAGCGAATTTACCTTTCTTGTTGAATGTGGCAAAGTTCGTTTCAAAGTGCTTTTAAAATACTCAAGTGTTATATCATTCTGTTCGGAAAATAATATCCTATTACTCTTTGAAATTCCAAAATAAAATCTTTCTTTGTCATAAAACTATAGAGAAAATAAGACTTTGTCGGCAAATGTAAACGTCAAACGATCGTTTTTGAAAAACACTTGTAAAATTATCAGCGTAATTAACTTACGTTTTTCAGAATCTCATAATCCTCAAAAATTGAATTAACACATGTGATGCAATTCCTTGTCAAATGATGTTCATAAAAATTGCAAATATTCCGAAATAATGTAAAAAACATCACATCGAGTATCGATTTGTTTCAACAGTCACATGGGTCGCTTCGCGCCAAATGATGGCATAACAGCTGATAACGGTATTTCAGCGAGGTCAATGTCGTAATTTTTTTCTCCATATTTCAAACGGTTCGGAGTGGAAAATAACAAGTCATATCAATAAATAAAATTAGTAAAATCAACACAATTGCAATTTAGTTTTACCACATTAGTCTAAAACAATGTTAATTGTCGTAATATTTAGCCGCAACACTTCGTTTATCGACTACTACTGACTTGCATTATTCGCATGATGTCAAATAGTCGTCATGAAGAAATTTCACGAAGATGTCGTTTGCCAATAAAATATGAGTGAGTAATTTGACTGTTTTGATTTGTATTTGATATGTATGAAATCTATATGACATTTCTTGCTCAAATATATACAAAATAAACCGTAATCGTATTTGATTTTCAAGTGAGATGTGTTTTTTCCCCAACACGTTGACCGTGCCATTTGAACAAATCGAGCATAGCGCAGTCTTGATCCCGCCGACTGTCGATGTTACATCACTGGAATCGTTAATTTCAAATTAATAAGTCGCTTAAATATGAAATTTTTGTACGAATAGGATTGGTAAGACATCCATGTCCACTATATCAGGTTTAAATTTTGTTTGTCAATAGAATTATTGTTCGTATAAACAATTTCGCCAAAAAAATTCTCGTAACTAAATTGGCATTGGCATGTTGCTGATATGACGCCATGAATGGGGGGTATCTCATAAAACAAGCTTAGCAGTAATAAACTAAATGGTGTTTTAAGATCGAAAAAAAATCTAGAATTGTGAAAAAATACATTTTAGACACCACACATGTTTTATTTTTGTTTAATGTTCCAGAATTATTGTACAAATACGATTAGACAATATGGGCTACATGATTGTCATGTAAATCATTGGCGCTGTTTTGATATGTGCCCCGCCGTAGCGAAGGAAATCTCAATCCAAGTTAAAATGTATTTTGCATCTATTCTGCAATGAATTTCCGTAAACCCTTTAACAGTCATTCGTAGAAATGTATTTCATTCTTGGTTTTAAGTGGAAAAATTATAGGATGACACTGATCTCAAAATATCTCGATTTAAACAGCATTGTCATCGTTCAACATTTTCGCGATCTTGCGAGATGTTACGATCTTTTTTCATCTGTCATTAGTGGCGATATCAATAAGAGATGGACGTATATTTGTATGAAAACGACAATATTTAATACTCATATTTGGGACATAGAAAGGCAAATCGATTACTTAAACTTTTGTGTGATTTTGAAAATGATTGATACATTATTTGTAAAAACATCAACACGGAAGTAAATTGCAACGTTGAGTAAATATTTTGACTGCTTGAAATTACGTTGAAAATTCATCATTTCAACTAACATCGTTTTGTAACAAGCTCTTGTTTGTTGGAAGAAAGTCGCATTCGTGCAGAACAATTTTTTTCTGGTACAGAATTTATTTCTGAATAAACTGATATAAATTATTTTCTACAGAAATATTTATTGACAAAATAGTCTGATTTTGAAAATTAAGTACAAAATTATGACTTGTGTAATTTTTCATTTGTATTCATTGTCATGTGGATATAAACCTAATTATAAAAAAAGGATTGATTATTTGGGAAAAATAAAAACTATGACAAGTAAGAAAATCAATTTATTTACAAGAATTTATTTTATTTTTTAAAATTATGTGTTTTAGAAAGGAGGGAGAAGCTAAATATGATAGAATCCAATGTGACGTCATTGTTAAAATTTTACACTTTTGAAGCTCCAAGCAAAAACTTCAAAACAATCCAGCAGGCAGAAGGTTAACAATGTATGTCACTAAAAAAATGAATTATCTAAAAGACAATAGACGAATTTACTTAGAATAGATCTCAAATGAAATTAATTGGCAAAATACTAACATAAGATAATGAAAAGATAACACATTACTTTCCAAAAACAATCAAACGTGCTTTTAAATTGTTTCATATGGTTTGAATGTGTTCACTGTTAATCAAGTTAATAATCAAACATTTGGATACATTAGGGGTGAAGTAAAGGTCATTTATTTGTATAAATGTTTATACAGAGAATATATCAATCACTGCTGTCAAGCGTGAACAAGCTTTGAGTAAATTACCTGCATCTTGATATGTTATTTAGGGTCCTATGAAGTCAGAACTATTTGATCTTCTGCGATCAAGACCATAGGTATATGCTTCTCTGCTTATGATTCTAAAACTATTTTAAGTTGAGGCATTTATAACCCACTTTTCATATCTGCTTATGACATTTAATTTTTCTATGATGAGAAATAGTTGTACAAAACACCAGACAAAGTGTAAATGTGTTATTTATCATTCATATCACCAACCAACATGAATTGATCGAATGTTCATTGAAGGGTGAATCACACTAACAAATCAAAGCTAGTGTTAAAACTTAAAAACAATTCGTGAATGAATCACATAAACGCTTTTAGTACAGAATATGACCTATTTCTGGGAGCACTCGTCATAACATTCCAGCATATTGGTAGAATTGAATTACTAATCATTAAAACATGTCCAGTAGTAAGTATGAGGTAGATTTGAGGCTATTTTCTAATCGTTTCCACTGATTTTACAAAAGCATCTAACTTAAATTGAATCTTTATTTTAATTCCACCATGGCATACAGTCCGTCCGCCCTCCAGGCCATAATAATTTCCTTTTCGGAGCATACATGTAACTCCAAAACTATTAGAACTATTTGGATCAATCATCTTCACTAGATATACCTTCTGTGACTTTCACAATTTGTCGATTTCCATGAAAACAGAAGTTATAATTTCGACTGATGATTTTGTGTTCTTACAACAGAATATATATTCGGATTCATTTGGGACCGATGGAACGATCGAGCTGATGACTCTTGTTATCTAAACTTAATACATTAGATGTTTGTTGTTAAGATGGACCTGACACTTGTTTGTATGTGTAGACTCTATCAGTTAACAGGTGCCCTTACAGACTGCAACCATATACTATCGGATGTAGTTTGCACAGTATATGTACATTCAATCAACGTTGTCAAAGATTCCTTTTCGGGATGTTATCAAAATATTTGGTGTCACCTCAACAATCATTCATTTTATTATCAATGGTACGATTCTAGCAATAAATGAGACCTGGTAAGATATTATCATATTCACTAACATGATGCTAAAATGAAATGCAACTAATACTATGACATTGACGAAGGCGAGTGTCTTGTCAGTATTGTAACCTTTGAATATATGTTTGAATTGAATACTTAAAATTTAATAAAGTTAATTGTAATATCATATAATTATAGTTTCAAGACGTAAACATGATGTTATATTCTTGTAATATTTTTGACGTCATGCTGACAAATTTCAGTCGATTTCTAAAAATATGACCATGAGCACATATAACAAAAATAACCAGTACTGCTGTCCATCAGTGATACAGGAAGGTCATCGTGACCTGGGGTCAATCCCAGCATACATCAGAATCACTGATATACACGGAAGTAGAAACATACTGTCACACTGGTAGCTTTGTACTACTGTTATAAACATATTACTCGTGTATTAAATATAGAATATCATGGACACTCACATAATACAATCTATGTAACTAGTCAATAAGAATATTGCAAAGCTTTCTGTGTCAAACCTTTTGCATCCAGACATGCAGCTGTGGTTATGTTGATGAAATATTCAAAGACTTCAGAAACTATCCTAAACCATTCGAACATTTTGATATGTTGCTGTCGACATGCTTTGTGTTTCACTCTAAGTATTTGAAGTTTTAAAACATTTCTTGGTTCCTTACCACGAGTTCACGTTAATCTTATTAAACATTTATCTGATGGAGTGAGTTATAGTAGGCGGATGTAGTTATTGTTTATAGCATTGGATGTTGCTTTGTCGGTGTCCTGCTATTTCTAAAAAAATTGATTACCTAATTTGTGTCAAAATTCCTTAACATGAACTCAAGGAACCGGCTTTGATTATATGGCTTCTACTATAAATGAAAGGTTTCTAAAAGAAGTATTCGTGACACAGAGTGGATGACAATACTTTTTGATCACATATTCATACATTATTAGCCCATTTTTCACTAAACATTCCAACACATTAAACTTTGATATTGCTGTTTCATGTCATAGATCAGTCAGCGTGTATAACGCGCTTCAAACTCCAGAGGAAATATTTAGTTTATATTACTCACATGGACATGGTTATCAATAAGTGTATAGATATTTGTCATACATGGTTTATCAGTCAGGGATCAGAGGGTACTGTTTTGTATGTGCATTGAATTTATTAAGAAAAGACGAAACAGGCTGGTTAGAAAATGTTCAGTATTACATTGGTTTTTGAAATTCTCAATATGCAATAATGATGGCAGCTATGGCATAGATTAGAATATAAACCATGACTGTGGGGGGTTAATGAATATAAGTCTGTTGAAGTGAAAAGTAATAAAGTAACACTAAGTCTGATGCCCCCAACGCAAAGGTCAAGGTCACGAAGTCAAAAGTTATGACCTCATCTGAAAGGTCTTATCATGATATATGCACATGTTAAATCAAAGGTCTTCTTCCAACCAATCAAAAAGTTTGAGCAAAGTTTAAGTTTGTTGGTAAAAACAAACAAACATTCATACAGACCGACAGACCGACAGACAAATCCAATATACTCCCGGAATCCCCGATTCGGAGGCATAAAAACATTTGATTGCTATAGTGATGACACAAAACACCTCAGCTGAAGCTTAAACATGATTAGCGCATATCACCCTAAGTGATGTTGGGTGACTCATTGGAAAATAGACTTCTCAAGATAAATTAAGATCTAGAAACGCTCAAGTAGAATTTATCATTCGCAAGCAGCATTATCATTTGCAACAACTTAAAACGCTTACAGCTCAAATATTAACGTTTTATTGGAAGATTTATCCATACCCTTATGCATCCCTCACATGAAGCTACTGATTTGTAAACCTGAGAGTTGTTTTCAGGACATTTGTAGAACTTTGTAATGATTTACATTTTTATTGGAAAATGTCAAGCTATTATCAACCAGGGATAGTTCTTTCTAAGCCGAAAAAAACAGGACAATATTGCAACGTTTTGAATCTGCACAATAAGACAATTTTCATTTTTGACAACATATACAAATGTTCCTTACATTAATATTACAAGTAATATTATATATATTAAAAGATGATTATAATTTTTCAATCAACAGATCAAAGAACAAGGGAGTGTATTGTCAAGAATCATATTGACATGGATACTTACTATTAACTGTGCCATCTCATTGCAGTCACGTGATCATTTCACTGAGCTTGTCGTCCTATTGGCTTTTTCAAGAAGAGTTATCATTTGTTTAAATTTGTCTAGAACCTCAACCAATGAATGACTAAAAGAACAGATCTACGGCTTTACATTAACCTTCCTTGTGAAGTACATGAAGTTCAAATCAGGATAAACTGCTCAAGAAGAAAACTATAAATAAATTAACTCTGCCAAATGTATATTGCTTAATGTTTTTTGTCACACCGAAACCTAAATATCGACTTTGAATGTTAACAGAGTTCTTTAAGGCGTTTTGATGAAACATCGATTAGAGAAAAGCATGAAATAATGAACAATGAGTTTTTCTAAATCAACATTCAAACAACGCATGCTTTTGTTCGTCTGAAAACCGTAATTTCCACATTATGTCAACATTTCATGTAAGTCCACATTGACAAGAAGTGAATGAATGTGGGTACCTGAGTGGATGTTATAATTGAATGTTTTAAGAGCAAGGTAATTCCCAACAAGTATGCATATGTTCCGGAGAGAAAGCTGTATAGACTTTATTCAAATATAGATATCAACATAATTCAATATTTAGGTATTAATTTCTTACACATTCAATCATGAAACTGATGATTTGGTTTAAAAACAATTTGCTATCTGCTCGTCTGTGACCTTATTATTGTATAAACATGTATCTATTTAAAGCGATATTCATAACATTATTTTTACAGCGTTATTGTCACTAGCGCTCGTACATATAACTATTTTTTCAAAGAATAACCTTTGAATTTGAAATGTGAATTCCCCAAATAATCCACTGTTGTGAGAAGTTTAATACTATGATAAAGCTTAAGATCTATCGATTCATGGAGTGATTAGAGGTCGCCTCCAACTACACAGAGCTATCCATATGACAAATACAAATACAACCAATAGACTGATCAGTAATGTTCTAACAATCAATGCTTCAATAAACCATTCACGTCTTTGATCGGACTGGTCAAAGTTTGCCTTCGTAAACAGGGAAATATTAATTCTGACTAATTTCTGTTATTCGTGTATATTCTCAAAAAATAATAACACAAACCTCGACCACTGAATATAAACGCATAAAGGATAAACCTCTTGAATGTCAATGCTTAACTAGAAATATATCAACCTTTAAAGGGACACTGGCACGTTTTAAGGGGGAAATTGTCAGGAAAATGAAAATAAATGGTTCCAATTGAAAGACAAAGTATTTAAACTATATGAAGCAATACGAAATTAAATATATAATGTTAAGATGGGATTTCTTTTCTGACACAATATGAGTTAAAGGTGTTCACACAAAATGGCGGCCAATGGACTTTATGTGGATCTTTATAATTTGTTTCCTGACCATTCATGATTGATTTGTGTAATGAGCTTTTTGACACTATCAAAATTTCCATTATCGGTGGAAAATTTAAAATATAGAATTTTTAAAAAAACGTGCTACTGCCCCTAAAACTCTGACGAATGTATATCACTTAAGGTCTTTATCACACCAAAGCCATATCTACTGTGAATGTTAACATGCTTCTTACAAGGCTTTTGAAATAAACATTACTAAGAGAAAAGTATAAGATGCATTTATGAGTTTTCTATGTCAACATTCAAACAACGTATGTTTTTGTTGGTATAAAGACAGTAATTACCCAATTATGTCAACATTTCATGTAAGTTAACATTGACAAGAAGTGATTGAAAGTAATACCCTAAGTGGATGTTATAACTAAATGTTTTAAGTTCAATGTTTTTCAACAAGTATGCATATTTTCCGTAGAGAAACTCGTAAAGAGTTTATTCAAAAATGAATATAAGCATATTCAATATTCACTTATTTACATGTTGCATATTCTATCATGACATATGTTGTTTTGATTTAGAAACTATTTACTATATACTCGTCTTTAACCTCAACATTGTATTAAATGTATCTATTCAAAGAGCTATTCACAACAATATTAGTCATTTTACACATGAGTGCGTTAGTGTCACTAGCACATATTAGTACTTATAAGATTAGTACTTATAAGATAGAATAACCTTTAAAGGGGCATTAGCACGATTTTAGGGGATGTCAGGATATAAGGTGATGTCAGAAAAATGAAAATTAATGGTTCAAATTAAAAGACAATGTATTTACACTAAATGCAGCAGTAATAATTCAAATATATAGCGAATATGTGCGATTCCCTTTTCTTACACAAAAAGAATTATAGGTGTTCACACACAACGGCAGCCAATGGATTTTATGTGAATCTTCAAACTTTGTTCCCTGACTATGGATGACTGGCTTATGTAATGAGATTTTTGAAATAATACATTAAAATTAACCGTGAAACAGTTAAAAAAAAACTTTAAATGGGAAATAGCACGTTTTTAAGGGAAATGTAAGAAGATGTCAGGAAATTGTTAATAATTGGTTCCAATTGATAGAAAATGTCCTTAAAGGGGCAGTAGCACGTTTTTAGGGGGAATATAAGGTGATGTCAGGAAAATGCAAATAAATGGTTCCAATCTTTAGACAATGTATAAAAACTAAATAGAGCAGTAATAAATCAAATATACAATGTAAAGTAAAGCCATGCGATTCCTTTTCTTACACAAAATGAATTAAAGGTGTTCACACAAAAATGGCTGCCAATGGATTTTATGTGAATCCTCATACTTTGTTCTCTGACTACGGATGATTGGTTTGTGTCATGAGATTTATGATACTATCAAAGTAATACATTTAGCATTAACTTATACTTATCAGTGAAAAATCGAAAATATAAAATTGTCAAAAAACGTGCTACTGCCCCTTTAAAATAAACGACGCAGTAATAAATCAATAATTAATGTGAAGTTTTGCCATGAGATTCCTTTTGCTACACAAAATGAATTAAAAGGTGTTCACACAAAAAAATTATAATTTGTTCTCTGACTATGGATGATTGGTTTGTGTCATATGATTTTTGTAACTATCATAATAATACATTTAGAATTAAATTACAATTATCAATGAAACATTTTTAATATAAAATTTTCCAAAAACATGCTAATGCCCCTATAATTTGAAATGTAAATTCCCACAAAAATACACTGATTGTAACCTCATTGTATAAACATGTAACCTATCTAAAGCGTTATTCATAACATTATTTTTATACACGAGTTCTCTCAGCGTTATTGTCACTAGCGCTCGTACATATAAGTATAATGTCAAAGAATAACCTTTGAATTTGAAATGTTAATTCCCTAAATAATCCACTTTTGTGAGAAGTTGAATACAATGATAAAGCTTTGATCTATCGATTCATGGAGTGATCAGAGGTTGCCTCCAACTACACAGAACTATCAGTGACAGTGGTTAGTGGATATAGGTCTCTCCATATGACACATACATATACAACCAACTACACAGAACTACCAGTGACAGTGGTTAGTGGATATAGGTCGCTCCATATGACACATACACATAACAACTGACTGATCAGTAATGTTCTAACAACCAATGCTTTGATAAACCAGTCATGCCTTTAATCGGACTGGTCAAAGTTTGCCTTCCTCTACAGGGAAATATCAATCAGGTCTAGTTTTGATTATTCATGAATATTTGTGATTATGAGTAAAACTTTATCTAGAACATATTATGCTACAATAAATAGAGTTTTATATTGATATTGAACAATCTAATACTTCATGTCCCGATATAGTTGCAACTTTGGATTAATTTTTTCTGATAATTCTATACAAAATACTTCATGTCCCTAAGGCTGTTTTGCCTTTATTCCCTTTTTGAAGAAAATAATAAAACATTCAACAGTTTGTTGTGTCTTAAGTAGTCTTACACCCAGACTAAAGTTAGTATTATTTTGACCTAACAAAAAAGCAAGTCTAGATCTGCAGCGTCTGAAACTTACAACTCTTCGAGGCTCCTTTCTTATATTTAATAACATGGTGTTTTTTGAGAATAATTATTTTTCAGTGACTGAATAAAAGTCTATGTCTTAAGTAACTGTACTTAATACATGTATACATTGTCTCTTAGATCAATTGTTAAGCTTATTGAAAACTGGTACTATTTTACTTCTTCAATACAAATGCCACTCACATTCAATTTTTCAATTCAAATCTTTATTTCTGAAGTGGAGGCCATCGGCCCATAACTACATATGTTAGATTGTACATGACAAACTGGTGTGTATACAATAAAAGGTTTTCAGCTTTAACATCTTTGGTACATTGCATGATAAATAAAGCATGCTAAGTTATTAATAAGTTTGCAATCTGATGTCAACATGAGAAATTTGAATTTAGCTTCATTTGGATTTGTACAATATATCTAAGGTAAATATTTAGAACGGAGTTGGTGGAATTTGGAACATACAAGGAGAAAATGGTACTCATCCTCAATATAACCTTCATCACATTGTAAACACAGTCTATCATATCTATTTATATTAAAATGCCTTCCGGTTTCGATAAGTAAATGATGTGAAAAACCTCTCAATTGAGCAATAGCTACTCTAAACTTCTTGATATTAACCGCACTTAAGTATAATTCCTTTGAAAATGATAGTTTGAAATAAGAATAAGCGATATATGTGGTGCCAATTTGAAGAGAGCTATGCCAATTCTGCTCATGAATACATTTCAACCGACTCATAAACTCGGATAAGAACGACGTAGGAAGACTAACAAATTGCTGTTCCCAGACATAACCAAAGCCTAAACTGTACAACAGATCCCGACACTTCGAAGCTCAATTAATTTTACTCACAAACACTATCTTCACATATATATTTCGGTTTTGCGTAGTATGGCTGTTAATACTGTCCCATCAAACGGTCGTCAAATATATTAATAATGGAGTATAAACAATACTCTTTATAAAATTATACATTTTGAAAACACTTCCGTCTAAACAAAGAGTGGATTTTGAGCAATCATTAGTGATATCGACTTTTGCAATGTTTAAACTGGTGACAGAACTCTTCACAATGGATCAGAATAATCCTGCATTAGTTGTATTCATGTTCATTCACAAAACCCCCACAATATTGACGGTGATATGAATGTGCTGACACACTAAGGAACAAGAAGGTGTGTCTTATAACGGCTAGGCTGGTGAGAAGAGCGTGTGAATGTGTCCGTCCTTTGTATGGATAATACCACGATTTCAAAAGATCTTTTAAAGACTGCAAATCAACACTAAAAATATTTCACAGCCGTTCACTCTCCTCTAAGCTCAGTAACTACCAATATTACACAGTCGTTCACTCTTCTCTGAGCTCAGTAACTACCAATATTTCACAGCTGTTCAATCTCCTCTAAGCTCAGTAACTACCAATATTATTCACAGTCGTTCACTCTCCTCTAAGCTCAGTAACTACCAATATTATTCACAGTCGTTCACTCTTCTCTAAGCTCAGTAACTACCAATATTTCACAGTCGTTCACTCTCCTCTAAGCTCAGTAACTACCAATATTTCACAGTCGTTCACTCTCCTCTAAGCTCAGTAACTACCAATATTTCACAGTCGTTCACTCTTCTCTAAGCTCAGTAACTACCAATATTTCACAGTCGTTCACTCTTCTCTAAGCTTAGTAACTACCAATATTACACAGCCGTTCAATCTCCTCTAAGCTTAGTAACTACCAATATTTCACAGTCGTTCAATCTCCTCTAGGCTCAGTAACTACCAATATTTCACAGTCGTTCAATCTCCTCTAAGCTCAGTAACTACCAATATTACACAGTCGTTCACTCTCCACTAAGCTCAGTAACTACCAATATTTCACAGTCGTTCACTCTTCTCTAAGCTCAGTAACTACCAATATTTCACAGCCGTTCACTCTCCTCTAAGCTCAGTAACTACCAATATTTCACAGTCGTTCACTCTTCTCTAAGCTTAGTAACTACCAAATTTCACAGTCGTTCACTCTCCTCTAAGCTCAGTAACTACCAATATTTCACAGCTGTTCACTCTCCTCTAAGCTCAGTAACTACCAATATTTCACAGTCGTTCACTCTCCTCTAAGCTTAGTAACTACCAATATTTCACAGTCGTTCAATCTCCTCTAAGCTCAGTAACTATCAATATTACACAGCCGTTCACTCTCCTCTAAGCTCAGTAACTATCAATATTACACAGCCGTTCACTCTCCTCTAATCTCAGTAACAACCAATATTTCACAACGACAAAAATGGAAAATGAATTTGATTTTGGCTGAATATTTAACCTCGACCATTAACCAGCTCTGTATGACACATACAAACAAGCTGAATTCTTACATATAACAAAGCGAACTGACTTTTTACATATTATAATTATTATCATGATTCATTACCACTATAGGACATTTCCCAGGTCAACCTTTTCTCTCATGTTCCAATTCACAGTTCACATGTTATCAATTTACATTGCTATATCTCTTAATTATTAAAGAGTTTTTAGTTTTATCATCGCTATCCCCTGCAGTGGCTATTCATTTTCGTTTATTCCATCTCAACTTTACTATTCATATGTTCTGTTAATGTCTGAAACAGTTTATTAACAGTGTAATTTATAAGATATAAAGATATAGATAATTCGCTGTCTACATTTCATGCAGTATCATATGTGCTCACGACTAGATAGATTACTACAACATGAAAATACAACATGATTTCATCATAATGGTTATCTCTTTATTTAAAACAAATACAGTCATAAGCTATATCATTCATCCGGCTATCTCTATTCTATTATACAAATGGTAACAAAAAACTCTTACATAAGGATAAAACTGTTACAAAAAAACCCACAATAATCAACATGTACACGCAATTTGTATTTACATAAATTACAGATTTGAAATAAGGTTTTTAGAAAATACTTGCACATGTTAACAATTCACATTTCACATGCTGACAATTTACCTTTCACGTGTTACCAATTCACATTTCACATGTTGACAATTTACATTTCACATGTTATCAATTCACATTTCACATGCTGACAATTTACATTTCACATGCTGACAATTCACATTTCACATGCTGACAATTTACATTTCACATGCTGACAATTTACATTTCACATGCTGACAATTTACATTTCACATGTTATCAATTCACATTTCACATGCTGACAATTTACATTTCACGTGTTATCAAATCACATTTCACATGCTGACAATTTACATTTCACGTGTTATCAATTCACATTTCACATGCTGACAATTTACATTTCACGTGTTATCAATTCACATTTCACATGCTGACAATTTACATTTCACATGTTATCAATTCACATTGCTACACCACTGAAGTACAAAAGCGTTTTTAGTTTTATCCTCGTTGTCACCTGCAGTGGGTATTCATTTTCGTTTACAACATGAAATCATAACAATGGTTATCTCTTTATTTGAAACAAATACAATCATGTGCTATGTAATTCATCGGGCTATCTTTATTCTATAATACAAATGGTAACAAAAAAAATTATAAAACTGTGACAAAAACAAGCAAAAAAGTCAATATGTACAGGCAGATCGTATTTACAAATAGTGCTGATTTGAGATTTAGATAATAATTGCACTTTTTATATCGAAGCTTATCAAACAATTTATTCGATTTCACACTATTTATTGTATCAATTGAAATTTTAAAAGTTGCAGTTAGGATTGATTTCAAATATATGAGTCTAAGAAATGTAATTGACAATACATCAGATGAAGCTGTTCAACTACAGCAAACGTATTACATGCAAGAAACATTTAGGACTCTTTAAAGTGGTCTCGAAATGGAAGATCAGTCTGTTGGGGGTTCGAAATCAGCTGACCAGTCACAAGTCTCAAATTGTTTGAAAGTCTCCACAATAAGTGGAATTGTGATGTCTCCAGTTGTAGTCACATCCTTTTGATCTTCCTGTTTGCCGTTTCACAAAGGCCTCTTAAATTTAGGAGGTCGTAGCTTATACGACTTTGTTTACGACCCTCTTACGACATGCTCTACGACCGTTTCACAACAAGGTCGTATCTAGACGATGTATGCTCGCCGTGACTATCTCCGGTAAACCTCGGTAACTGCGGAGCGTAGGGGAGCTAGTACCGAGGCGAGCATGATCGTCTAGGTCGTATCCATATCGTACAACGGGGTAGTAGTAAGAGGTACTTGGTTGCATAGCAACACATGATTTCGTCACGACGCGCACCTGTTTCCTCAATTTTGTATATATTTCACCTCTCTGTCTCAACAATATAATTATAAACAATTTGATAAATTTTCATCAAATAATTCACTTTTTGAAACCATGTTCTTCTATAATAAAGTTTTAATTCACCAAAATAATAACATTCGAATACCAAAATTGAAATAATAATTAAACAACAAAATAAAAGATTCTATCTATGAGATTTGAACTTGAAACACTTGCGTCTGAAAACAATAACATAGAAAGCATGAGTTAATTCCCTAACATGTACTTTCCTTCTGTCGCGTGACGGGAATGCCGACGGTAAATGTCAAAACACTTAAAAGATCCGTGATCGGTCACCATGAGCCTGTTGAACGTGGTTGAAGTGTTTTGAAAATATGAATCATCTGTCAACGGATACTTTGGTAGAAATCGGCCTCATTGAAAAATTAGGTAGGTCAAGATTGTCACTGTCTTATTTCAGGTAAAAACTGAAGCGTTAATAAAATATCTACTGTAGGGATTTCAACATTTTAATGTATATCTTAATCAATAGCATATAAATAGATAACTCATGCTTCCAACTGTAAAATACTTTCCAAGTCTGAGTCACAATTGTTCATGAATACAATATAATCCTTTGCTTGAACTGTTTGATTTGTACTGTAAACAGATTTGCCTAATTTCAAGCATTTCTTTAAGATCATTAGTCTTGTAAACAACTTAAAACAAGACTATTCAAATTATGATATTCTGTTTTGCATGTAAAGTGCAAGAAGGTCATTTGATTTTAATCAGAATTTTTCAAACAAAGATAAAAATAGTTTTTTCAAATCAGTAATCTTTTGGAATTTTTAAGATTGTCAAATACAATTTCATCTTAATTTATCAATCCCAGTGAAGAAATAACATTCACCAACAAAAGGAAAGGAATAGTGTATATATTATGATTACATGTTCATATAAGTAAGTAAACTATACAGGGGCACTCTTCAGTCTATCATTTATATTCTCTGAGTGAATCTAGAATCTAAGTTATAATGACTTCTCAGCCTATTACATACTAAACAAATCTATCATTTACAAGTGTGTAGCAGAAATGAAACAAATGCTGCACAAAATCCAGGAATTTCAAACAATATTGTTTCAAGATTATAACATGCACATGTTTTGCATAAGTTACAAATTTTATACTATATAGGATTATAATAAGAATAGGTTGATTTTTAAAATGAAATAGGAAATGTATTTTTCTAAATGTACTCACATTTGCACATATAATTTGTGCCATAAGCTCAACAGGCTCCAATTACAAGCTGAATTCCTAAATTAAATTTGTTTTAAATATTTGTTTTATAGTTTAAAAGTTGTTGGGAATTATGTGTAAGATTTTCACTTTGTACAGCAAAACAAAATATTACTGACTGATCCCATAAGCTATTATATAAACATGCATGCAGTTATTATCTTTGAGACATTGTTTTGGGCCAGTAACATGATCTATGAATAAAATATTCATTGTTGGAAGATTAATACAAATAATTGTTACATGATTTAAAATGTTTCTTAACTGATTATAAAGTAAACCTAATAGAGTTACTTGTACTAACACATCAGTGATTCCAACAAAATAGGCAATCAATAATATTCTGTGTGGCAATAACAGGTAGGTTTATTCACAGCTTATGAATATTAAAGACTATATTTTATCATCAAGTGCAGTTTGTTGATATCTAAATCTCGTTTATCTGCCACCATATGTTGAAATAAGGAAAGATAATCAATATTACAGAATAACACATTAAAATTGAGTATTTAAATATATATGAAATGATGAGTACAGTGGATGGACTATTTTAGTCTTTATATTACAAATGTTATTTGATTATTTTCAAACTCCTGTGCTGGTGTAGTTTCTTGAGGTAGGATCTTTTAGGGATATAGCCATTTTTAAAATAAAGCTTGTCTGTCAGTCCTTCAACTGGCTACATTTTGGTCAGGACTGGTAATTTTTCCAATTTTTTCTTTATTTTCTTTAAGGAATTGACCAATTAATTTTAAGATCAGGCAAGGTTTCCAGTCTATTTCAACTACACTGATAGAAATTTAATTAAAAAGTCATAGTAAATGCTAAACAGCAGTTGCTAAAACATAAAACATAATTAAATACACAAATAGACAAAGTATATATTGTATATATGAATTTAATTCCAAATATTTTTCTACATTTTCTCTTAATCATATCAATATTTTATTGTAAATTCTGATTTTATACAGCTGAGCTTGAATATGCATAGAAATTTTAAGCTAGAAACATTTGTGGCTTTTTAAATGTAGGCATTTTAATACATAAACTGACCATTTTTTAAAATCTAAAAATAGATGAACTTATTTCACCGAGAATATGTAAAAAAGAAAGTACAAGAACTACTTAATTTCATTGAAGAAATATAATTTACACTAATACAATGCAATTATAAACGACAAATCGTCATAAATTATATTCTTGAAAACAAGAGCCTATATAAAGTCTAGAAAAGTGACCAGCAAAGTGACGCTTCATCACAAATATCTAGCCTACTATCTACGAATTAAAGGCTAAGCTACCAGTTTGTTTGCTATTAATTCTTTTTTTCCCTTGCAAATCATTCGCAAACGAAAAACGTACTAATTAATATTAATTATCTTCGAATATTATTAAAGTGCGCGGTACATTTAAGAAGCATTGTACTGAATAGAAATCTTCGCATGTTACGAGTGATTGTTGACATGGAAAGGTGAAGGTCACAGAACCGGCAGTCGTCGCAGTTTTAGACGGCTTGTTGCATGAATATGCTTTCGTGAAAATTACATTGTCAGGCATGTCGGACCCTTTAACTACAGTTTCAAAAAACTATTGTTTGTGACCTACACATAACTCAATACCATATGAATGACTTATTTGCAACTACAAGAGTTTGGTTGAGTGAGGGGTGAATCCATCAGTCAGTGAATGAAAAGATTGAAGTTCTGACAAATTTTTACTCGACGAGATGTTCGGAAACACAGATAAACTATGATTTTTTTAGTCCAAGCGGGAGCTTGCCGCCATGTTTTTAGCTCACCTTTACGAAGTAAATGTGAGCTTATGTCATGGCGCTTCGTCCGTCGTCTGTCTGTCTGTCTGTCCGTCCGTCCGTCCGTCTGTCCGTCCGTAAACTTTCAGGAAAAAGACTACTCCTCCTAAACGAATGAAGATATCATTCTGAAATTGTAGTATGTAATACCCATGGTGATTCCTCACAGAAAGGTAGACGTTTCAATTTTGAAAATCCAAGATGGCCGCCATGGCAGCCATATTGAATTTTCAATTAGATTTCACAAAAAAGACTACTCCTCCTAAACGAATGCAGATATCATTCTGAAATTGTAGTATGTTATACCCATGGTGATTCCTCTCGGAAAGGTAGACATTTCAGTTTTGAGAATCCAAGATGGCCGCCATGGCAGCCATATTGAATTTTCAATTAGATTTCATGAAAAGACTACTCTTTCTAAACCAATCTAGATATCATTCTGAAATTGTAGTATGTTATAACTATGGTGATTCCGCACAGAAAGGTAGACGTTTCAGTTTTGAGAATCCAAGATGGCCGCGATAGCATCCATATTGAATTTTCAATGAGATTTCATGAAAATGACTATACTTCTCCTAAACCAATCTAGATATCATGATCATATTGTAGTATGTTATACTTATAGTGATTCCTCCCACAAAGGTAGACTTTTAAGTTTTGAGAATCCAAGATGGCCGCGATAGCATCCATATTGACTTTTCAGCTGCAAATGACACATCATTATTACTAAATTTTAAGCTTTCATCAAGTGATCACTCGACTATATAAATTCTCTAATTTGAACTTACTAATCATAATATTATCTTGAATATAGAATATTTAAGATTGTCATGCAAGTTGTTCTATATTTTAAGTGTTTCTAAAACATTAAGATGAAAGACAAACATAATTAATTAATTTGTTTAAAATATTTATGGCAACTAGCTGAAAAAACCCAATGACATTAAACATCATGTTAGATTTTGAACAATGGTATCTCCCTTATATTCCTTTAAATACCACACATAAGGGGTCAAGCAGAGTTCAGATATTTCTGTTGAGTCCACTATGCTGTCTAATACACATCCCAATACAGGCTGCTAGCATCATAGTGTCAGCTGCTAGTCTGTTGCATAATCAACCTGACCCAATTGATATGGTAGAGCATTATGCTATATGGCCATGTGTATGCAATAAGAATTATGGAAATTAGACTTGTATTCTCATGACAGTGATATGTTCTTTCTAAGAATAACAACTTACACAAAACTTGTCACTTGTTTTGTGTTTAGCAATCTACATGATAAGTTGATGTGGAAAGAGTTATTTTGCATCAGGTTCCAGTTCCTGTGTTTTACTCATATTTGTACCATTTCTATATCTAACAGAAGTTCTTCTTGACACAAAATCAATTTAGGACATAAGCTAACTATATTTTGTGAAATTATATATATTTTTCACAACAATTCATGTTCTCTCCCGTCAAGTTTTTTAATACCACACATAAGGGCTTAGCCAGAGTTCAGGTTTACATGCTCAGCACACTAGGATGCTTCTCCAAATATACGTACACAAAGCCAAATACACAAATTGCTACACTCTCCTTAAGGATCTGGGGCTAGCAGCCCTGACTGCTATAATTGCATAGTAATCCTGACCTAATTGATAAATAGAACATAATGGACTTTATGGAAAGTATATAAATTGTCTTTATGAAAAGTATACTTGTATTCTATTAATAGTAATACTTTTTACAAATAACAATTTAAACAAGTCAAGAATCAGCTTTTGTGTACAACAATCTGCACGATGAGTTAATATTAACAAGTCAAGAATCTGCTTTTATGTTCAGTAATCTACATGATAAGTTAATAATAGAGGTATTTTGTATCAGGTTCCAGTTCCAATACCATGTGTTTTATAAATACCTGTAAAAATAAATGATAATTGTATCATGCTGAAGGGGTTCTGGGAACAACATGTCATCATAGAAGTCATTATTTTTCAATTAGATTTCAGGCCAAGTACTACTCCTACTAAATCAATTAAGATATCATTCTGAAAAGTGAGTATTTTTTTATATAGTGATTCCTGACAAAGACGCATTTATTTTATTATCAAGAATCCAAGATGGTCAATATGTCAATTATATTGAATTTTCAATTAGATTTCATGAAATTCATTGAAAAGTATACATTTCCTGATCAATCAAATCAATGTCATTATATTTGTATTGATACGCTTGTTGTAATATTTATCAACACTATAAATACAGTTACAAAAAATGTATGAATCATCTTTATCTGCGAACAACCTGAAGCATGACTGTTTTAATAAATCCTTTCCGTTTTACATAATTCCTGACACTTCATATATATGGCAAATAACATAGCCAGTGAGGGATAAATATACATTTTTGGAATTTTTAAGATTGTCAAATACAATTTCATCTTAATTTATCAATCCCAGTGAAGAAATAACATTCACCAACAAAAGGAAAGGAATAGTGTATATATTATGATTACATGTTCATATAAGTAAGTAAACTATACAGGGGCACTCTTCAGTCTATCATTTATATTCTCTGAGTGAATCTAGAATCTAAGTTATAATGACTTCTCAGCCTATTACATACTAAACAAATCTATCATTTACAAGTGTGTAGCAGAAATGAAACAAATGCTGCACAAAATCCAGGAATTTCAAACAATATTGTTTCAAGATTATAATATGCACATGTTTTGCATAAGTTACAAATTTAATACTATATAGGATTAAAATAAGAATAGGTTGATTTTTAAAATGAAATAGGAAATGTATTTTTCTAAATGTACTCACATTTGCACATATAATTTGTGCCATAAGTTCAACAGGCTCCAATTACAAGCTGAATTCCTAAATTAAATTTGTTTTAAATATTTGTTTTATAGTTTAAAAGTTGTTGGGAATTATGTGTAAGATTTTCACTTTGTACAGCAAAACAAAAGATTACTGACTGATCCCATAAGCTATTATATAAACATGCATGCAGTTATTATCTTTGAGACATTGTTTTGGGCCAGTAACATGATCTATGAATAAAATATTCATTGTTGGAAGATTAATACAAATAATTGTTACATGATTTAAAATGTTTCTTAACTGATTATAAAGTAAACCTAATAGAGTTACTTGTACTAACACATCAGTGATTCCAACAAAATAGGCAATCAATCATATTCTGTGTGGCAATAACAGGTAGGTTTATTCACAGCTTATGAATATTAAAGACTATATTTTATCATCAAGTGCAGTTTGTTGATATCTAAATCTCGTTTATCTGCCACCATATGTTGAAATAAGGAAAGATAATCAATATTACAGAATAACACATTAAAATTGAGTATTTAAATATATATGAAATGATGAGTACAGTGGATGGACTATTTTAGTCTTTATATTACAAATGTTATTTGATTATTTTCAAACTCCTGTGCTGGTGTAGTTTCTTGAGGTAGGATCTTTTAGGGATATAGCCATTTTTAAAATAAAGCTTGTCTGTCAGTCCTTCAACTGGCTACATTTTGGTCAGGACTGGTAATTTTTCCAATTTTTTCTTTATTTTCTTTAAGGAATTGACCAATTAATTTTAAGATCAGGCAAGGTTTCCAGTCTATTTCAACTACACTGATAGAAATTTAATTAAAAAGTCATAGTAAATGCTAAACAGCAGTTGCTAAAACATAAAACATAATTAAATACACAAATAGACAAAGTATATATTGTATATATGAATTTAATTCCAAATATTTTTCTACATTTTCTCTTAATCATATCAATATTTTATTGTAAATTCTGATTTTATACAGCTGAGCTTGAATATGCATAGAAATTTTAAGCTAGAAACATTTGTGGCTTTTTAAATGTAGGCATTTTAATACATAAACTGACCATTTTTTAAAATCTAAAAATAGATGAACTTATTTCACCGAGAATATGTAAAAAAGAAAGTACAAGAACTACTTAATTTCATTGAAGAAATATAATTTACACTAATACAATGCAATTATAAACGACAAATCGTCATAAATTATATTCTTGAAAACAAGAGCCTATATAAAGTCTAGAAAAGTGACCAGCAAAGTGACGCTTCATCACAAATATCTAGCCTACTATCTACGAATTAAAGGCTAAGCTACCAGTTTGTTTGCTATTAATTCTTTTTTTCCCTTGCAAATCATTCGCAAACGAAAAACGTACTAATTAATATTAATTATCTTCGAATATTATTAAAGTGCGCGGTACATTTAAGAAGCATTGTACTGAATAGAAATCTTCGCATGTTACGAGTGATTGTTGACATGGAAAGGTGAAGGTCACAGAACCGGCAGTCGTCGCAGTTTTAGACGGCTTGTTGCATGAATATGCTTTCGTGAAAATTACATTGTCAGGCATGTCGGACCCTTTAACTACAGTTTCAAAAAACTATTGTTTGTGACCTACACATAACTCAATACCATATGAATGACTTATTTGCAACTACAAGAGTTTGGTTGAGTGAGGGGTGAATCCATCAGTCAGTGAATGAAAAGATTGAAGTTCTGACAAATTTTTACTCGACGAGATGTTCGGAAACACAGATAAACTATGATTTTTTTAGTCCAAGCGGGAGCTTGCCGCCATGTTTTTAGCTCACCTTTACGAAGTAAATGTGAGCTTATGTCATGGCGCTTCGTCCGTCGTCTGTCTGTCTGTCTGTCCGTCCGTCCGTCCGTCTGTCCGTCCGTAAACTTTCAGGAAAAAGACTACTCCTCCTAAACGAATGAAGATATCATTCTGAAATTGTAGTATGTTATACCCATGGTGATTCCTCACAGAAAGGTAGACGTTTCAATTTTGAAAATCCAAGATGGCCGCCATGGCAGCCATATTGAATTTTCAATTAGATTTCACAAAAAAGACTACTCCTCCTAAACGAATGCAGATATCATTCTAAAATTGTAGTATGTTATACCCATGGTGATTCCTCTCGGAAAGGTAGACATTTCAGTTTTGAGAATCCAAGATGGCCGCCATGGCAGCCATATTGAATTTTCAATTAGATTTCATGAAAAGACTACTCTTTCTAAACCAATCTAGATATCATTCTGAAATTGTAGTATGTTATAACTATGGTGATTCCGCACAGAAAGGTAGACGTTTCAGTTTTGAGAATCCAAGATGGCCGCGATAGCAGCCATATTGAATTTTCAATGAGATTTCATGAAAATGACTATACTTCTCCTAAACCAATCTAGATATCATGATCATATTGTAGTATGTTATACTTATAGTGATTCCTCCCACAAAGGTAGACTTTTAAGTTTTGAGAATCCAAGATGGCCGCGATAGCATCCATATTGACTTTTCAGCTGCAAATGACACATCATTATTACTAAATTTTAAGCTTTCATCAAGTGATCACTCGACTATATAAATTCTCTAATTTGAACTTACTAATCATAATATTATCTTGAATATAGAATATTTAAGATTGTCATGCAAGTTGTTCTATATTTTAAGTGTTTCTAAAACATTAAGATGAAAGACAAACATAATTAATTAATTTGTTTAAAATATTTATGGCAACTAGCTGAAAAAACCCAATGACATTAAACATCATGTTAGATTTTGAACAATGGTATCTCCCTTATATTCCTTTAAATACCACACATAAGGGGTCAAGCAGAGTTCAGATATTTCTGTTGAGTCCACTATGCTGTCTAATACACATCCCAATACAGGCTGCTAGCATCATAGTGTCAGCTGCTAGTCTGTTGCATAATCAACCTGACCCAATTGATATGGTAGAGCATTATGCTATATGGCCATGTGTATGCAATAAGAATTATGGAAATTAGACTTGTATTCTCATGACAGTGATATGTTCTTTCTAAGAATAACAACTTACACAAAACTTGTCACTTGTTTTGTGTTTAGCAATCTACATGATAAGTTGATGTGGAAAGAGTTATTTTGCATCAGGTTCCAGTTCCTGTGTTTTACTCATATTTGTACCATTTCTATATCTAACAGAAGTTCTTCTTGACACAAAATCAATTTAGGACATAAGCTAACTATATTTTGTGAAATTATATATATTTTTCACAACAATTCATGTTCTCTCCCGTCAAGTTTTTTAATACCACACATAAGGGCTTAGCCAGAGTTCAGGTTTACATGCTCAGCACACTAGGATGCTTCTCCAAATATACGTACACAAAGCCAAATACACAAATTGCTACACTCTCCTTAAGGATCTGGGGCTAGCAGCCCTGACTGCTATAATTGCATAGTAATCCTGACCTAATTGATAAATAGAACATAATGGACTTTATGGAAAGTATATAAATTGTCTTTATGAAAAGTATACTTGTATTCTATTAATAGTAATACTTTTTACAAATAACAATTTAAACAAGTCAAGAATCAGCTTTTGTGTACAACAATCTGCACGATGAGTTAATATTAACAAGTCAAGAATCTGCTTTTATGTTCAGTAATCTACATGATAAGTTAATAATAGAGGTATTTTGTATCAGGTTCCAGTTCCAATACCATGTGTTTTATAAATACCTGTAAAAATAAATGATAATTGTATCATGCTGAAGGGGTTCTGGGAACAACATGTCATCATAGAAGTCATTATTTTTCAATTAGATTTCAGGCCAAGTACTACTCCTACTAAATCAATTAAGATATCATTCTGAAAAGTGAGTATTTTTTTATATAGTGATTCCTGACAAAGACGCATTTATTTTATTATCAAGAATCCAAGATGGTCAATATGTCAATTATATTGAATTTTCAATTAGATTTCATGAAATTCATTGAAAAGTATACATTTCCTGATCAATCAAATCAATGTCATTATATTTGTATTGATACGCTTGTTGTAATATTTATCAACACTATAAATACAGTTACAAAAAATGTATGAATCATCTTTATCTGCGAACAACCTGAAGCATGACTGTTTTAATAAATCCTTTCCGTTTTACATAATTCCTGACACTTCATATATATGGCAAATAACATAGCCAGTGAGGGATAAATATACATTTTTGGAATTTTTAAGATTGTCAAATACAATTTCATCTTAATTTATCAATCCCAGTGAAGAAATAACATTCACCAACAAAAGGAAAGGAATAGTGTATATATTATGATTACATGTTCATATAAGTAAATAAACTATACAGGGGCACTCTTCAGTCTATCATTTATATTCTCTGAGTGAATCTAGAATCTAAGTTATAATGACTTCTCAGCCTATTACATACTAAACAAATCTATCATTTACAAGTGTAGCAGAAATGAAACAAATGCTGCACAAAATCCAGGAATTTCAAACAATATTGTTTCAAGATTATAATATGCACATGTTTTGCATAAGTTACAAATTTAATACTATATAGGATTAAAATAAGAATAGGTTGATTTTTAAAATGAAATAGGAAATGTATTTTTCTAAATGTACTCACATTTGCACATATAATGTGTGCCATAAGCTCAACAGGCTCCAATTACAAGCTGAATTCCTAAATTAAATTTGTTTTAAATATTTGTTTTATAGTTTAAAAGTTGTTGGGAATTATGTGTAAGATTTTCACTTTGTACAGCAAAACAAAAGATTACTGACTGATCCCATAAGCTATTATATAAACATGCATGCAGTTATTATCTTTGAGACATTGTTTTGGGCCAGTAACATGATCTATGAATAAAAATTTCATTGTTGGAAGATTAATACAAATAATTGTTACATGATTTAAAATGTTTCTTAACTGATTATAAAGTAAACCTAATAGAGTTACTTGTACTAACACATCAGTGATTCCAACAAAATAGGCAATCAATAATATTCTGTGTGGCAATAACAGGTAAGTTTATTCACAGCTTGTGAATATTAAAGACTATATTTTATCATCAAGTGTAGTTTGTTTTATTATATGCTAAGCGGTGAGAGACTGAGTTTTCTCAGTTCTAGAAAAGTGTTCTCGCCACTGTGTGTGATATCAATTTTTCAAGTCAGTGAAAATATCACAGAGGGGATGACGTCATGTGTACAATGGTTTGACGTCACTTCTACAATCAACGCGACGTCATCGCCGTCGCTAAGTTACGATCAACAATGGTATGACGTCGCCAGAAAACTCTCGAGTCAAAGTCTTTTGGACATAAATTAACACATTTTCGACCACAGAGGCATATAATAAACAGAATATCTTTCGTTTTGAGTGTAATATCACTTATCTCTCATAAACGCTACGCTACGCGATTTTATACAATTTGTTGCTGTTATACATCGATAGAGGCACAAAACATGTAAAACAATCCTTAATTATTACTCTCCCGTTGAAGATATCGCGCGCTGACCGAATGACGTGACGTAATGATGACGTCACAATTGTTAAGTATGACGTCCTAATGTCAGCGGGCCGGCCGCGACAGTCATGTTGGCGACTTTCTTTGTTTTTTTACGATGTTATTAAGCAAGTAATAAATGAAATACTAAACTCGGTCCCGTTTCATAACATTTTTATGAAACTCGTTTCATAAACATGTTATGAAACGGGACGTCGTTTAGTATTCTCTATATATATATGAAATGATGAGTACAGTGGATGGACTATTTTAGTCTTTATATTACAAATGTTATTTGATTATTTTCAAACTCCTGCATGTGCTGGTGTAGTTTCTTGAGGTAGGATCCTTTAGGGATATAACCATTTTTAAAAATAAAGCTTGTCTGTCAGTCCTTCAACTGGCTACATTTTGGTCAGAGCTGGTAATTTTTCCAATTTTTTCTTTATTTTCTTGAAGGAATTGACCAATTAATTTTAAGATCAGGCAAGGTTTCCAGTCTATTTCAACTACACTGATAGAAATTTAATTAAAAAGTCATAGTAAATGCTAAACAGCAGTTGCTAAAACATGAAACATAAATAAATACACAAATAGACAAAGTATATATTGTATATATGAATTTAATTCCAAATATTTTTCTACATTTTCTCTTAATCATATCAATATTTTATTGTAAATTCTGATTTTATACAGCTGAGCTTGAATATGCATAGAAATGTTAAGCTAGAAACATTTGTGGCTTTTTAAATGTAGGCATTTTAATACATAAACTGACCATTTTTTTAAAATCTAAAAATAGATGAACTTATTTCACCGAGAATATGTAAAAAAGAAAGTACAAGAACTACTAAATTTCATTGAAGAAATATAATTTACACTAATACAATGCAATTATAAACGACAAATCGTCATAAAATTATATTCTTGAAAACAAGAGCCTATATAAAGTCTAGAACAGTGACCAGCAAAGTGACGCTTCATCACAAATATCTAGCCTACTATCTACGAATTAAAGGCTAAGCTACCAGTTTGTTTGCTATTAATTCTTTTTTTCCCTTGCCAATCATTCGCAAACGAAAAACGTACTAATTAATATTAATTATCTTCGAATATTATTAAATTGCGCGGTACATTTAAGAAGCATTGTACTGAATAGAAATCTTCGCATGTTACGAGTGATTGTTGACATGGAAAGGTGAAGGTCACAGAACCGGCAGTCGTCGCAGTTTTAGACGGCTTGTTGCATGAATATGCTTTCGTGAAAATTACATTGTCAGGCATGTCGGACCCTTTAACTACAGTTTCAAAAAACTATTGTTTGTGACCTACACATAACTCAATACCATATGAATGACTTATTTGCAACTAGCCTACAATAGTTTGGTTGAGTGAGGGGTGAATCCATCAGTCAGTGAATGAAAAGATTGAAGTTCTGACGAATTTTTACTCGAAGAGATGTTCGGAAACACAGATAAACTATGATTTTTTTAGTCCAAGCGGGAGCTTGCCGCCATGTTTTTTATTATTTACGACGTCCTAAATGATTTAGGACAGGTCAATCGGGGTCCTAAATTTTGGGCCGTTTACGACGCAGTGTAAATTTAGGAGCTCTTTGTGAAACGGGTAACAATTGTAAGAGGTGGGCTACGACCTGCTTTACGAGGTCGTAGCGGTAAGAGGTCTTTGTGAAACGGGCTACTGCTGACCATGTACATCAGCTACTGCAGAGATGAGGAGTTGTCAACCACAGGAGCAGGTGCTTCAGCTCCTTGAGGGGGTTGTGGAAGTGTGGTCATCAGGTCGTCCTGTAGCAGTCTGTCTGGAGGTGGAGCAGCTGCCGCCTCTGGCTCGTCTTGTTGTTGATTAGATACCCTGGGAGATAACATATGTTGTTGAGTTGGGACTGTGTCGTCACTGTGTTGATCAGAGACCTTGGGAGATAACATATGTTGTTGAGTTGGGACTCTGTCGTCACTGTGTTGCTCAGACACCCTGGGAGATAACATATGCTGTTGAGTTGGGACTCTGACGTCACTGTGTTGCTCAGACACCCTGGGAGATAACATATGTTGTTGAGTTGGGACTGTGTCACCACTGTGTTGATCAGACATCCTGGGAGATAACATATGTTGTTGAGTTGGGACTCTGACGTCACTGTGTTGTTCAGACACCCTGGGAGATAACATGTATCGTTGAGTCGGGACTGTGTCACAACTGTGTTGAGGTTTGATGTAGCTTGCAGGTCTTGCTATGTTGAGTGGACACTCGCTTAATGAACTACTCTTGGATTTGTTATCGATTTGTTCGCAACCAGACGAAACAGCTTGATCCCTTCGGGGCTTGTATACTTGAAATGGATGATCGTAGTTTTCTGTACCAGGTGGTGGTTCCCAGTCAGATGACGAGTCACCAGGTTCTGGTGGATCAAAGCTCTCCGCTATAAGCGGAATGTTGATGACTTGATCAGTTGCGTGCACATCAGCTACTACAGAGAATGAGGAGTTGTTGACCACAGGGGCAGGTGCTGCAGCTCCTTGAGGGGGTTGTGGAAGGTGGTCCATCAGCTCCTCATTGATCTCGATGTAGCTCGGCAGTGTATAGCTGCCGGGTCTGTCGAATTCATCAGAGCTTCGTTGTAGATCGTGTAGTAGTCTGTGTGAAGGAGGAGCAGCTGCCGCCTGGAGCTCGTCTTCCTGTTGATCAGCAACTCCAGCAGCCTGCAACTGGGGCTGGACTTGAAGGTTGTGTCCGGAGTCACTGAGTCGAGGTCTGAGGTAGCTGGTTTGTCTGGTCGGTTGGATTAGGCAAACCCTTGGAGGAGTTGTTGACACCTCTTCTTCCAGTTGAATGTGTCCAGGAACAGGAGCGGGTCGAGCATCCTGTAGAACAGAAGGAATCCTCCTCCTCCACTTGACGGCTTCATAGACCACGCCGTGCATCCTGCATGGGAAACTAATTACTGTATCTTAATATTGAAAAATTACTGTATGTCACTACTGGATGTATTCAATACATGAGGAAGAAAATGTTGCTCGTACAACACAATTATCAAGTAAGCGAAAAGGCTTTGAAAAATCACAGACCAATCCAACTTCCAAACTTATGATTGAAAATCTAGACATGACTATCTGGATGACGTGGTATGGTCAAATTGATATTTTTAGTGATATTACTTCCTATTTCAAGACATACGTCATCGTCATCGAAAAGTAAACCAATTAATGATTCTTAAATGATGATTCATCGCTAATTATAAATTTATTTAGTTCTTACTGAAGTCGAAATCTTTAGAGATGAGCCAAAACAGAACTGTTATGGCTGTAGATTGAAGCTGTTATTGATCACTTACCGTTTCAAGCGTCTGGACATGTAGAAGCCTACTGCAATGATAATCAGGACGACAACAGCCACGCCCCCTCCTACCCAGGACTGTACTGAACTCCACTCTCCCTTCTCGTCTGAAACATGTCAACATCTACATTGATACATCACTGCTAACTACCACCCACCCCTCCAACCCAGGACTGTACTGAGCTCCACTCTCCCTTCTCGTCTGAAACATGTCAACATCTACATTGATACATCACTGCTAACTACCAACCACCCTTCCAACCCTGGACTGTACTTAGCTCCACTCTCCCTTCTCGTATGAAACATGTCAACATCTACATTGATACATCACTGCTAACTACCACCCAGCCCTCCAACCCAGGACTGTACTGAGCTCCACTCTCCCTTCTCGTCTGAAACATGTCAACATCTACACTGATACATCACTGCTAACTACCACCCAGCCCTCCAACACAGGACTGTACTGAGCTCCACTCTCCCTTCTCGTCTGAAACATGTCAACATCTACATTGATGCATCACTGCTAACTACCGCCCAGCCCTCCAACCTAGGACTGTACTGAGCTTTACTCTCCCTTCTCGTCTGAAACAATTCAACATCTAAATTGATGCATCACTGCTAACTACCACCCACCCCTCCAACCCAGTACTGTACTGGGCTCCGCTCTCCCTTCTCGTCTGAAACATGTCAACATCTACATTGATACATCACTGCTAACTACCACCAACCCCTCCAACCCAGGACTGTACTGAGCTTTACTCTCCCTTCTCGTCTGAAACATGTCAACATCTACATTGATACATCACTGCTTACTACCACCGACCCCTCCAACCCGGGACTGTACTGGGCTCCACTCTCCCTTCTCGTCTGAAATCATTAACCAGGTTCCAATTATGTATGTCAATCAAGTTATTTGTCGACAAGAAACCCTTGGCAAAATTACCCCAGCTGAGAGTCTTCTTTACAGATGATGAACATGTAAATTAATTAATTGAGATACAAAGGTGTTATACTGTACCTTTATGTCTACAAGTTCCAGTGCCCTGGTCACAGTCGCCTTCTTTACAGTTCTCACAGGTCAGGTTACAGAAGGAGCCGTGGTAGCCACTGGTACACCCCTTGGTACATACGCCTGTTGCATCATTGCAAATTCCGTCCATGCAGGTCTCGCATGTCTGGGTGCAATCTGAGCCATAAAATCCTCTCTGACATTCTTTGATGCATTCGCCTGTTATCATTTCACAAACGTTTCCCGTGCAATTAGTGCATGCCTGGTGACAGAAGGGTCCGTAGAATCCTGACCTACAGGTGTTGCAAGTTCCACGTCCGTCACACTGTTCATCGTAACATTGATCTGGACATGGGGACGCACACGTCTTTCCATGGAATCCCTTCCTACACCCTCTAGTACACATCCCGTCACTGTCACACTCCCTGTTGTTCCCTGCACACCCACCACTGCACTCGGACTCACAGGTTGATCCATACCGACCCGCTACACACTGGACACAGTCTCCTGTCAGCTGATCACATCCAGACTCACAGTGTGGGGAACACTTGAGATCGCATTGGTCTCCATATCTTCCAGTTGTACAACCATCAACACACGTCCCGTTCCTCTCACACCTCTTGTCTACACAACCCGCACTACACTGAGATCCACAGTCTGCTCCATACCATCCTGGTATACAGATCGTACAGTTGCCTGACTCTTCGTCACAGAGACAATTTGAAGAGCAAGATTCCTGACAAAACTTTCCGAACCATCCAGGTTTGCAGCCTTCCAAACAATCTCTTCGGGTATCCGAGACGCACTTGTTGTTCGAACAATGGTCATTGAATTCGCATTCCACACCTGGTTTCAATAGAATAGACACATAATTAGAGTACCATTTAGTGTGGTATCCATACAAGCAGAACAGTGTTTACCTTACCCCTGAGTGTAACTACAACCTTCTTGCCTAAATGTGTACTACAATTATTAGTATTTTATTACTCCATGTATGTTTATTGGTAATTGGTCATAGACCTATACTTGAAATAAGCATCTTATAATATTTTAAGTAATAGATCATAAGTCTATCCATTGTTAGGACATTCATTTTTTATAATGATATTATTTTATTCACAATTTAATACTAATTAATTCAATTACTGATTCTGTTTCATTTATCAAAGAGGCGCTCCGTGAGTGGTGAAAGTCCCATTTGTCAAACCTTATCAATGGTGTCATTTGACACGACATCACAACTGGTTACAGTATCATTTGAAGGCCAATTAAGTTGGAACAGTAACAGTAATAGCCATAAAACCCCCATCAGTTGCTCAAACGTAAAATAGGAAACTTTCTTAAACAAACCACAGGCAGAAGGGACATTTAGCTGTTAGGAGTTTATGGTCTTCTTGATCCTGTCATTTTTGGGTTAACTTATTGAGATGTTTCAACATACAAGAGACTGCAGACACTCTCTACCGACATTGATCAGTTTGTTGATTTACCTCTATGGGGACGACAAGTGCCTGTGTTGAAGGTGTATCCAGGACTACATGTACAGAGACCATCTAGTTGACATGTTCTCCCCTCACAGTTGATGTCACACTTCCTGTTGCACGTGTATCCATGGTAACCAGGAACACAACCACGAGAGCAGACTCCTGTGTCTGTGTTACATGTGGGGAGGGAAGGGTTCTTCCTAGGCTTACAGGTCTCTGGGCAGGGTCGGGCTCCTGCAACTGTGTTGTGAACTCAAGACATGATAAGCAGTTTTACATCAGTACTAAATACCACTTTTTGAGAGAAAAATGTCATTAAACATTCACTTACCTCCACTTTATCACTTCTAGATTTTCAACAAAATAAAAACTGGCCATGGGCTTGATTTTTGTTAATTTGTCCAATAAACAACTTTTATTAGCCTATTATTAGACAGCGTAATTATCTGCTGTGAACACCCTACCTGGGTTAAGGGCCATAAACTCGCGCTGGTGTGACGTAATAAACATTCTATACAGATTAACTGCTTACCCATGCCCTTAACTTAACATCAGCTCGGTAATGTATAAAGTTTAAAATAAAGAGTTGGATTTGAAGACATCACATCAAGTTTCTTTATGCATTATCATCACATCAAGTTGTTCTCCTGTTTTTTAACAACCCTCCCTGAATGTGAATACATGTAATTTTACACACATTCATAATTGTTTGTCTTGGAAGAAAAAACAACTATCATATCTTAGAGATGACATCATCAATAACACAGTCAAAAGTCTCCAGTGTTGGTCTCCATCATTAAAGACCCATCGTCATAGTTCGGAATGAAATTTAGTTATTGAGAAAAAAACACATCACTCGGTATAAAAATCTTTCGTTGAGAGTTTTAATTTATTGTAGTTGTTATATACATGTTTTTATAAAAAATATAGTACTTTATTTGACGTCCAAAGTCAAGTACCCTCTGCAAAAGTGCCAAAGCTTCAAACGAACCCGCTTTCGGTGACGTTATTGTTATGTGGGTAGGATTAACACCGCGTCATAGTTACCGCAATTGCCTCATATGGGTATCAACTTGAGCGGCAAAAAAAAAAAAAACCCAAAAAAAAAAACCCCTCAAATTGTGAGATGGCCACACTTGATTCGCCTTCATGTCGGCTGCCGTTTCAGTTCTTTTGGTTAATTGTCTCCTATTTACTGAATTTTGGTTAGATTTCCTCGAGCAGTGTATGAAATAAGGCCCGTCCGACAGCCCGGTACTGGTTACTTTTGGTCGGGACTGGTAACTTTTTGAGCTTTTCCTTAAATTTTACCATTATAATTTACAAAAAAACAATTTTTGGCTGGCAACATTTTTAGCTTATTTCAAACACTGCCTCGAGGTTAGTCGTAATATTTTGAAATCATAAAAAATACTTTAAAAAATATTGAACTTTACTACACTTTGCATATAGATATTTAAACATGCAAGTAAATGTACATTTGGAAGTGCATGTACATTGATTCATTTAGATAGTGGCGCTTTTCATCGTAGCTTTCATCCTGATGACAGCTTTGGAGGAGTAAACTTGAAAGCAGTTTTTGTCGTGATTGACTTGATTTCTCTGAATAAGGCACTCGCCGCCCAAGATGATACCCATCGGAAGTAACTACAGTAATTGAGACACAGGGTAAATTCTTCCTCCTTCTCTCCCTCTCTCCTCTCCCTTCTCTTCCTCTCATCCTCTCTCTCCCCTATTTGTTTCGCCACTCTCTCTCTCTCTCTCCTTCTCTCTCTTCCCTCTCTCTTTCTTTCTCCCCTTCTCTCTCTCTCTTTCTGCCGCTTCATATCCATCTCTCTCCCTTCCATCACCTCTCCACAACCTTCATTCCCACCCCCTCTCTCTCTTTTTCTCTTCCCCCCTCACTCTATTTTTCTCATTTCCTATCTATCTCTACCCTCAATCTCTACCTTTCTATCTTCCTCTCTTTTTCTCTATTTTTCTATCCTTCTCCCTCGCACTTACTGCTCTTAAATATCCACCTCTCTCCCTTTCTATCTCCCTCTCCTTCTTCCTCTTCCGCTTCTTAACATTGTCCCACACTCTCTTTCTACCTCTATATCCCCCTCTCCCCCTCTCTCCCTTACTTCACCTCTCCTCCTCATTCTCTCCAATCCTCTATCTCTCCTTCTCTCTCTTTCCCTCTCCCTCACCTGTCTCTTCTCAACTCCTCTCTTTCTCTATATCCCCTTTCCCCCTCCCTCCCCCTCCTCCTCATCCTACTCTATCTCTCCCAATCTCCATCTTCTCCCTCTCTCTCCTCTCTCTCCCTTTTTTAGCTCATCAGGACTGAAAGTCCAGATGGGCTTATGGCATGGCCCGTCATCCGGCGTCCGTCCGTCCGTCCGTTCGTAAACTTTTGACACTTTCGACTTCTTCTCATGAACCATACACATTAGAGAGCTGAAATTTGTTGTACAAGTACCTTAGCATATGGAGATTCTAATTTGTAACTTTGGTGACCCTGTGACCCCAAATAGGGTCACAGGGGTCACAACCTTAAATACCTATTTTCATCTTCTTCTCCAGTTCCAAAAGGACTAGAGAGTTAAAAATGATATGTGCAGACTCCTTGGCCAATGGGGATTCTAATTTGTAACTTTGGTGACCCTGTGACCCCAAATAGGGTCACATGGGTCACAACCTTAAAAACCTATTTTCATCTTCTTCTCCAGTTCCAGAAAGACTAGAGAGTTAAAAATGATATGTGCAGACTCCTTGGACAATGGAGATTCTAATTTGTAACTTTGGTGACCCTGTGACCCCAAATAGGGTCACAGGGGTCAAAACCTTAAAAACCTATTTTCATCTTCTTCTCCAGTTCTAAAAGGACTAGAGAGTTAAAAACGATATGTGCAGACTCCTTGGCCAATGGGGGTTCTAAATTGTAGATTTCGTGACCCCATGACCCAAAATAGGGTCACAGGGGTCACAACCTTAAAAACCTATTTTCATCTTCTTCTCCAGTTCTAAAGGTCTATTGAGCTGAAAGACTGCATGTAGACTCCTTGGCCAATTGGGATTCTAAACTGTAGGTTTTGTGACCCCATGACCCAAAATAGGGTCACAGGGGTCACAATCTTAAAAACCTATTTTTCTCCATTAGATGACAGTCTATGGCAAATTTATTTCTCCTTGGATATTTTGGTGTGGACTTCTTTCACTGTCTGATATTGGCGATCTAGAAAGTGTTGAATAATAATACATTTGTTTTGTAATTTTTTTATAGGTTTTCTTGCAATAGATAACATCAGTTTCATTTTTAGCTCATCTTGCCTGTATAAAGCAAACTTGATATGATGCCTGATGAGCTACAGAGCCAATGGCTCTATTTTTCTTTCTTTCTATCTCACCCTCACTGTCTCTCCCTCTACTTCCTCCTCGCTCTCCCCGTCTCTCCTCTCTACACCTCTCTTTCTCATTCCCTCTCATCCTTTCGCTTGCCCTTTATAGCTTATCAGGACTGAAAGTCCAGATGGGCTTATGGCATGACCCGTCGTCCGATGTCCGTCCGTCCGTAAACTTTTGACACTTTCAACTTCTCCTCATGTACCATACACATTAGAGAGCTGAAATTTTGTGCACAGGTACCTTAGCATATGGAGATTCTAATTTGTAACTTTGGTGACCTTGTGACCCCAAATAGGGTCACAGGGGTCACAACTTTAAAAACCTATTTTCATCTTCTTCTCCAGTTCTAAAAGGACTAGAGAGTTAAAAACGATATGTGAAGACTCCTTGGCCATGGGGGATTCTAAATTGTAGATTTCGTGACCCCATGACCCCAAATAGGGTCACAGGGGTCACAACCTTAAAAACCTATTTTCATCTTCTTCTCCAGTTCTAAAAGGACTAGAGAGTTGAAAGTGATATGTGCAGACTCCTTGGACAATGGGGATTCTAATTTGTAACTTTGGTGACCCTGTGACCCCAAATAGGGTCACAGGGGTCACAACCTTAAAAACCTATTTTCATCTTCTTTTCCAGTTCTAAAAGGACTAGAGAGTTAAAAACGATATGTGCAGACTCCTTGGCCAATGGGGATTCTAAATTGTAGATTTCGTGACCCCATGACCCCAAATAGGGTCACAGGGGTCACAACCTTATAAAACCTATTTTCATCTTCTTCTCAAGTTCCAAAAGGAGTATAAAGTTTAAAATTATATGTGCAGACGCCTTGGACAATGGGGATTCTAATTTGTAACTTTGGTGACCCTGTGACCCCAAATAGGGTCACAGGGGTCACAACATTAAAAAACTATTGTCATCTTCTTCTCCAGTTCCAAAAGGAGTAGAGAGTTAAAAATTATATGTGCAGACTCCTTGGCCAATTGGGATTCTAAAATGTAGATTTCGTGACCCCGTGACCTCAAATAGGGTCACATGGGTCACAACCTTAAAAACCTATTTTCATCTTCTTCTCATATTCCAAAAGGTCTAGAGAGCTAAAATTATATGTGCAGACTCCTTGGCCAATGGGGATTCTAAATTGCAGATTTCGTGACCCCATGACCCAAAAAAGGGTCACAGGGGTCACAACCTTAAAAACTTATTTTCATCAACATCTTTAGCTCCTAAAGGTCTATTGAGCTGAAAGACTGCATGTAGGCTCCTTGGCCAATTGGGATTCTAAACTGTAGGTTTTGTGACCCAATGACCCCAAATAGGGTCACAGGGGTCACAATCTTAAAAACCTATTTTTCTCCATTAGATGACAGTCTATGGCAAATTTTATCTCCTTGGATATTTTAGTGTGGACTTCTTTCACTGTCTGATATTGGCGATCTAGAAAGTGTTGAATAATAATAAATCATTTGGGTAAGGAAATTTATTCCGAAATCGTTACATTTGTTTTTTTTTTTTTTTATAGGTTTTCTTGCATTAGGTAACATCAGTTTAATTTTTAGCTCATCTTGCCTGTATAAAGCAAACTTGATATGATGCCTGATGAGCTACAGAGCCAATGGCTCTATTTTTTCCTCTCGCTTTCTCTATCCTACTCTCCTCCCCTCCCTCTCTCCCCCCTCTCACTCTCTCCCTCTCTCTCTCTCTCCCTCTCTATCCTCCTCTCTCTACCCTTCTATCCCCCTATCTTTCTCTCTCCCTATCTTTCTCTCTCCCTCTATATCCTCTTCTCTCACCATTCCCTCTCATCCTCTCTCTCCCCCTCTCTTCCTCCTTTCTCTCTTCTATCTCTCTAGTTTCTTTCTCTCTCTCCCTCATATCTGAGATCACAGTAAAAACGTAAGTGTATGCCTACATACCAGAGATCATCCAGAGAACAAGGAGCACAAATCTTCTAGACAACTTCATCGTTCCTGGCGCAGAGAGATACTGGGACCAACTGATTTATTTCATATATTGTTTCCTCGTCGTGACTAATTATGAAACCGTTGTGTGTGTTCACTCCAAATTATACCATGATAAACATAACTGACGATACTGACCACTGCAAATACTACCATATAATTTACATAACTGACTATACTGACCATAACAAATACTACCATATAATCTACATAACTGACTATACTGACCACTGCAAATACTACCATGTAATCTACATAACTGACTAAACTGACCACTGCAAATACTACCATATAATCTACGTAACTGACTATAGTGACCACTGCAAACACTACCATATAGTCAACATAACTGACTAAAATGACCACTGCAAATACTACCATGTAATCTACATAACTGACTAAACTGACCACTGCAAATACTACCATATAATCTACATAACTGACTATAGTGACCACTGCAAACACTACCATATAGTCAACATAACTGACTAAAATGACCACTGCAAATACAACCATATAATAAATGCAACTGACTATAATGACCACTGCACAAAATATCCTAAATAGAATAACTTGCAATACAGACAGCATTTACAGCAAAATGTTTTATACTGAGAACACTGTACAATTTTCTGATTTCAGATCAACTTAAAGTTGAAGTTTAAGACGATGAAAGGATATTTGATTGGTAAGCTGCGCTGTCATTCATTGCATTGCCTCCTTGTATACCAACTCCACCCTAGGGAAACTTTCACTGGTGGTAATCCGGCCTTTATCCCTGTGTATAAACTAAACTATGAACAGAAACCCTCCTTTATGGAGCAAATACTCTTAGCTTCTTCAACTTGTTTTATTTAATAATTTTAGTACTTTGTAGTTATTTTACAATCCAGAAGGACTACATATAATTGTTGTTGAGAAGTATGTTTGCAAACTTTGAAGTGAATTTACGTATATCTGTTAGCGGCAATAAGGGGAACCTGGCAGTAACGTTACTTCCTAGGCATAAAGCTACTGCCAGTAACTTATTCTGCTTATTGCCTCATATTATCAATGATATGTTTTATCACAAAATACATTTATTTGTAAACAGTCAGATTTGAATAATATAAATATTTTGGTTTTGTTAAAAGCAGAGAAAAGAAATTCAGCCTTCTGCTCGATTGATAGAGTGAGGGAACTCACTAGTAAGACCTGAATAGCTGATTGAAGGTTGTGTGTGATAACTTGGGTTAACTTGAAACAAAAAAAAACAAGCAGCTTACCTGATCGAGCTATATCCCATGGCACAATATGTTTTGATTTTTCATGTCTTATCAAATAAAGCTTTTTCTATCACTGTATTGATGTTGAAATTCCATTTGATCATTTTGCACGTTCATGTATTTGATTGTGACAGGGTGAGGTCTCTTACCTCCTACTGGCTTTGGCCGGGGGAATATCGCTTTAGCCGAACAGGTGGAGCGTAGGACACTCAAACCGGAGGTCTCGGGCTCGAATCTCGCATGGACATGGAAATATTGGATTTTCTTTTCTGCTACATGATATAAACACACACACTATTCTAAGGATACGAAGGAAACTGTAAACAAATATGTTCACTGTTGGGCATAAATAATACCGAGTTGCAGTAGTGTTATTGCCTAAGGCATTACCGCTACTGTCTGATTAAATGAGCCTTTCTCCTTTTTGCCTAGGAGCTGTGTGATTGCCTATTACCCTTATCGCAGCTAACATATACAAGTGAGCATACCGGTATCATTATTATGGTTGTTTGTATAATATAGTGTTTTTCGGTAGTTTTTTAACTATTTCAAAATTTGACTATTTTCACACATTTTAATTTAGTCATGTGTTTTTTTCAGGTTGTCTTATCCTGCTGACTAAAGTCTCGTCGGTGTCCGGTCTGTGTTCAACGTGTCTACAAGAACGTTGCTATGACAACGGGGAGTGCTTTATCGGGTGTGTTCCCGGGTATTTCGGTCAGTACTGTGATGAAGCTTGTCCGCCTAGGTGCCTGAACAAGGCATGTCACTTGGATATAAACGATGGAACAGTCACGTGCACAGACGGGTGTATTCCAGGTTACTGTGACATCCAGTGTGACCTGCCCTGTCCAGGAGACTGTGCGACTTGTGACAGACAGTGTGACTCCTGCAATGTGACTCTCTGTCCTGAACGTCATTATGGAGCTGACTGTAGTGAAATATGCAGTCCCAGGCACGGGAAATGTGACCGGGAAACTGGTCAGTGCATCATCTGCAGACGAGGATTCTACGGGGACGAGTGTAGGCAGGACTGTCCAAAGTGTTTCACTCGAGCAGACACCATAAGAGACACGTGTCTGTCAGGTTGTGACATGTGTCAGTCAAAAGGTAATGAATCTGTTTTTTAGGCAAATAAAATTATTGTTCTTAAAAACAGATTAAAATTTGAATAGTTACTTATGTGATAATAAAAAGAAATATGGGTACTTAGGCCTACAAAGAATACACGTTATAAACTTAATTTGTCAAATTTCGGACTTTTTAATTTTAATTTGAACAAATTGTTTTGTCAATGGTAATAAAGATATGTTTGTTTCTTTTCACATTCGGGGAGAATAGAAATACTTCTAGGTCGAGATTGGTCTACTTATTACTGGCTCTCAAATAGTAGTATGTGACATTAAAGTGATCCCATTTGTTTAATTTTAGTATTTTGTCATACAGGAACATGTCCTACTGGTTTCCATGGCGACGCCTGTAATGTTCCATGTTCCCCTGGTTGTGATAAACCAGAACGTGGATGCAACAGAGCAACAGGAGAATGTTCTACTGGGTGTGTGTCTGGATATCACGGACTGACCTGTAACTACACGTGTAGCAGATTCTGTGAAGGTGGGGTCTGTAACCAACACGACGGGGTCTGTACATCTGGATGCATCAGTGGCTACAAACCCCACAAAGATGTCTGTGAACCAATCGGCAATGAAAGTAAGTATGTTACATCTCAAACATCTAAAGATTAGTCAAGCATGGGATATTGTATTGTTAAACCCACCCATAAACGAAGTCCGTACGGGCTGATTTTTTTCCGAACAGATTTTACAAATCTTATTTGTCCATCTCGTTTGCAGTTTCCATCAATCGCACAACACTTGCACCACAACCTAAATATCATTAGGCCCATGTGCTGAAACATGGTTTGTAATTAATCAGTTTATGTATAGGTCTAAGTAAGCCTAATCTCAGCTGTACTCGCTACGTTCAAATATTCAGTCTAACTAGATGCAGTAACAGGTCGCGTCAAAACTTGGACATTTGTTGACACATACACACATACAAAGCTACAATTATACATGCAAACATGTATATATATATATATATGTGTGTGTGTCTTTGTAAGACATTTGAAGTTTAGAAGTATGTATATAAATTTAGATAAATGTGTATTTGTCAGAGTAATTTTTGTTGACTATCAGCTTTCAGAAACTTGTTCAGATGGATTCAAGTAGTGTTTTGATGCTGATTCGTAGTTAAGGATAAGCTGGACATTATACAAAGAAATGACATTCATTTACAATATGCTACTTCCTGTTTCGATCCTTAATTTATGACAGTCACATCGAAATCTTGTCTTTGCTTGACGAAAGGATATCTTTTCCATTTGAAGTAAATAGAATTCAATATCCAGATTAGATTTATAGGTCGCATAAACAGTTAATTTCGAGAGAGTAATTACAAAGTTGTGCCAACGTTGAAAGTTACAGTCCATAACGCGTTGCTTGAACTCGAAAAGAAATTAATCTGTATTCCTTACATTTTAAGTTATCAGGCTGTATCCGAATTCATCTTTAAAGAGTATATTTTTCACATAGGTTACCAATGATACACGGTTGAGTTAGATTCATTTAGATTCAATAGCATATAATATGGTTGTCTATGATCAATCCTGCAGCGCTTTATCCAATATTGCTACATTTCGTGGTGTAGTTAACATACAGTGGCTGTTGTCCTGTTTCTCTTAATGTTGTCCATGAAAACACACAAATAATAATACTTGAACCGAATATTTAAACATCAATGCAGAGTACAATGGAGCTATGATATTTATGAATTATCTTGTGTAAACAAAGTCACAACAAAACATCTGGGCTCATATTCAAGAAATTATCCTAGCCCTAGGATATCTTAACTTTGATCCTAAGGATAGCTTTCAACTAAATAATAGGTTTGAGGATTAAATGAAATTATATTCGCATTCTACCGAAACTCAACTCTGTACATAATCTCCTCGTCACATTCCTTAAATTGTACATTATTTCACATTCTCGCATTTTCGCATTCTGGATTTGTATATCCGACCGTATTTCGCATTATTGAATTGCATTCATATACTTTTACTATGTCACTCTCCTATGGAGGAATAAAGAACATAGTAAATTACACTTCCATATATACACATCTGTTAAGTTAGTGAATTGTAGGAAATATGTTGAGAATACCATTAAATACAGTGTCTAGTTACATACGTCATACATGAGTATAGATCGAGAATGATTTTGGAGTATTGCAGTCGTTAGTTCTTGTTAACTTGCTTCTTCAGGCTCCTTGCTTGTTTTACTTATATATAATCTGCAGAAAGTTGGAAAATACAATAATTCGTTCCCATTATATGAAATCACGGCATGACTTTATACATTTTATGAGCGCGTTAGTCAATATAGAACGCGAAGCAAACGAAGCTCAAGGAAGGCAAAATGGCATGTATTTATAGTACTAATTTGGATTGTTTATGTGTTCACTGTTGAGGTCAAGGATCAATGTCAAGAGTTATGAAATCAATATCAAACCCTCTTCTACTATTGGTCCCGTAAAGATCAACGGCGCCGCCCACCCTCACATAAATAGCCCTAACCAGCATGTGTTATGCAATAAAGTATAGTTTTGCCCTGAACTATTAAAGTTAAAGTATGATGCCGAAGTCTAGAGTTACTCTATTACTTTTCTAGTATGTCGATTTTTACTTGTTTAAGTTATTTCTAAATAATTTATTTGTAAATCACATCCGGCCTCAAATTGAAAATCCTCATTGTTTCGTGACGTCACTCATTTGGACAGTTATATTTCGGTTGATAAACAATGAAAACCCTGAATAGTTCCATTGAAACACAAGGTTTCCTGGGTAGAGGTCAAAATGTGTAACAATGAGCAGAATGCAACTAAGGAGGTTCCTCTGTGTTGGATTGTAAAGGATCATTACATTATTTGAATAACTTTTTAGAAATGTAAACTTAGTAATGTAAATCAGTTTCTGAAGTGTATTCTTACAGAAATAAGGTAATTCATATCATCAAAACAAAGGATCATCTGATGAAGTGGCTCTTTGTATCGTTTGTATAATATAGACCTTTATATTTGACGGATTCATAAACTTGTTGCGGCTTTGCAAACATGTAAATCTCTTGAACTGTTGCAATGTCTCTAGATTTGATGTCGGCTCACATTTGGGAAATGCAGATATTGACACCACGTTTGATGTCTGATTTTACTTCACATAATAGCAAACGCATTTTTTACCCAAATGTGTTATACATATACCAGACGTGTTCATGGTCCTCACCTCGATTTCATATCATGACATATTTGAAAAACTACTTTCAAAGATTTCCTATTAAATAAAATGAAACAGCAAATGTCTCCTAGATTTTACAATGACCAATATGGTCTCAAAGAAAATATACCACTGATTCACTTAGAGGACAAATGGTTTGTGAGGAAGGTCATCCTGCTGATTTATAGCCAGACACTGATATCAATCACGCCACAATCCTCATTTCGCTGTAACCAGTCAATGAAATGATTGGTATAGCGAACTAACCACACCATCCGGTGGAAAGTTCATGAGTTCATGAGAAAGATTCGTATAAACCAATGAGAGCACTCTCTCAGGCGATACATTACTGCTATCCTTGCGAAAAGCTTTCTTTACCATATCTACGAGAGCAAATGATAGATATTGGTGAGAGCAATTCGATATAGATTGTTCCGTCCCATTGGTACATTGGCAGATAACAGCAGACTAAATACAGCGTGTAGTAACTTCACAATGGAGGAAGGGTTTCGCTAGATGTGTATCAGAGTCTGTGTAGGAGCAAGATGGAGGATGGGTTATGTTAGATGTGTATCAGAGTCTGTGTAGGAGCAAGATGGAGGAAGGGTTTCATTAGATGTGTATCAGAGTCTGTGTAGGAGCAAGATGGAGGAAGGGTTTCATTAGATGTGTATCAGAGTCTGTGTAGGAGCACAATGGAGGAAGGGTTTCATTAGATGTGTATCAGAGTCTGTGTAGGAGCACAATGGAGGAAGGGTTTCATTAGATGTGTATCAGAGTCTGTGTAGGAGCACAATGGAGGAAGGGTTATGTTAGCTGTGTATCAGAGTCTGTGTAGGAGCACAATGGAGGAAGGGTTATGTTAGATGTGTATCAGAGTCTGTGTAGGAGCACAATGGAGGAAGGGTTTCATTAGCTGTGTATCAGAGTCTGTGTATGAGCACAATGGAGGAAGGGTTATGTTAGATGTGTATCAGAGTCTGTGTAGGAGCACAATGGAGGAAGGGTTTCATTAGCTGTGTATCAGAGTCTGTGTAGGAGCAAGATGGAGGAAGGGTTTCATTAGCTGTGTATCAGAGTCTGTGTAGGAGCACAATGGAGGAAGGGTTATGTTAGCTGTGTATCAGAGTCTGTGTAGGAGCACAATGGAGGAAGGGTTATGTTAGCTGTGTATCAGAGTCTGTGTAGGAGCACAATGGAGGAAGGGTTATGTTAGATGTGTATCAGAGTCTGTGTAGGAGCAAGATGGAGGAAGGGTTTCATTAGATGTGTATCAGAGTCTGTGTAGGAGCACAATGGAGGAAGGGTTATGTTAGCTGTGTATCAGAGTCTGTGTAGGAGCAAGATGGAGGAAGGGTTTCATTAGATGTGTATCAGAGTCTGTGTAGGAGCACAATGGAGGAAGGGTTTCATTAGATGTGTATCAGAGTCTGTGTAGGAGCAAGATGGAGGAAGGGTTATGTTAGATGTGTATCAGAGTCTGTGTAGGAGCACAATGGAGGAAGGGTTATGTTAGCTGTGTATCAGAGTCTGTGTAGGAGCACAATGGAGGAAGGGTTATGTTAGATGTGTATCAGAGTCTGTGTAGGAGCACAATGGAGGAAGGGTTTCATTAGCTGTGTATCAGAGTCTGTGTAGGAGCACAATGGAGGAAGGGTTATGTTAGATGTGTATCAGAGTCTGTGTAGGAGCAAGATGGAGGAAGGGTTTCATTAGATGTGTATCAGAGTCTGTGTAGGAACACAATGGAGGAAGGGTTTCATTAGATGTGTATCAGAGTCTGTGTAGGAGCAAGATGGAGGAAGGGTTATGTTAGATGTGTATCAGAGTCTGTGTAGGAGCACAATGGAGGAAGGGTTATGTTAGCTGTGTATCAGAGTCTGTGTAGGAGCACAATGGAGGAAGGGTTATGTTAGATGTGTATCAGAGTCTGTGTAGGAGCACAATGGAGGAAGGGTTTCATTAGATGTGTATCAGAGTCTGTGTAGGAGCACAATGGAGGAAGGGTTATGTTAGCTGTGTATCAGAGTCTGTGTAGGAGCAAGATGGAGGAAGGGTTTCATTAGATGTGTATCAGAGTCTGTGTAGGAGCACAATGGAGGAAGGGTTTCATTAGCTGTGTATCAGAGTCTGTGTAGGAGCACAATGGAGGAAGGGTTATGTTAGCTGTGTATCAGAGTCTGTGTAGGAGCAAGATGGAGGAAGGGTTATGTTAGCTGTGTATCAGAGTCTGTGTAGGAGCACAATGGAGGAAGGGTTATGTTAGATGTGTATCAGAGTCTGTGTAGGAGCACAATGGAGGAAGGGTTTCATTAGCTGTGTATCAGAGTCTGTGTAGGAGCACAATGGAGGAAGGGTTATGTTAGCTGTGTATCAGAGTCTGTGTAGGAGCAAGATGGAGGAAGGGTTTCATTAGATGTGTATCAGAGTCTGTGTAGGAGCACAATGGAGGAAGGGTTTCATTAGATGTGTATCAGAGTCTGTGTAGGAGCAAGATGGAGGAAGGGTTATGTTAGCTGTGTATCAGAGTCTGTGTAGGAGCACAATGGAGGAAGGGTTATGTTAGATGTGTATCAGAGTCTGTGTAGGAGCACAATGGAGGAAGGGTTTCATTAGCTGTGTATCAGAGTCTGTGTAGGAGCACAATGGAGGAAGGGTTATGTTAGCTGTGTATCAGAGTCTGTGTAGGAGCAAGATGGAGGAAGGGTTTCATTAGATGTGTATCAGAGTCTGTGTAGGAGCACAATGGAGGAAGGGTTTCATTAGATGTGTATCAGAGTCTGTGTAGGAGCAAGATGGAGGAAGGGTTATGTTAGCTGTGTATCAGAGTCTGTGTAGGAGCACAATGGAGGAAGGGTTATGTTAGATGTGTATCAGAGTCTGTGTAGGAGCACAATGGAGGAAGGGTTATGTTAGATGTGTATCAGAGTCTGTGTAGGAGCACAATGGAGGAAGGGTTTCATTAGATGTGTATCAGAGTCTGTGTAGGAGCACAATGGAGGAAGGGTTATGTTAGCTGTGTATCAGAGTCTGTGTAGGAGCAAGATGGAGGAAGGGTTTCATTAGATGTGTATCAGAGTCTGTGTAGGAGCACAATGGAGGAAGGGTTTCATTAGCTGTGTATCAGAGTCTGTGTAGGAGCACAATGGAGGAAGGGTTATGTTAGCTGTGTATCAGAGTCTGTGTAGGAGCAAGATGGAGGAAGGGTTATGTTAGCTGTGTATCAGAGTCTGTGTAGGAGCACAATGGAGGAAGGGTTATGTTAGATGTGTATCAGAGTCTGTGTAGGAGCACAATGGAGGAAGGGTTTCATTAGCTGTGTATCAGAGTCTGTGTAGGAGCACAATGGAGGAAGGGTTATGTTAGCTGTGTATCAGAGTCTGTGTAGGAGCAAGATGGAGGAAGGGTTTCATTAGATGTGTATCAGAGTCTGTGTAGGAGCACAATGGAGGAAGGGTTTCATTAGATGTGTATCAGAGTCTGTGTAGGAGCAAGATGGAGGAAGGGTTATGTTAGCTGTGTATCAGAGTCTGTGTAGGAGCACAATGGAGGAAGGGTTATGTTAGATGTGTATCAGAGTCTGTGTAGGAGCACAATGGAGGAAGGGTTATGTTAGATGTGTATCAGAGTCTGTGTAGGAGCAAGATGGAGGAAGGGTTTCATTAGATGTGTATCAGAGTCTGTGTAGGAGCACAATGGAGGAAGGGTTTCATTAGATGTGTATCAGAGTCTGTGTAGGAGCAAGATGGAGGAAGGGTTATGTTAGATGTGTATCAGAGTCTGTGTAGGAGCACAATGGAGGAAGGGTTATGTTAGCTGTGTATCAGAGTCTGTGTAGGAGCACAATGGAGGAAGGGTTATGTTAGATGTGTATCAGAGTCTGTGTAGGAGCACAATGGAGGAAGGGTTATGTTAGCTGTGTATCAGAGTCTGTGTAGGAGCAAGATGGAGGAAGGGTTATGTTAGATGTGTATCAGAGTCTGTGTAGGAGCACAATGGAGGAAGGGTTTCATTAGCTGTGTATCAGAGTCTGTGTAGGAGCAAGATGGAGGAAGGGTTATGTTAGATGTGTATCAGAGTCTGTGTAGGAGCACAATGGAGGAAGGGTTTCATTAGATGTGTATCAGAGTCTGTGTAGGAGCACAATGGAGGAAGGGTTTCATTAGATGTGTATCAGAGTCTGTGTAGGAGCAAGATGGAGGAAGGGTTTCATTAGATGTGTATCAGAGTCTGTGTAGGAGCACAATGGAGGATGGGTTATGTTAGATGTGTATCAGAGTCTGTGTAGGAGCAAGATGGAGGAAGGGTTATGTTAGATGTGTATCAGAGTCTGTGTAGGAGCAAGATGGAGGAAGGGTTATGTTAGATGTGTATCAGAGTCTGTGTAGGAGCACAATGGAGGAAGGGTTTCATTAGATGTGTATCAGAGTCTGTGTAGGAGCAAGATGGAGGAAGGGTTTCATTAGATGTGTATCAGAGTCTGTGTAGGAGCACAATGGAGGAAGGGTTTCATTAGATGTGTATCAGAGTCTGTGTAGGAGCAAGATGGAGGAAGGGTTATGTTAGATGTGTATCAGAGTCTGTGTAGGAGCACAATGGAGGAAGGGTTTCATTAGATGTGTATCAGAGTCTGTGTAGGAGCAAGATGGAGGAAGGGTTATGTTAGATGTGTATCAGAGTCTGTGTAGGAGCACAATGGAGGAAGGGTTTCATTAGCTGTGTATCAGAGTCTGTGTAGGAGCACAATGGAGGAAGGGTTATGTTAGCTGTGTATCAGAGTCTGTGTAGGAGCACAATGGAGGAAGGGTTTCATTAGATGTGTATCAGAGTCTGTGTAGGAGCAAGATGGAGGAAGGGTTTCATTAGCTGTGTATCAGAGTCTGTGTAGGAGCACAATGGAGGAAGGGTTATGTTAGCTGTGTATCAGAGTCTGTGTAGGAGCACAATGGAGGAAGGGTTTCATTAGCTGTGTATCAGAGTCTGTGTAGGAGCACAATGGAGGAAGGGTTATGTTAGCTGTGTATCAGAGTCTGTGTAGGAGCAAGATGGAGGAAGGGTTTCATTAGCTGTGTATCAGAGTCTGTGTAGGAGCACAATGGAGGAAGGGTTATGTTAGCTGTGTATCAGAGTCTGTGTAGGAGCACAATGGAGGAAGGGTTTCATTAGATGTGTATCAGAGTCTGTGTAGGAGCAAGATGGAGAAAGGGTTATGTTAGATGTGTATCAGAGTCTGTGTAGGAGCACAATGGAGGAAGGGTTTCATTAGATGTGTATCAGAGTCTGTGTAGGAGCAAGATGGAGGAAGGGTTTCATTAGATGTGTATCAGAGTCTGTGTAGGAGCACAATGGAGGAAGGGTTTCATTAGATGTGTATCAGAGTCTGTGTAGGAGCACAATGGAGGAAGGGTTTCATTAGATGTGTATCAGAGTCTGTGTAGGAGCACAATGGAGGAAGGGTTTCATTAGATGTGTATCAGAGTCTGTGTAGGAGCACAATGGAGGAAGGGTTTCATTAGATGTGTATCAGAGTCTGTGTAGGAGCACAATGGAGGAAGGGTTTCATTAGATGTGTATCAGAGTCTGTGTAGGAGCAGAATGGAGGAAGGGTTTCATTAGCTGTGTATCAGAGTCTGTGTAGGAGCACAATCGAGGAAGGGTTTCATTAGATGTGTATCAGAGTCTGTGTAGGAGCACAATGGAGGAAGGGTTTCATTAGATGTGTATCAGAGTCTGTGTAGGAGCACAATGGAGGAAGGGTTATGTTAGCTGTGTATCAGAGTCTGTGTAGGAGCACAATGGAGGAAGGGTTTCATTAGATGTGTATCAGAGTCTGTGTAGGAGCACAATGGAGGAAGGGTTTCATTAGCTGTGTATCAGAGTCTGTGTAGGAGCACAATGGAGGAAGGGTTTCATTAGATGTGTATCAGAGTCTGTGTAGGAGCACAATGGAGGAAGGGTTATGTTAGCTGTGTATCAGAGTCTGTGTAGGAGCACAATGGAGGAAGGGTTTTTTATCAGATGTGTATCAGAGTCTGTGTAGGAGCACAATGGAGGAAGGGTTTCATTAGCTGTGTATCAGAGTCTGTGTAGGAGCACAATGGAGGAAGGGTTTCATTAGATGTGTATCAGAGTCTGTGTAGGAGCACAATGGAGGAAGGGTTTCATTAGCTGTGTATCAGAGTTTGTGTAGGAGCACAATTGAGGAAGATCTGTTCATGTGATACATCAGTTCCTTAGCTGTGTATCAGAGTCTGTGTAGGAGCACAATGGAGGAAGCTCTGTTCATGTGATACATCACTTCCTTAGCTGTGTATCAGAGTCTGTGTAGGAGTACAATGGAGGAAGATCTGTTCATGTGATGCATCACTTCCTTAGCTGTGTATCAGAGTGTGTGTAGGAGCACAATGGAAGAAGCTCTGTTCATGTGATGCATCACTTCCTTAGATTGGTATCAGAGTCTGTGTAGGAGCACAATGGAGGAAGATCTGTTCATGTGATACATCACTTCCTTCTCTGATGATATATTGTTGTGTTTTGCTTGGTTTTAGGATCCAACAAGACTGTGGCTATTGCTGTTCCAATCATTCTGATCTGGTGAGTTCAATGTTTGTGAATGTGACGATATATGTGCACACTATCGTTAGGTAGACCTGACTGAAGTCAGTGAAGATGAATGTTATGGGACGAGCAGGAATCTTATAAACTTAATATAAATATTAATCTTATAAAAGATATGGTTTGGATACAACTATTGACTTATATTCATTTAATGAATTTGATTGGAGTAAAAAAGCTCCCCAAAGCGATGTGTTCATCAGTTGAGTTTTTAGTTAACTGAAACATGACATTCAACTTTGATCAGAATTTTTGTGAGACATCATGTTGTCACGTATGGACCTTTCTTTTGAATATAACTTTACCTTTCCTTACTGCTATCAAATATTCGTGTTCTCTCTTCAACAAGATGAGTTACTAACATAACTGGAATGTTAAATATTGCAGTCTTGTTGCTGTGATGGTGACTGCTGCTGCCATCTGGAGGAGACGTCGATACAGAAGGTAGTGATTAATATCAGAACATTCAACTTGTCAGTTGGTCTCAATATGTGATTGTTCTCTCGTTATGAAGGTCTGGAAAGTTCAAATGAAGTTATTCTATATATGATGTCATCGACAAGTTTTTGTTGAACTTTACAAACTTGCACTTTCTGAAATATCCTCTTTGAAATATATATCTTTTTTAGAATTTCCTCAATCAAAGTTTTGTAATCATGACAAGCGCAAGCTTAAACATGTTCTACTTACTGTTAAAATGAACGGCTTGATAGTGCAAGTATAGCGCATGCTTGTGAAAATATCATGTAAGTTTGGATGTATGTTAGGCATCACAGCATTTCGTAAAGGAAACGTATTATTTTGAAAATTCACTAACGTTTACATTCATCGTACCTTAACATAACTGTACACCATATCTCACTGTCAACCGTGATGGGTCATTGTGTTCGTCAAGTCAAGTGACCAGCGGTCAGAATTGTCTACAAACTCCTTCAAAGGGATGATGTCATACCACAAATCATATTTGTTACTTTGCACTTAATCAATGTTACAGTACTACATGAGAGTAGTAATGGTATAATTCTATCGAAATCCGAAAAACGCATAATTCCAAAAATGATGACCCCTTCCCTCTATTTAATCATGACAAAATTCAAACTTTTGACGAGAGACAAGACAATTCCGAAATTAGTTACAAAATGGTTATTTTACACGTTGTTATTTACTTGAAGTCGACACCAAACACAATCTTTATGATATATATACATATATTACTCTTTCTTATATACACCTCTCTTCACGTGAGAAACCAACTCTCCTTATTCAATATATATATATGTGTATATATATATTTGCACTAGCACTAGCAAGTGGACAAGCTTAAGGTACACAGCTGTATTCATGGAATATTGTTTAAATCAAAGATGAATAATTAAGTTGTATCACATCATTGGACATTAATGAAAGCAAAACAATATGTCCTGACAATTAGTACATTTAAATGTAACAAACTGATAGAATCCATCCTGTTCCAGATCCAACACACCCGGAACAGAACATGGTAAGTACGAGAAGCAGACTGGAAACCTTGAACTAAATCTACATTTATTGTCTTGCATGTCGTGCATATTTGGTATGATCTTTCATGTTAATTAGGTTTTGGCTTCAATTTTACTTGTTTAATCTTTAACCCTATCATACACCATGTAAGTTAAAACTATCATGAAAAATTAAAAGATGATCTTCAAAGGATCAGAGAGTAGGTACAAACGTGTTGATCCTCCCAGAGATATATGAGATACAATATACATTCGGTATATTCATTCTGTCAGCTTTGCTTATCTTTCACCTGCGATGCTTCTGGATAAATTTCATAAGTTACGATGAATATTCAAATAGATGTTTTCTACTTTTCATGATATCAAATCGTATTTACAGAAATCGGATATCATTTATGTTGTATTGTCGCAACAACAATATATGATGTCATGAGTGTGTCATTACATTCATGCATAGGCTGATGATGTAAGAGCTTTAATATTGTTGTCATTTGTATGTCAATGGGAACTGATAACACCGTTTATGATAATTTATAGTTCTCTCGTTTCATCTATATAATGAAAACAGATATTCATTACATGCAATGAGTATTTTACATATCTTCTCGATGATTAACTCTGAAAACATTGTTTCTAAAACCTGACATACTTTGACAGGCCCAGAGACTGTCCCGATGCTGCCTCAAGAAGTCAAACAAACAAAAGCTCTTGCAGGTGAGGCCTTTCTTCTTTCTTCAGTGGTTTGTGTTTGATTCATGACTACATGTGAAACCTTTTTACTTGAATTTCTGATGAGGTATTTGTGTTTAAAAAGACCATTTTATCTTTAATGAAGAAATTGATCATACTTATCCATTACTTACTTGTAAGAAAATCTTTCAAATATTTCAGCCAGAACCAAGGATGAAATAAAGGTCATCACAGCCGGGATGGTTCGAGTGTCTGCTGTGGACATTGTTCTAAAGAAACTGAAGGAAGGTCAGCGATGGATCACTATAACAGGGAATGCTGGGGACGGCAAGACGGTTCTAGGTTACCTGGTGCTGAAGGAGTTCCTGCAGAAGAAAGTCAAAGTCTTCACAGTCGATAAACCTGAAGAGTATGATCTCATAGCAAAGATGCAAGAAGAAAGAGTCATTATGTTTGATGATAGATTCGGTGCATTTCTTGCAGATCAACAGCTGATAAAGAGCTGGTTAGATGTTATAACAAAATGTTTAAGCTTCAGTACAACATATAAAAGCAATAGCAGTGTCATCTTTTTAAGCAGGAAGAACGTTGTGAATGAATCAAAGAAGCATCTTGGAAAATTTACTGATCAGATGTTTGATCCAAAATGTGTTGTTGACTTGAGCAAAAGAAAAGTGACAGAAGAACGCCTGGAGATCCTTGAATATCATCTGCAACAGGAGAATGTGACTATAAACCATGAACTAAAGAGAAAAGTTGCTGACAAGGACATTGCTCATGGTTTTCCACATTGTTGCAAGATGTATTCAAAGCTTAGGTCAAAAGGATTTGATGTAGACATTGAAGAGTTCTTTGAATCTCCTCTGAAGTTTCTGGACATGACAACAGATGTTCTGTACAAGGACAACTGTAAGGACTTGTTCCAGCTGATGGTCAAGAATGATGGAGAGTTTGATGTTTACACAATAACGGATGAACACAAGAGACAGGCACTTCTTCAAGTAGAGAAGGAGCAAGAAGGCAGCTATATCACAGTGTGGAAGAATGGAATCTGTAAGTTTGCTCATCCATCTGTGTATGAAAGTGTACTGAATGTCATCAATGACATTGACCCTCTATACTGTGTTCAGTATGCAACCCTCTCTGTTATACGACAGAAGATGGTCATCTCAACATCTGAGGAAGAAGACAGCAGCAGAGCTCCATGTTACATCATTGTGAAGCCAATCCCTGCTGTACTGAAGGCATTAGCTGAGAGGTTCCGAGAAGAGATATTCAAGGGAGACTACTCTGTGTTCAAACACATACTTTGTAAGAGCAGGGAGTTCTGTGAAGCTCTTGTCTCCTCCTGTGTTACTTCACATGAAGAAGAGGTAGGCAATATCTTAACTGTTTTACCCATGTTTTTAAATATAATTGATAATTCATTTTGATTAATGTCATGTATTCACGTTATGAAGGTCAGATGGCACTTGATAGATAACTGACGATTAAAGTAAGCCCGCCATATTTATTTCGGCATTTTGTACAGCACACAATATATGATGACGTCATGACATATTACGTTACTGATATGGGGGGATGCTATTTATAGATAGATGTTGACATTAAGGATATCACACTCCTCCCCTCTAAACTTTAAGTTAAAGCTTAATATATGTGGTTGATATTATCAATTACCATTACTTGGATCAATCTGCATTGCAAAGGCTTATTATTATAATAGAACAATTAAAACTCGTAGAAAGTAACTTTTAGAGTCCATCAACTTGCAAATTGCATTCTTTGCAATGCACTGCTTATACCACTAATAATAAACACGAACTTTAAAGTCTTTCAAAAATAATAAACTGCAAATATAGCCGCTAAGCAGCAATAACAGGATTCAGCCAAAGATGAGCTCCTGTGACCTATTTGAGCATGTTTTTGCGTTGTTCTTCACGAAAAACAAATGTTTTCTGGCGATGTAGACATTATTCTGAGCATAAACTACGTTTGGTGCGCGTTTTCAGTCAGCCTCAGGGATTTGTTTTTTAAAAAGTGGGAAAAGTCTAATTTTCATGACATATGGCAAAGTTTGCAAGAAAACACATTTCTCACAAAGTTATGAACATTGAGTTAGAGGGGAATGTATATTTTAAAGTTCCACAGAGGTGATAGGTCTTTTTAAAACAGAGTTAATTCAATACATTCACACCCCAGCCGAGTGGAATCTGCTAGCATGTATATGTAGAAATCAGGCCTCTACCCTCTATGATTTAATAAGTCGGGTCGGGTCGGGTCGGGTCGGGTCGGGTCGGGTTGGGTCTTAGTTGCTAGACCTCCTGCCTCCCTACTGATCAGATTTTGACACCTTACATGTACGCGCATGTACATTAAATTGGTCTTGGAATAAGTCCTGGCCATATCTTTCAATTGAGAGATTGACGTTACAAAGGGCCATTTCCAACTCCCTGTATGAAGGCATAGGGGGGGGGGTGTTTTTGAGACACACAGCAGTAGATTTCATTCATTTTCGTGCAATTTCATGTTGTTAATTTGCAAGACTACGCATTTTTGACCAACTCTGTTATATTTTAGCATGTAATATGTTTGCATCTTTTAATTAAACTTTTTTACTAAGTCTTCCTACTTTGAACGCTTATATAGAGAATCTCACCCAAGTGTCTTCTGATATCAAATATATCAACACGAGTTGATTAAAGTTACAAATATCCGAGGCTTGCCGAGGATATTTTTACTTTAATCAACGAGTGTTGATATATTTGATATCAGAAGACACGAGGGTGAGATTTTATTTATCATCCAAATCATTTTTCAACAGTTATTAGCAAAAGAATGAACATATCTGAACACAAAACTGTCATTAGACTTCTTGAACAGTGAGGTCATTGCATTGTGACGTCATCAGCATTATGACGTCATAGCATTGTTACGCCATGAACTTTGTGACGTCATAGTATTGTCATCTGTGTTCTAAGTGATGCCAAAGCCTTGTGATGTCATTTAACTGATGATGTAAAAGGATTATGACGATATGATTGTAGCAATATCTACAATGTAGATATCGCTTGTAGATATCGCTTGATCTCAGAAAAGCGATATCTACTGTTGTAGCCACTTTTGGATGATAAATGAAAAATACTATTTGAGGAACAGTCGTCTCATTATTCATACTTTAATGCCCAATGCCTCAGCTACAACATACCAAACTTGCAGCTTTTTGGTGCAAGTATCTTCAGAGGAGAAGATCTTCAATGGTACATGGTGCAAATTCGAAGAATCCAATATCGCGGCCAAACCACGTGACCTACGAATTTTTCATGATTTCGTTTTTATCCCACCGTATATAATACCGTGGGATATAGTCATCGCCCTGTCCGTCTGTATGTCCGTCCGTCCGTCCGTCCGTCCGTCCGTAATCATTTCGTTTCCGGAGCAGAACTCAAAAACCGGTCCACATATCTTTCTGAAACTTTACATGTGTATTGCCCACCTACTGAAGTGGTGCCTTTTGATATTTTCATATTTCTAAAAAAATTATTTTTTATCATTTCCATGGAAACGGCTCTTATATGGACTCTGTTCATGAAAGGTTTCGTTTCCGAAGCAGAACTAAAAAACCGGTCCACATATCTTCCTGAAACTTTACATGTGTATTGCCCACCTACTGAAGTGGTGCCTTTTGATATTTTCACATTTCTGAAAATTTTATTATTTATTATTTCCATGGAAACAGCTCTTATATGGACTCTGTTCATGAAAGGTTTCGTTTCCGGAGCAGAACTAAAAAACCGGTCCACATATCTTCCTGAAACTTTACATGTGTATTGCCCACCTACTGAAGTGGTGCCTTTTGATATTTTCAAATTTCTGAAAATTTTATTATTTATTATTTCCATGGAAACGGCTCTTATTTGGACTCTGTTCATGAAAGGTTTCGTTTATATTAGCTTATACTATTATGAACCTTGCTTGAAAAATTTACAATTATCTTTCAAAGGTTTACATCTAACGATCATGTGGAACCGGTGGGATATGTCATCTTCTGATGACTCTTGTTTGCAGCATTTTTGTTTGCGCATCTTTTACAAAAAAATTCAAGTCTCTAAATGCATTTTGAAAAAAAAATCCATGTTAATTTTTCGACCTTGGATTCGACCTTGACCTTTTATTTGTCGACCGATTTCGCCCAAAAGCTTATTAGAGCGTCTTCTCATAGAGGGTTATCAATGTACAAAATCAGCCATTCGGGCTGAATCGAGGTCACAAGATCGCTGGAATAAAAAAAAAAAAAAAAAAAAAAAAAAAATATAGTCGCAAGCGACGAAAACAGGATTCAGCTGTACATATAACGTATACATTATACAGATTATAATGTTAACAATCATTCCTGAAAGTTTCATGAAAATCCTGTAAAGCAGTAAGCTACAGCAGCATTGGAAAGTATGATTTGTATTTTTTTCTGTCGGAACTAACGCCATGTTAGGAAAATGCGTCATGGCGGCCGGAAATGACTGTTCCCGAGCTATTTTTATTTTTTGATTTGAAGACCGTGGTCACGTCTAACTCTCATGCAAAAATCATGAAATTCGTCGGTCAGGTTTTCGAGTTATCTGCCCTTGAAAATTGATATTTTTGAAAATTGTCAAACTTTGAAAGGTTACTTCACACAAAGTATTTTGAATTTTCAAATTTTAAAACAAACTTGTTATAGGCCAGGGTCTTGGCTACACTGTATGTAAATTACAGCTTCCAGGTATCAGTAGTTACCGAGTGGTGAATCGCCAAGTATGCATGGGGTCGGACTTTTGTAAAAAGTGCTTAAAACCAAGATGGCGGCCAAACCACGTGACCTACGAATTCGTCATGATTTCGTTTTTTGCATTATTTTTTTTTGCGCATCTTTTAAAAAAAGTTTCAGGTCTCTAAGTACATTTTGAAAAAAATTCCCATGTTAAAATTTTAAACTTTACGCCTACATAGGCGAAAAATGACTGAGCCGATTTGGCCCAAAAGCTTTATTTGGCGATTCCAGGGTAAGGTCTACAAGTCTGTAAAATTTGGTATCATTTGCTTTTGCCGTTTTGGCTAAAAACGAAGCAAAAGTTTCGTGGAATAATAATAAAACGCGCCAATAACAATAAGGATTCAGCCTGAAAGTCTGAATCCTTAATTAGAACTTCACTTTGCAATTTTAGCTTAACACATTTACAGTCACAATCTTTTCACAATCAGCTTCACAGGTCCAGTCTCTGAAGTTGTTTTCTGGTTCTAACTGGATAGCTTCTCTGTGAGTCAGCCTGAGTTGTCTCCCTTGAGACAATGGATTGGGCTGAAGTAGCAGCATGGCTATGCGGCTGTTCGTTGGAAGTCGTTGCTCGTCTCTGCGGCGGTGTCTCCTCCCCTCTGGTCAACAGCTTCTCCCTCTGTCTGGTCAGCAATGGTGGCGGCAGCGTTGTCTCAGCAGGTGTGCAGCTTTCAGTGATCCCTGGGTGTTTGGGGATCTGCTCATCTCTCAGCTGTGTGACATCCTCTGCATGACCTAGAGAATGTACCATCTGGTTGACGTGAGTGTACCTGGTGCGTGCGCCGATCTGGACCAAATAGCGTTGAGGTCCCATTCTGCGGATTACTCGTCCCGGTATCCATCGTTCTGCCATTCCCCCTCTGTAGTTGCGAACCCGACATGGTTCGTTAGGCTGGAATTCTTGTAAGCTGTTCTGATTGTCATGGAAGTCTTTCTGTTTCTGTTGAGCTTCTTCAACTTTCTTGTTGAGATCTGGTTTGAGTAGGGAGAGTCTTGTATGTCGTCCAAGGAATAGTTCTGCTGGCGTTCGCCCTGTCACAGAATGCGGTGTTGATCTGTACGTCAAGAGAAAGTTTGACAAGTGTTTCTTCACTGATGTATTGTCACCCCCTATCTTCTGGGATATGAAGTGTTTCTTCAGTGCGGCTTTGATTATTTGAACCGATCGTTCAGCTGCGCCATTTGATGCTTGGTGGTATGGTGGTGTCAGAGAATGCTTCACTCCATTCTGGGCTAAGAGTGTCTCAAACACTTCAGCTGTGAATTGCGGTCCATTATCAGACACTAATTCTTCTGGTAAGCCGTAGCTTGAAAATATTGTTTTGAGAGTCTCAACTGTCTTTTCCGCTGTTGTTGACTTCATTTCCTTGACTTCGATCCACTTTGATCTGCTGTCAATCAGTACAAAGTAGTTATGTCCCTTGTATTTTGCAAAGTCCACATGTATTCTCTCCCAAACTCTCTGTGGGTAACTCCATGGTTGCAGTGGAGCTGTTGGTGGATCTCGCTGTGTAGTTTCACATACTGTGCAACTCTTCACGGTCATCTCGATATCTTTATCCATTCCAGGATACCATAGGTAGCTTCTAGCTCTGGCTTTCATTTTTTACCATTCTGGATGGTCAGCATGTAACTCTTGGAGTACATTATCTTGTAGTACTGGCGGTACCACAACTCTCATTCCCCATAAGATGCAATCTTGGTCGACTGAGATTTCATGTCGTCTCTGGAAATATGGTTTCAGACCTTCATCTGTAACATAGTTCGGCCATCCTAGTAACGTATGATCCAAGACTCTTGATATGACTGGATCCTTCCTGGTTGCTTTGGCAACTTCACTGGCTGTAACAGGTAGATTATCCACATTGGTGAAATAGTTGACCTGGCCTTCAATGGTTTCTGGGTCATCTTTACCTGGCAACCTTGAGAGTCCATCAGCGTTTCCATGGTCTTCCCATCTTCTGTACCTGATCTCATAGGTATGAGCCATCAGGATTAACGCCCAACGTTGTAATCTAGCAGCAGCTAGAGTGGGGACTCCAGTCTCCGGACCTAGAATTGTTGTGAATGGCTTGTGGTCTGTGATCAATGTGAATTTCCGACCATTTCCGATGTACTTGTGGAACTTCTTGATACTGTACACGATAGCTGAAGCTTCCTTCTCAAGCTGAGCGTAGTTCTTTTCACTTGGAGACAGTGTTCTTGATGCATAGGCTATCGGTCTTTCTGATCCATCATCCATTTGATGCGACAGTAAACATCCCCCTCCGTATGCGGATGCATCACAAGCTAGTATCAGGGGTTTGTTCATGTCATAGTGCACTAGCACACTCTCACTAGACAACAATGTCTTGCACTTTTGGAAAACAGTCTCTTGTTCTGCCGTCCAACTCCAAGCTGTATCTGCTTTCAGCAGATGATACAGTGGTGCCAACAGGGTAGACATATTTCCTAGGAACCGACTGTAGTAGTTGAGCATTCCTAAGAAAGCTCTCAACTCTGTGATATTCTTTGGACTAGGTGCCTCTGTGATAGCTTGTATCTTCTCTTTAATTGGGTGTAGACCATTCCTGTCAATGTGATGCCCTAGGTAGTCGACACTGTGAACCTTGAATTTGCACTTGTCTAAGTTTACCTTGATTCCATAAGTGTCTAGGCGCTTGAGTACCTGATGAAGGATGTCATCATGTTGTTTCTCTGTCACTGTACCAATGAGTATGTCGTCGAGTAGACATTCCACGTGAGGGATTCCTTGGAGAACTTGGTCCATGACTGACTGAAAAATGGATTGTGCTGTGGAAATACCAAAACATAGTCTCTTGAATTCATACAGTCCCTTGTGAGTGTTGATCACCAGCAGCGGCTTTGATCTGTCTGTCAATTCCAGTTGGAGGTATGCACTTGACAAATCCAATTTTGAGAACAATGTTGCTCCTCCCATCTTTGCAAATAGATCTTCTGCTGTAGTTAAAGGGTAGATGTTTTCTTCCAAGACCGGATTAACAGTCACCTTGAAATCTCCACACAGCCGTACACATTTGTTGGCTTTCGGCACGACGACAATCGGTGTTGCCAAGTCAGCTTTCTCCACTTTCTGTATGATACCTTCTTTCTCCAATCTATCAAGTTCTGTTTCAACAGCTTCACTCGATGAATATGGTACTGGACGTGACTTGCAGAATTTTGGGTTGACATTTGGTTGAACTTTGATGTCAGCTTTAAATGTATTTATGACCCCTTTACCTTCGAACACTGAAGGATATGATTTCTTCAATTCATCACTGAGTGACTTCTCTGAAATGGCACATAGTTTACCCCAACTGTACTTGTGAAATCCAGTTTCTTCCAAACAATGGCACTCTTCTCCCTTCTGCCACAACAAGAGGTAGACTGTACTCTCTATCCTCTAACTTGATATTGACAATAACTTCACCCAATAAAGGAATGATATTGTCAGAATAATCCAACAAAGAAACTTTAGTTGGTTTCACAAACTCTTCAATTTCATTTATGAATACTCTTTAAAGTTCACTTCCACTTTACTGTTGACTTTCAACACGATAATATAATAGTGTCTTACATCAATAACGTTTCACACGGCAATCTATCATTTATATAGACGCAAAAGCCCACTTGTGACTGATGTGATCGTTATGTCTCTACTCACAGTTTATGACACAAAATATTAGGTCCAAAACATTCCCACACTTGAGAATCCCATCCTCGTCGCCATAATTGTCATGTATTCACGTTATGAAGGTCAGATGGCACTTGATAGATAACTGACGATTAAAGAAAGCCCGCCAGATTAAAGTAAGCCCGCCATATTTATTTCCGCATTTTGTACAGCACACAATATATGATGACGTCATGACATATTACGTCACTGATATGGGGGGATGCTATTTATAGATAGATGTTGACATTAAGGATATCACAATTAACGTGTCCACAAATAATATGAATTATCTATCTGAGTATTAATTAAAACATACGAAAGCCAATAACGAGATTAAAAAGTCGTAATTACGAGATTAAAAAGTCGTAATTACGAGTTATAAAAAGTCGTAATTACGAGATTTAAAGTCGTAATTACGAGATTAAAAGTTGTAATTACGAGAAATAAAGTCGTAATTACGAGTTTTATATTTTTTTTTATATTTGCAATTTGGCGGTAACGGGCTTTCGTAATAACGTGTCAATTATAAGTAATCTTCTTTCCTTAGTTCTAATGACTGATGTTTGATTTTACTCTGAATACATGAAATATTGATTTGAATATTACAAAGTTTTCAGAAGAAGCTCAAAGCTTTCGATCTTAATAACTGCTCCTTGTTTCCATTTCAAAGGAAAGTGAAATGACTGTGTAAAATTGTCTATTGATATATAGAGATGATTAACGGGGTGTGTTTCTGTATCATTAATATCATATAATAGGAATAAAATTTGTATTATGCGAGCCTTTGGCGAGCATTATACATATATAAAATCTTTTATTCCTATTTTATGATATTAATGATACGGAAACACACGAGGTTAATAATTTCTTTATCATATTATGTCATATTGAAATATACAGGTTATAACGAAAATATGATTCCTTCTTAAAATATGTTTGACCTAGATTTCGCGGAGTAGTTGCTTTAACAATAAATCAAGGTGAAGGTCATATTGTCGGCAATGTATACATAGTTGTGAACAGTCGAGAAATATTCCTTCATGAAATAATTTTTTTACAGTGTTAGAAACGTACGTCTTCTACAATCTATCGACTATTCAGTCTGATTCCCAGTGCACGAGTAAACAATGTATCTTTTTATAACACAAAATGTGTAAGAACCAGTTGTCAACGTCGCTACAACAGGGGAAGTAACTCTAACTGCATTTTGAAAAGCTGAATTGCCAGTTCAGTTACGGTATCCTCAGACCAAACGCCGACTATTTGCGAAGGTGAGGTTGTTGCGTTTGTTACTCCGCTACTAGATAATCTGTATTATCACTAGAATATAATTTGTTTTTTCTGATAAGTTGGTCACCGACATGGTCAAAGTGATCTAGGCTTAAGTTATTCACGAAAATTGAAGCACATAGTCGATATTGTTAGCTGCATGTCGTTATATTTTTTGAATGAACGATGAAAACAACTTGAAATGTTTTGATAACAAAGCTATAATTTCCTTAATACGAATGCCTGATATGTTTACCCTGACGGCTTTTGTACGATATTTTATTCGATTTTGGCTTGGTTCCTCAAATGCAAAGCTTATAAACATTTAACAAGAACAATAACTCTGAAATAAAAACACAAATCAGAGGTACTGTTTGGGTAAATTTAATACACATAAACTTTTAAACAGCAAAGTTACAAAGTCCCTGAAGAGAAAATAATAAATTCCCCAAGCCCAACCAGTACAAAGGACATGGTAAGATGATAGTGAATAAAGCGACATATGGTAAATAAGTAATAGGCACATATGAGTATGAGTCCAAAGCAAAATGCTGCATGAATAGCATTGATATGATATGCAAATAGCGCTAGGCAGGGAGCTTAGATGCAAAGAGAGACATGACAGCTCTCCGCTTGGAGAAATCATGATCACAATAGCGTTTGTACGCATCAGACTTCCAGTCCCCTAATAATTGAATGTCTGAGTCTGAGCACCCGATATGTCGTGCCCACTGTGCTCCCCCACGACGAAACGAATGTCCTCCATAATCAGCAGGTTCAAGTCACAACTGTTGCACACACTTGCAAAAGTTGCCAGTAAAAGCAGAATAGGTCAGGATGTCTACCCCGTTACAAGAGAATAAAGGTCCCAATAGTGGTATGTCCATGGTGCGGGCTAACATTGTTTGAAGCGCGGTTGCAGGGCAGAGAACGCTGTTCTCGATACGTGGCAGACTGGCAGAACAACATACAGCTCTCTCTCTCGAAACTGGATTGTTTTTGTCCAACAAAGTTTAACAACACAACCCCAGGTACAGTTAGTGACATCAATTCTGCGTATATGCTTATTTGGGTCATAAACTGTATGAACAAGGAAGTTTCCAGGGCGCAGTAATCCGAAGAAAGCTACTAAGCAGGCTGACCAGAACACAATATCACTAGTTAGCTCTAGATTCAACAGTCCCTTTATGCTGAGAAGTAGCTCAGGTGTGACAGCATAAACAGGGTGTTGAGCTGTTCCCAATGAGCGTTTCAAACCACACCAAGGTTGCGTCATTTTCCAATTATCCAAGGTGGGGTCTGGCTTATCAGATGCCTGATGTAGGATAGAAATAATGTTCACATAAGCCTTGATGCTATGGTACACAAGACCTTTCTTGTCAGCTAGGTACACCATATACAACATAACCTGATCATGGGTAACCGGCACTGGGGACCACATCATAGTTTCACAAAAGTCCAAGTAGGTCCGGAGGTGTGTCCTGTAGGTACGTTTTGTTGATTCCGCCCATGCTTGACTTTGGTATACTTGTGCTTTTTCCTTTAGTTGACGAAGCAAGTGATTTCCACCTGGAAGATAGGAAACGTTCAGAGTATGATACAACAAGTCAGTCCTCTCAAAAGCAGTACAATTTAAATGAGGCAACACAGAATAGAGTCTCGATAGACTTTTCGGCTCATGAAGACGTGAACAGGCTTCAGCGATAATGTTACTTCGACCTGAGATATGTTTTGCTGATAGTTTAAAGTTGTACAATGCAGACAAGAAGCATATGGCACGAATAAAAGGCATTATAGAACTAAAACGTGTTGTTACCTTGTTGATCACACTCTTTGTCGTAATATTGTCTGTAAGGATCACAACATGTTTGTTCCTTAATTGAGGTGCCCACCTTATTATGGCACAAACCACTGCCATAACTTCTTTATAATTTATGTGCCATGAGCTTACAGTTGGAATATCTATATCCCAGTTCATATAGAAAAAGTCACCTTCAAATTAACCCCCTGCACCTGCACCACAGGCATTGGTTTGCACATTTGTTATAATATAGGTCTGGTCTCTAACATAGGTTTTGTGCCATTGAACACAAACATGAACTGTCTCCACCAATTTAGGTCAGCAAAGAAATCTTCAGACAGACAAGCTTTATGGTGAGGGAGTTTCAGAGTGGTTTGTAATTCTATAACACGCCGCAGGAAAGTACAACCGCCATGTATTACACAACTTGCCCAATTTAACAAACCAGCTAAAGATTGGAGTTGAAGCTTACTAGCCCTTTTACGTAGGATATATTTGTCCAGAAGATTTCTCAGTTCCTGCATATTTCCTGGTGAAAGAGAAATAAAAGGGTCATAGCTGATGTGTTGAGGAGTATGCCAAGAAAGACAAGTTTTTGAGAGGGACCCTCCACCTTCGACCAGTTAATCCTAAATCCGAGCTGACGGAGGGTCTTACACAACAGAGAAAGAGCTTTATCACACTCAGCATAGCTAGCTGCAATAACAAGAAAGTCATCCAAGTATGCAATAACAGTAACATCATATCTATCTTTCATGATACGACACACACTTGACGAGAGAGTTTGAAATATCTTCGGGCTCTTTGCAGCCCCAAAAGGTAGCTTGGTATCAAACATGTATTTCGGAGAGTCATGTCCAGCAAACTGCCATGAAAGACCGGTTGCAGCATAGTTAGAAGGGTGAATATTGACAGACCTGTATGCGCATGAAAGGTCCACGTTTGCTAAGTAGAAATTCTGACTAATGTGTTCTGTTGCTGCTTTGATATCCATATAAGAGCAAGATGTGTTTGATACAAAGTCATTTAAATTTTTCCTGAGGGTCGACTTGCATCATTGTTTAGGAATAGCACCAATAGCACTACACATAGTCACTGGTTTATCTGTCACAACATAATTACCATGTAGAATTTCATCTTGTATTTGTCTCTCCACTGCCTCTCTATTTTGAAAGGCTGAGGGGTAATTTTCACAATATGTCACAGGTAAATCAATCAATTTGTCCGAGTCAACAATATAAAATCCATCCTTTACTCCCTGTAATACATAGTGTCTATCAGGGTCATCACAAGGTTCAGCCTCTCCCACTCACTGTAATTAAGATTATAATCATCAGCATTGTCCTGTTTTTCCAAGCACACCCCTTTAATCAAAGGGTTATCTGTCACATCATTATCAATTACATAGTTAATACTATCATCACATTTGTCAGGTAAAACATGTGGCAGAAATGAAGGGGTGGCATCACAAGTTAGTTTTTTGATTATTGGTAGGCAGCATAGCCAGGGGTTGGCTAGTACCTCCCCTGAGGAGAGTTACCCTGATGTGACCTGGCTGGGTGGGGCTGATAACACACAAGACAAGAGTGAGCAAATCTACATGACAGGTTCATACAGTTATCAGAGTTGAACCTCCTACAAATCTCTTGGCCGTTTGGAAGGAAAGGACCCTTTGACCTGCTCTTGTTGACACTATCCATGGTTTTAGGTTCGAGTCTAAAATCATGAATATCTGGACGGTATGTGCCCCACTCGAATGACTCGTCAAACTGCTTTTTTCTATATTCTGTGTCGTAGGCAAACACACTTTTCCATTTGTACTTGTGAGCAAGTCTGGAAATATCTGCTGTGTATTTGAGATATCCTAAGTTGGCATGTTTGTCCCAGTTCTCTTTGTCTATTAGATATGAAAGTATATTAGAGTTTGCATAACCCCATTGTTCAAGAGTTGGAATTGCTTCGGGTCTCGACCCTCTGTTATGGAAATCATACACATCACCACCCTCCTGTCTCATATGTCTAGGTGGATCCCACATAAAGTCAGCAATGTTTAATGGGCCTGAAGCATGTTTTGCTTTATTAGATCCAGCAGTAGGCTGCGGCATACCTGTTTGAGTTGGGGCGAGTTGATCCACTACGGCAGGCGGGACTTGAGGTGATACAACTTTCTCGATTAGTTCAGCTTTTTCACGCTGTAAATGGCTAAGCTTTGCTTCCAACTTAAGTGTCCTGATTTATTCTTCCAACTTTCTACATTCTTCTGACATCGCCGCAACATTGTCCCGTGATACAGTCGCCTTTAGCGTTGGTGAAGGTGTCGTCTGCTTCGTCACTGACCGTTGTGATACATCGGGTGATACAGCCGTCTCGAACTCAATTAGTTGAGCAAGTTTTGATCCAGCACCTTTCCATCTCGGACGTACATTTTCGTCTATTAATGACATGTTGATTTTCTTTAAAAACAAACTTTGTTAATTGAAGCAGATTTATGCTTTAGCATAAGCATAGTAACGCTGGCTGTATAGCGGCGGCCATATTGATACATGAGCAAAGTATCGCGAGATGCTGCGAGACAAAGGGGAGTAACTCTAAACCACCAAAACTTATTTTAACTTGATAAAATATTACCAAAAAGCACAAACGCTGATAACTCCCGACGACGTTAACAATTGTTAGTGACCGGTTTAGGACTCGCATGAAATACATGGAGTTTTAAGAAAATATTTCGGGTTTTGACCTAAATTGCATTTTTATCAGATTTTGAGCAAATCAGATACCAAGTTTATCCATTAGCTTTATTGCATCGATAACACCCTCAATTACAGTGTGTCAGGCAGTTCCGGATCACTAAGGAATCATTGGCTGCATGCGCCTACCCAGAAAGATATTTTAATGGTCTTAGTGCATTTCCTTTTCAAACCATGTTTCATGCAACTCGACACGGAATTAGAATTAAATACAACCCTGATTAGATTTAGAAAAATTACGAAAGTAACAAGCCGTCATTACGGCAGTTCCGAATCAGTTCCGGGTATTCCGGATCACGTGACTAACGGGGCCGTGATAAGCTGTCGATGCATCTTTTTTAGCAACAAGGTTTTTTTTCAAATAAAAACGTATCTTAGTTATGACAGATGAGCAAAAAATATTATCGATTATGCCTAGTTAAAAAATTATGAACACATCAGTCCAGAACAACAAAGATTGAGATTTTCACACTTATCACTTGAGCGTGAACTGCGCATATAATTTTTACAAATCATGAATCAAGGTACAAACATGGCTAACATATTTTCTTTGTTAATGCAAAGGTTTGATAAGCTCATTACCTCTATTATGTATGATTACCCAAGAAATTGACACTAATTTAGCAAGTTGGTCGTTTCGAGATTGCCCCCATATTCAGGTGATCCGGAACTACCCGAATGACGTCGACACGAACATTCTTTATTTCTAAAATAGTAATCTTCATTTTAGAATTCTCTCCCCTGATAATTATAGTTAAAACATGCATGTAAGTTGTGGAATATCATTAATTTGCATTTTGCTTCTATTGATATTTGAGACGGTCCGTCCAAAATAACATATGCTTTTCTGAAGCGCCGGTGGAGGTTTATCACAATGATAGGTGTCTTCTTTTTCGGGCGCTCAAGTTCATTTGCAAACAGAATAATAATGTATCATAAAAGAACACTGTCAGAGCTTTAAAATGATACATAAATGAAGTAAATCCATTGAGAACTATGAATTCTAGCTGCAAATGTACGTGCAAGTGATCCGGAATACCCGTGATCCGGAATACCTGTAAGCACTGTATATGATAAACATGTTTATATATACAAGAGAAAGTGGGTTAATGTATAATATTGTATTATAAAATTTGTTTGAAAAGTAACTTGATCACAATACATTGTATTATGTTGATGTACATCAATGATCATATCACTTTTTAATGATATATAAATATACATGACTGCAGTGTTCAAATATAAAATCTGATAAGAAAATGTATCATAATATGAAGTAAAATTTATCAAACTTCTTGATCAAAATATTTGTGTGTGAAGAGAATTTTGAAGGTATTATTGTCATTCAAGGATGGTTTAAAACAATTGATCAACCAACCAGGAGTGGAAGGAGACACCATGATGTTGACAGCTGTGAAGAGTGGACGTATGGCTGCTGTACAGAGTTTAGTGAAGGCAGGAGCCGATTTGGACATTCCAGATGAGAGAGAGAAAACAGCCCTGCATTATCTGTGTCAGTTCAGTAATGATGGTGGTGATGATGGTGATGCTGGTGATGATGAAGATGATCGAAAAGACACAATACAATTGATCATCACTGAAGGAAGAGGAGATGTGAATAAACCTGATCAGTATGGACAGACTCCACTTCACTGTCTGTGTCAGGTGATGAGCTCTTCTGATGGACATGATGATCGTAAACTACAGAGTGTGCTCAGCTGCGTTAAATTAATCATCACAAAAGGAAGAGGGGACGTCAATCTGTCTGATAAGTATGGTCAGACACCATTGCATTATCTTTTCAAATCTCAAGGACTTTCCAGTGAAGAGGTAAATTGGATCATTACAAAAGGAAGAGGAGATGTGAATAAACCTGATCAGCATGGACAGACTCCACTTCACTATCTGTGTCAGGTGATGAGCTCTGCTGATGGACATGATGATCGTAAACTACAGAGAGTGCTCAGCTGCGTTAAATTCATCATCACTGAAGAAAGAGCGGACGTCAATATGTCTGATAAGAATGGTCAGACACCTTTGCATTATCTTTTCAAATGCCAAGAACATTCCAGCGAAGAAGTCAATAAAATCATCACTGAAGGAAGAGAGGATGTGAATATTTGTGATTGGTTTGGACAGACTTCACTTCACTATCTGTGTCAGGTGATATGCTCTGCTGATGGACATGATGATCGTAAACTACAGAGAGTGCTCAGCTGCGTTAAATTCATCATCACTGAAGGAAGAGGGGACGTGAATAAACCTGATCAGTATGGACAGACTTCACTTCACTATCTGTGTCAGGTGAGGAACTCTGCTGATGGACATGATGGTCATAAACTACAGAGAGTGCTCAGCTGCGTTAAATTTCTCATCACTGAAAGTAGAGGGGACGTCAATATCTCTGATAAGTATGGGCAGACACCTTTGCATCATCTTTTCAAATCTCAAGCATTGTCCAGTGAAGAAATCAAGTGGATCATCACTGAAGGTAAAGGCGATCTGAACCAATGTGAGCAGAATAAGAGCACTCCACTGCACTATCTATGTGCTCACGCAGGCCTTCAACTGGTCATTGTAGATCTCGTGATCAATGAAGGTAACGGTGACTTCAATACAGGTGAAGAACATGGAACTACACCATTACATTACCTTAGTGGAAATAAAAATGTTCAATTTGATGTAGTTCTTCGAATTGTTAACACAGCAAAGGGAGACCTCAACAAGCAAGATGACAATGGAATCACACCACTTCATGTTCTTTGCAAGGGATCACTACAGGTAAAGGATGTTCTAACATTGATCAACAAGAGAGACAAGGCCGACAGTTACGGGAACACTCCACTCCACTTCCTGTGTTGGAGGCGAGAAATCAGTGATGCTGAAAGACAACAGCTGAAACAGCTGCCTGAATCAAACATGAAGAAACAAAACAAGCTCGGCTACACACCACTGGACTACCTCAATGATCAAGGTAATAATCAGCATGTTGTCAGAAAATGTAGGGTAAAACCAAATTTTGTTTACAAAGTATAAGCAGTAAGTCTCACATCTTTATAAAATATCAAGAAGGTTGACCTTAAGATATTTGGTTGTTTAAATGTTAATGTTTCTTCTTTAGAAGTTTTAATCCAAACAATATCCTTGAGGTTTGAATTCGGTCATAAGTATCAGTATATGAAAGAGTCCTAAAATTTGTAGTAACATTTTGGCAAACATTTTGGCTATTCATACCTCAAATTGAAAATCAACAAGTTTGTCAACGCTTCTCCAGTAATTAAAAGTTCTAAATGTACATAACAATAGCACAGATGTACAGATAGACGGAATATTCCATTCGATTTTATGTCACAAGAATCCAAATAATTCTAAACATATTAAACCATCTTATGCACAATCAAGTCAACACTTTTTAGAGAATCTATGGAATTCCTTACTTTATTATTACCACATTTTAATCTTTCAATTTTGCAGATGGCAGTCTACCCTGGTCAGACGGGATGATACCCAGATCTGCTGCTGACCTGGTGCTGTGTAGGGTAAAACATGGGGACACGTCGACCCTTGTACTAGGTAAGATATGTTGTCAGCTTTATTTTGATCAACAGCATTAACACATCCACAATGGTCAGATAAATGATCATTTAGATGTTTTGTTGATGGTTCCTTGTAACTGCTGTTTCATTGTAAAGTTGTGGCAGTTGGTCCTACACATGCGTCAGTTGACTGCTATCAGTTCAGCAACATCGGCAGGGACTCACAGGATGGGTGGGTACCTGGTTTATAGCTGTATTGAAGGACGATTCCAAGTAAGTTGGGTATAGGTGGGGTATATAGCTATAGTGTATGAGGGGTATAAATTTATAACATCCCATCCGTCCTTCCGTCCGATCAATTATCACTAAAACTGTTAAATCTGCATCAACCAAACTTTCCACACATAAACCATAACCTTGTCAAAAGTTGTAGTTTTTCGAACAAATATATATTTACTGGAAGTCAAGTGTTGTTGATTATGGTTACAATAAGGAAAAGATTCCACAGAAACTATTACACATAGATAAGTGACAATTTAGCAATATGTACATCTGTTGACAATCTTTGAGTTAGATAGCAAATTCCGAAATATCAATGGCTCTGGAATGCGTAAATGAACATGGAGCGATTCATAGATTTTATGCTCGAATTGGTACAAATATTCTCAGACACAATTACACCTAGATGAATGCAATTTTGGGTTAAGAAGTTATGCCTCTTATTGACAAATGTACTGTGGCATTAAGCAGACTGTTTTTAATTCATAGATCTGTCCATTTGGAGGTTGTTTGATCCAATATCTTGTGGGCTCTACAATGGTAGTTTCCGGTTTATAGAACGATGTCCATTGAAGCAGCTATGAAACAAAATCAGGATCCTAGTGGAGAAATGAAAAAACTTTTAATAATCTCATTGAAATAAGATTAAAAGCAACTCGATAGTTTTTGAAGGGTTTATATCATGAAAACAAACAAGCAGCCACTGTGCTGTCATCTGAGTTTGTATTCTGACTTCATTCGTGTTCCGAGATCAAGAGTTGAATGTTTTGTTCCATAATTATGTTATTCTGTTATTCTGTTATTCGCTTATTTCATTATATACTGTGATTCAACATGTGATTTGAGAAAATCTTTACTGACATTAGTGAAGGCTGGACGAAATGCTTTCATGGTGTGCGAGGGTTTGACAATTATCCTTTGCCAAAAGACACATGCTTTGTTTTCCCATCGTTGCGAAAGAACGTAAAAAGAAGTTTAACGTGACCTCACTTACCTGTTTATCGTAGCCTAACCCTGAAGCCAACCCTTTACTTACAGACCTAACCATAGCCTTTCCCAAACCATTTTCCGCTATGGTTTGAGTCGCGCCAATATTAACATAACATTTTTGCAACTGAAGATAGATGACTTTGTTTCTTGAAGTACTTAAACACCCCTGGTTCTAAGTTCACAGCACACTGATGATTGCATGTTGTGATGTGGCATAGGACTTTGACAAAATATCACAGAACACAACCATTTTGTTAAATAATTTCATAGTTTTTCTGTATCGGTTAAGTTTTCTCAGTTTCTGTTGCATTCTGTCGATCCAAATGCCTTCTTTTGACTCTATATGTCTTTCACCATATGACCTTCTTTCACTCAAATCATCAAACTAGAGCTTCTTTTTGAAAACATGTCATACTGTCTGACTTTAAAGCCCCACTGTCATACTTGCATGCGGTTCGTGATGAAAATTAGCATGAGAAAAGAAATACATCACTCTGTAGAAACATCTTCCGTCGAAAGTTTATTATCATATCTACATGTTTTTATCAACAATAAAATACTTGATTCAACGTCCAAAGTACAGTTCCCCCTGCAAAAGTGTCATAGTTTTTAACGAACCCGCTTCAGTGACATCAGCATTATGTGTGTAGGTTTTGCAGCACGTCTCCGTTACCGCAATTGCGTCCGATGGGTATCAACTTTGGCGGCAACTAGTGCCTGATAAGAACAAGAAAAGAAAATCGAGTCGTGCGCTGCAAAGATGGCTTTCAAGCGTATATTTAGGAACCGGAAATTGTGAGATGGTCACACTTGACTGCCTTCATGTCGACATGCCAGGGCTTACGTCTCTGTCTTTTTGGTAAAATGTCTCCTATTTAATGAATTTTGGTCAGATCTTCTCATGGTTGCTCACAAACTATTGGTAAAAATACAACAAATACAGTAAAAATAGTTTTAAAAATATTGCAAGTATGTCATTTGGGCGTTAAGAAGTATAATTCCATTTTGCTCATATGAAAAGACATTTTGCGTTCACATGCCACAAATACTTATGTAGGCAAACTTGCTTATAAGCAAATTTGCTTCTGCTATACCTCTGGAGGTGAAGTAAATTTACTACGGTAGCAAATCTGCTTATATAGGTAAACGTGCTCACATGCCCAATTTACTCATTAGGAGTAAATTTACTCATATAAGTATTTGGTGGAATGTGAACACGGAATTAGTTCCACAAAATGTCTGAAAATAGTCAATGCAACCTGAGAAATAGCTCTAAGATAAAAGCTATAAACTGTAGGACAAAACTTTATGACAAATCACGTCCCAAATGCCAATTCAAATCTCTTTTGACCAGGGTTCAATCAGTTAATTATCTAGATTTAAATTACAAGATTGTTCACAGCAGTATCGTCTCAAAAGACGGAATTCCCAAAAGACAGAAAGCTTAAAACAACACTTTCACGTTTGATAAATGATGCGTCACATGGGCTCTAACCTTTAAATAATGGAACGAGCCAGGTGAAAAATTTTAAAAGACAGAATTCCCAAAAGACAGAAAATACACTATTAAGATAAATTGTTATTAAATATTTTCATTTGATGCACCACTGAGGAAGAGGGACAGAGAAGAGTTGTCTCTATTGACACATATAAACATATATATGGGTCATTTTTAAAATCCGTGCGAATTTCATAAGGATAAAAATGACAGACACATTTCCCTATAATTCTCCTAAGTTGCCATTTCTTAAAGTATTTTTTAATTTTTTATATTATAACAAAAGATATATCACAAACTTATAAAAACATAATAGGTTAAAGTGAATCTATTTGTTTTGAAAAATGTTCAGAAAAAATATAACATGTCCACAAACTCTGCTCTATCAAGGCATACTTTCTTTCCTGTTACCAAATGTTTTAGAAGGATAAGAAGATAATAAACGAGTAGATGTTAGAAAATATTTTTTTTAGATATTCTCAAAAGAAAAGGATGCAAATAGGTAATATATCTGTGAAACCATCTATTTTTGTAAAAGCCTATTTTTAATGGTTTGCGGCCCATTTGACTTTTTTGCGGCCCATTTGACTTTTCCGTTTTGCGGCCCTTTTGACCTGTTCCCTTTTTGGGTCCTAGTCAAAAAGGCCGCATGACATAAAGGCCGCAAAATGAAAAAGTCAAATGGGCCGCAAAAAAGTCAAATGGGCCGCAAACCCCTAGTCAAAAGGGGCCGCACCAAAAAGTCAAAAAGGCCGCACCAAAAAGTCAAAAGGGCCCCATTCCCCTAGTCAAAAGGGCCCCAGATATAAAAATAATATAATATCTATTAAAAAACTGTTATCATTGTTTATGGATTGTGCATTTAATCAAGTTGTATAGAACAAGTGCATTTGTGTTGACATTTATATACTTTAAGATAATGATTGCATGATGTGGAAAACTGTAGGTATCTGTATCGGTCCTTCTTTATTAGCAATATGTAATAGTTACAGAAAAAACATACTTGAAATAGGTAATTTTTTAGTTAATACCTTGTAGGGAAATATGATATGTAAGTCAAGATTTACAAGAATTAGAGCTTATCAGGTGAAATAGTGTTTGACCCCAACCAGTTTTAAGCCTTTGGAAAAAAGGTCACCTTAGGTCAGAGGCAATGCATTTGACACATTATGACTTATCACAATCAAATAAAATAAAACTTTCACATCTTAGTATTTTTCTAGAAAAAAAGGATAAAGGAAGGTTTTAGGCCACAACAACATCTGAAGGGGGTCTACACAAATATGCTATTCATCAAAAAATAGTCTTCTGCAATTTAGTTTTAGAGAAGAAGATTTGTGAAGCTACTTTAAAAACAAGAAAGAATACTTATGAAAATGAGAAAACAATCAGAAGCAGTAATTACAAGATAATCCAATAAATGTTAATTTTGCCCCCAACTCATAGGGGAGGTAACCCCGCCTTACTATTACACACCTCTCTTCCTTTGCATCGCCCGAGTTCCACGAACTCCAGGGCACAGGGTCGCGGTTACCTCCCCATCCAAAATATTCATTCCTTAACCTAACGAGACAGCCCCCAATGTTTGCCAATATATTTTTACTTATTAAAATCTTTCTATGATGCATCTTGTTATGTCATTATTTCAGAGCACAAAGTGCCTGATTTGCCCCCAGGGCTTTGATTGCTGAGTAAACACAATAAGATCATTAGAAGCTTATGCTAATTAATCTCTTGCTACCCCCAAAACAGTTACTCAGGGATACCTTGATGTTGCTTGTTGTAAAAAAATATACATGAGTGATAAGTATTGATATTATTTTTTTATACTGAACATTAAAAGATTGTACACTAACAGTTCTGGTTAAGACCTGTCCTTGTGCTTGTCAACATCTTATGAAATTTTATTTCTGGTAAACATTTAAATCTTACATCATAATTTAAACAAATTTATTCATGTTTATTGTACATGAAATAGGACACACTAATAAACCCAAGGCATATCCAGATACCGGTAAATGTCCTCAACAGGATAAAATAATAATTTTTGGATGGTAACATCCTAATATACATAAGCACATTTAATACACAGGGTACAATATTGAATAATAATGAATGAAAAGATCACTTGTTTAAGAACCAGTGACAGACGTAACTTAATGTTTACCAAATCTGACTGTTTAGCAATGGATTTATTCTAATTTCTAATAACTTAGAATTTTCAAGAATTGTTGCTGTAGGATTTCCAAACATGATTATTGATAGATTTTATGTCATTATATCTACTAATGTACTTTAAAATAGTTATACATGTATATTATTTCGAAAAGCAGTTAAATTACTGCTAATGAAAATGAAATGTTGAAGATCTTTTGTTATAAATGTGTGTTTCTTGTAACACAATGATGCTGCTATGGTGTTGTTTCCTCACTTCAGTCAATCAAATAATTACAATAAACAATGATAACAGTTTTTTTATAGATATTATATTATTTTTATATCTGGGGCCCTTTTGACTAGGGGAATGGGGCCCTTTTGACTTTTTGGTGCGGCCTTTTTGACTTTTTGGTGCGGCCCTTTTGACTAGGGGTTTGCGGCCCATTTGACTTTTTTGCGGCCCATTTGACTTTTCCGTTTTGCGGCCCTTTTGTCATGCGGCCCTTTTGACCTGTTCCCTTTTTATACACATTATGACTTAGTTTCTATCCTGTTATCCAAACTTTCTTTCCTGTTACCAATGTTGTCAAGAAAATGAGGTTTGTGAAATTATTTGTATGCTTTAAAAAATATGTGACACAATAAAAGAAGCTCTGAAATTTTCAAATTATTATCTTAAAGAAAGATGCTATATTGTGTATAAATACTATGTAAAATATTACATATTTTGAAAATTATTAGTATGCTTTAAATCAAGATTCAAATTGCTCTTGCACTGCGGGGACTGCGGTATCTTACACGGGGTGTAATAAAAGTAAAATATCCTGGCAAGCCTCGGATATTTGTTACTTTTATCAACTTGTGTTGATATATTTGATATCAGAAGACACTTGGGTGAGATTCTCTATATAACCTACTACATACTCCTGAGTTTATCGCTGTGAATGTTATTTTTTGCTACTGATTCCCGTCTGAGTTGAATAGACTTTTACTCGACGATCTTTGTTTACAAACTCACACGTGCTTTCTATTTTTAGCCATAGGTCACTGCTGAACCGGAAGTAAATTAGAAACCGGATGTTTACTACTAATCCTTTGCTTCAGTGCTTAGCACACATGTGTTTTTCACTTCATGTTGATCAAAGTAAGGTTACGGCTAACGTATATATATGAAGTAAGTTTTCAGTTATTGATATGAACTCTATTAACACCTTTCCATGATTTTTATGGACCGCAAAGACTCAATCAGAAATAATTGAATAAGGCGACAGTGACAATATGTCGTTCATTTAGAACATCGGCAATGTGATATGCCATCAACAATTATTATCTTTGTTTATTTATAATGGAGGACAATGTTTTTTCATGTTACATAACTATCCTCCTGGGAAGACACAATATCGCAATCCCACCCTTTTCTTTGATTTTCTTTTTCTTTTTCTTTCTTTTATCTTTTCTTTTTTTGACAAAATTATGTTCCCATTTCACCTTTTAAATGATATACATTTATCTCATATAGCAGTCACAAGACAGACTTGCATGATACTTGCAGCATATTGCCTATTACCATATTTTCCACCTTAGTTATGAATCTACTTAAAACACTATACCTTTATTATTATAGATAAAGGTAACATAATGAAAATTAGAATGATTTCAGCAAACTGTAGGGGATTAGCAGATAGAATAAAAGAAAGGAAGTAATGAATATTTACAGAAAAAAAATCATTTTCCATAATCTGTTTGCAAGATATACATATTGTCAAGGAACATGTAGACATAATGAAGAATGAATGGGGTTTGCAGAGTATAATTGCACCTTTTAGATCTTATTGCAGAGAAATGGCTATACTTTTTAATAATAACATTGATGTTACTATACATAGAACATTGGAAGATGAGAATGGAAATTATATTGTTGCTGACATAACCGTTGAAGAAAAAAGATTTACACTTGCAAATATTTATGGACCAAACAATGATGACCCTAAATTTTATGTAAACTTATTTGAAAATATTTGGATTTGGAAAATGAATCTATAGCTATTGTTGGAGATTGGAATCTGGTTATTGACCCATCAGTTGATTTGGAGAACTATAAAAACAATAATAATCCTGAAGCCAGAAATATAGTATTAGAGCAGATTGAATCGCTTGACCTTGTTGATGTTTGGAGACTTAAATCAAGATATAAGAAAATTCACATGGTGGAAACACAAACCAAGACAACAAGCAAGATTAGATTTCTTTTTAATATCTCAGGATTTATTGAATCTTACACTTGACGCTGATATTTTACCTGGATATAAAACTGATCATTCAGCTGTTAGTTTTACCTTCTCGAACTCATTAAACCAAGAAAGAGGGTGGAAATACTGGAAATTTAATACATCATTACTTTTAAATATTGAATATGCAGATCTGGTCAGGAAGATTTTAAAGGAAACAATTGAAGAATATTCAAATGACACTAGTGAAGAAATTAATGATGATGCTGACGTCAATCTCAAAATTAATGACAGTCTATTTTTGGAAACTCTTTTGATGAAAGTAAGAGGTAAATCAATCTCCTATTCATCTTTTCTTAAAAAGAAAACGAGATAAATCTAAAGAATTAGAAATCAAGATAAAAGATTGTGAGGATACAATAAGAAGAGATTTTCAAAATATTGATGAACCTTTACTTGCAGAACTAACAAAATCAAAATTAGAATTGCAGCAGATTAAAGAAGGAGAAATAAGAAGAATTCAGTTGAGAAATAAAATTCTATAGTATGAAGAAGGAGAAAAACCTAAAAAATATTTCTGTCATCTTGAAACTAGGAATTATGTAAACAAATCAATAAATAAAATTATCACAGACAAAAATGAGGAAATAACAGATGGTGACTCAATTTTATATGAGGTTAAGCAATTTAACAAACTTTATTCTTCAGATAGAAATTTCGAAGCTAACTGTAACTTAGACAATATTATAACTCCGGTCTTAAGTGGAGAACTCAAAGAAAAATTGGAAAGGGAAATAGACATAAATGAAGTTGCAAATGCTGTAATAGATGGTTTTCCCATAGATTTTGGAAAGAACTTAAAGTTTGGGTTTTCGGGATTCTTTTATTTTTTATTTTTTTTTTTTATTATTCCTGATATCATTGTACATATACACATGTAGTCTTAAAACATGGTCAGTTTTTTTTAGACATACAAGAAAAAAACATAAAAGGACAGACAATCATTCACTCACACATTCACACCTTTGTAATTTAAAAAAAATGATTAATATGTTCTCCATACTAATAATTATCAAAAACAAGTTTGGCATACACTGCCCATTTACTTTCAAATTCATTAAACTTATAAATCTTATTTTTTCTATTGAATAATAATATTTAAGTTCATGCTTAAATTGTGATAATTTTGGAGCTATCTTCCTCAACTTGAACTTATAAATATGGTATTTTGCTAAAAGTAATATCAAATCAAAGGTATCATCTGTATGGAATGTGGTGAACACCCAAACAGAATCAGCTGACAATGAAGATTTATATTCCCTGTATGCATACAATTCATCTCCACCCATTGTGAAAAAGCTTGCCAGAAGTTCTTAGTAGCTCTACAATTCCAAAAAAGATTAATTATTGTCTCAGGTTCTGCAGCACAGAATGTACAAAGATTACTTTCAACCAAATGCATCTTAATCAAGTGGGTATTTACAGGTAGGATTCTGTGAAGCAGTCTGATTTGCATCCACCTCAATTTGGGATCTAATGTTGTTTTGAAAGGTTTAATAAAGATATCAAGATGATTTATATTAATTAAAGTCTCTTCTTCCCATTTCTCAATTACCTTAATTTTTCATCATTATCAGTTAATTTAAAATAATATTTTTTTGATCCTCTTTTACATGCCAGGAGATTCCTGACACATAAGCATGTATTGATATCTGGAAATACTTCTGTTTTGTGAATACTAAGGAGCTTTCGGTATTTTTCAATTACTTTTATAATTCCATGAAATAAAAGGAAATTTATCTTAAAATAGACATGACAAAATTGTTCAAGAGACATAAAGTCGCCATTATCATTTAGCAGGCAGGAAATATTGATAATGTCATGTTAAAAAAAAGTTTTACTTTTTATAGGTTGATCACCAATAAGTATATTTTTATTATACAGAAGTGGTTCCCTAAGGAAGTCTTCATAAGTGCTTGGTCTAGTATTGTAACTGTATTTAGCATAAGCATTCATAGTATCTCTCCAAAAGCTGTTTTTAGTGATTCTGCAAGTATAAATGGAAATTCACCACCATAGGTTAGTAGCTTTAAATATTGTGGACAGTCATTAGTGAATAAGTTCTTCCACTTCCTGTTGTAATCAACATAAAGTAGTTTTCTCATCCATGTGATCTTTAGAGCATCAACATAAGCAAATATATTTATCATTCCAAGCCCACCTTCAGCAACTGGTTTACATACTACTGACCGCTTAATTCTGTCAGGCTTGTTTTCCCAGAGGAAACTAAACATAACATTATTCAATTTTTTCAGATGGGTTTTCAGATTTATTAAAGATGTTTATGATAGAAACATGATGTCTGTATCAATGAAGACAGGTGTTATCACCTGTATCCCAAAGCTATTAAAGATAGAACTCAATTAAAGAATTGGAGGCCAATTACTTTATTAAATGCTCTTTATAAAATTGTAGGTGCCTGTATGGCTAACAGATTAAAGAGAAGTTTAGATTCCTTAATACATGATAATCAGACAGGGTTTATGCCAGGCAGAACTCTAAGTGAAAATACAAGATTACTTTACGACATTATGTTCGAAACAAGGAAAAGAAAATTGAAAGGCCTTTTGATTTTAATTGATTTTGAAAAAGCTTTAGACACAGTTTCTAAAGATTTCATTAATTCTGTCTTGGCAAAATTTTGATTTGGTCCTAAAATTTTATTCGCTGGATTAATATATTGACTTATGAAACCACCTCATGTGTCATTCAGAATGGACATCTATCTGATTTCTTTCCCAATGAACGGGGCTGTAGGCAAGGTGATCCATTATCACCATATTTGTTTTTATTTGTAGCTGAAATCCTTGGATGTATGATCAGACAAAATGATGATATAAACGGTATTGTTATTGATGATCAAGAATATAAGTTAGGCCAATATGCGGATGATACTGAATTATTTTTAGATGGCTCAGATGATAGTTTGTATGCTGCTATTGACACACTAAATACTTTCTACAATATGTCAGGGTTGAAAATGAATATTGATAAGACTAAGGCAATCTGGATTGGCTCAAAATCAGGGAGCAATGATACATTGTGTCAAGATTTAGACATAGAATGGCAAAGAAAGGAATTTGGGTTTTGGGGATTAAATTTACTCATACACTGCAAGATCTATGGGTTATCAACACAAGAAAAAGACTAGAAGATATAAACAGACTACTGGGAGCATGGAGAAAAAGAAATTTGACATTGATTGGCAAAATTACTGTTATCAAAACACTAGCCCTTTCTAAACTAGTTCATATTTTCAATAGTTTACGAAACCCTCCTGACGAATTTATAACCTCCCTTGAAAGATTGTTTTTGGAATGATAAGATAGATAAAATTAAACGCACCAATTTGAAAAAAGATTTTAAAGAGGGGGGTCTGCGTATGATAGACATTAAAACTATTATAAATTCCATGAAACTGTCTATTCTCAAACGCTATATTAACAAACCTAAGGTTAATAAACCAGGTAAATTCCCACTTAAAGATATATTGAAATATGGCGCCAATGTTCAAGATATTGTTGAAACAGATAATCCTTTTTGGAGAGATGTATTGAAAACATGGAAACTTACTGTCAAAAAAGCCAAATTGAAGAAAATATAAATGAAATCCTATCCCAAACAATATGGCTCAACCACAACTTCAGGAACACACACCACTTTATTAGACACTGGGCTAATAAGGGAATTCTGACAATTCAAGATTTGTATAATGATGAAGGTTTTGTGCGTTTTGAAGATTTGAAAAATAAATTTGGGATAAGTGGTACATATATATATAGATCTTGCATATATTTTATATATTTTGCCTTATTCATGAAAAAAGACTTTGAAAGAACACAGTCACATACAGGTAAACCAATTCCACATTAATGCCTTGCATAAAGTCTTCATGACACCCATGAAGGGTTCTTGAAAATTCTATGATAAACTGATGTCTGACAGCATTCTACCTTCTATTTGTCAGAGATGGGAAATTTTATTTCAAGATACTTATTTTGATTGGCATTTGATCTTTACTTTTGAGCTCATCAGGTCTGAAAGACCCGATGGGCTTATGGCATGGCGTCCGGCGTCCGTCCATCCGTCCGTCCATCAGTAAACTTTTCACTATTTCGACTTCTTTTCCAGAACCAATGACTTTAGAGAGATGAAATTTGATGTGCAGACTCCTTGGCAAAAGGGGATTCTAAATTGTAGATTTTGTGACCCCATGACCCCAATTGGGGTCACAGGGGTCAAAACCTTGAAAACCTATTTTCATCTTCTTCTCCAGTTTCAAAAGATCTAGAAAGCTGAAAAGTTGTGTGTAGACTCCTTGGCCCATGGGGATTCTAAATTGTAGATTTTGTGACCCCATGACCCCAATTTGGGTCACAGGGGTCAAAACCTTAAAAACCCATTTTCATCTTCTTCTCAAGTTCCAAAAGGTCTAGAGAGCTGAAAAGTTGTGTGTAGACTCCTTGGCCAATGGGGATTCTAAATTGTAGATTTTGTGACCCCATGACCCCAATTGAGATCACAGGGGTCAAAGCCTTCAAAACCTATTTCCATGAAAAGTCTGATGAGCTACAGAGCCCATGGCTCTATTTTTATAGGAATATTATAAAGGATGTGAAAATACTTGATTTCCAATTAAGATTTTTACATGGAACTACTTTTTAAAAAAAATAACTTAAGAAAATGAAACTTGAAAATACTGTTTGTATATTTTGTAATGATACAGATGAAAGTTTAAGCCATGTATATTGGGAATGTGAGGAAAAAAATAATTTTTGGAATGAACTTCAAATTTGGATGATTCAAAATAAATTGGAATTAAATTTGACAAAATTTGTTGTTTGGTTTGGTACTTTAAGAACCCAAAAAGTAATTAATCATATTCTTCTTTTGGCTAAAAGACACATTTATGTTTGCAACTTGAAAAATAAGATTCCAAAAGTCAAAGACTTTGTTCACATTCTAAAAGATACCTTTATAGTTGAAAATTTCATATCTAAAAGAAATAGTATGACTTCATTAGATTGGAAAAAAATTGTCTCCTCTATTCCTAATCTTTTACTAAGATAAGACTGAATAAGAAGTGAGATTGTTTGTTTATTTCAATAACAAATTCAACTTTGTTATATATCATATACTTGTATATCATGCTCTCATATATCTTATGCTGGTAGCTAACCCCTGTCCACGACAGCAAGGAAGAACAAGACGTGTTAGCGTCGGATCAGCTTTTATTTTCTTCCATATCGTAGACAAACCACAGTGTGTTGTGGATTTATGTAGGGTGAAAAGCTGTAATAAATAAACTTACAGTCATAAGTCACAAGTCCTAAAATATTTAAAGACAATCAAAAATTCCTAAATAATCAATGTATAACCATGTAAAATACACTGAATAATACTGATAAAGTTCCCAAGATATTACTGAATAAATAAATGTAAAAGAAATACAGTTTTTGTTGTTTACCAAGTGAATTGAAATACTGACAAACATCACTGAAATCAAGGGATGCAACTCCGTCACTGCTAAGCCTAGTGCTGATATGAGATATTTTATGAATGCTTCAATTTCACACCAGTGTCAAGGATGCTTTACTGGGATAGAAATTCTGCACATAAATTACTCTAAATTTGCTTATTTACTGCTAAAAAGATACAACTTAGTGAAATACTACTGGAAACTGAAAAAGATGCTAAAATAGAAACTATATTTGACAGTATGAATCGAAATACTGTTACGCTGGAGCATTACAGATAATGCATGAAAGTACACCTAATTTGCTTAATACAAATAAATTATGTATACACTGCAAAAACACTGCGGAAATAGACAATATTGTTTTACATACACTTTGGTGGCTGTATCTTTCCCGAAACATTGAGTGATTCCCAAAACATATGTCCGGCGGCGAAGGCTCATTCCGAAACACAATACAGAAAAAATGCCTGCCCGCTGGAAACAGCTCCATACAGCGACACTGTGCACGAAAAGCACATGCAACCAATACCGAAATAAGGTTACAGGTAAACCGGAATGGGATTAATAAAATGAAAATAAAGTTAGCGCACTGGAAGGCAGCACACTCCCCACCTAATATCTTGAACAAAGATATTACATTCCAAAAGCGACATTTGTCATACACTTACGACAAATCCAAAAATATTCAAAAAGTGACAAGAAATACAGGTACCTGATGCAGAAAATGTACCTTTTTATTATATGCTAAGCGGTGAGAGACTGAGTTTTCTCAGTTCTAGAAAAGTGTTCTCGCCACTGAGTGTGATATCACTTTAGTTATCAAGTTAGTGAAAATATCACAGAGGGGATGATGTCATGTGTACAATGGTTTGACGTCACTTCTACAATCAACGCGACGTCATCCCCGTCGCTAAGTTACGATCAACAATGGTATGACGTCGCCAGAAAACTCTCGAGTCAAAGCCTTTTGGACATAAATTACCACATTTTCGATCCCAGAGGCATATAATAAACAGAATATCTTTTGTTATGAGTGTGATATCACTTATCTCTGGCTCTACCCCGTCACTCGATGAGAGATAAGTGATATCACACTCAAAACAAAAGATATCCTCTATAACATTCCAAAAATATGAAAAATACAATATATGCTATCAAGCATTCCTAAAGAGGGTCCAAAAACATTGTGATCACAAAAACAAATGCCAAAATAGCCTTTAGCAGTACAACTGCTCCAAAATTGAGAAATTGTCCTAAAAAAAAAGAAACAGTATATTATACATGAAATATACTATTCTGCCAGAAAATATTGAAACAAATTGTTTCATACATCCAAAATTGTCCAAAATGTTATACAAAGTATCATACATCAATAAACTATTTACATCTATTTACAAACAAAAGTGTGAAATCTGAAAGAAAACAAGTTATTAGTTTTCTGACATCAGAAGGATCATGTCAGTGATTGGTCAGGTGAGATGTGTCGCTTTACCATCCCTGATCTGTCTCACAACCGCTTTACGCACTTTTCCATCATTGCTTGTTAAAGCGTTCTCAATGATGCCTACTGGCCATTCAGTTCTATGAATGTTCTTCTCAATAAATAAGACAAAGTCTCCATCCTTAATGTTAGTTTTCACTTTGTTCCATTTCCTTCGATCTCTTTTGTAGAGTATGCAAATATTCGTTGCGCCATCTTTTCCAGAATGTGTTCGCAAGACTCTGTACTTGCTTCCATTGTGCTTTGAATAAAGAGCTGGTATCATCATCACTGATAGTGAATGAATCCAGTCCAGTACCTGTCTTTTGGGTCAACAGAACAGATGGGGTCAATATGAAAGGATCTGGATCTGGGTCAGTTGAGACTGGCACAATAGGTCTACTATTGACAATAGCACATACTTCTTGCATAAGTGTGCTCAACACCTCATGAGTGAATTTCCTGGGTGAAATATCTGCTAACATGCTGTCGAGAATGCGTCGAACAGTTCCTATCATCCTCTCCCAGGCTCCACCCATGTGAGAGGAATGGGGTGCATTAAAGATCCATCTTGTTTGATTATCATTCAGAAACTGTCCCACTTCCCCATCTTCCACATTCAAGGAGTGAAATCCTAAAATATCTGAAGATCCAACAAAATTGTACCTTTGTCCGAGCGAAATGCCTTTACCTTGCCTCTTATCGCTAAGAAGCGCCGCAATGCGTTTATAAAAGACGAAGAGGACATTTCTTCTACCAGCTCAATGTGTATTGCCCTGCAGACTAGGCATGTAAACAATATTGCCCACCTTTTACTTTGAGCTAGTCCACCTCTTGTTTTCCTTGACGCTACAGTCCACGGCCCAAAGGCGTCGATGCCTGTGTAAGTAAATGGCGGTGCTGGTGTCAGCCGATCAATTGGTAGGTCCGCCATTATCTGGTTCTCTTGTTTACCTCGTAACTGCTGCATTTCACACAGCGGTGAATTACTGATGAAATCAATCGTTTTCCACCAATGATCCAGTATCCCGCTTCTCTGATTGCTCCCTCTGTGAAATGGCGTCCTTGGTGTTTGACGAGACTGTGGTAATGTCTCACCAAAAGCTTGCCGATTTGATGTCGTCTCGGAATAATGATTGGGCTCTTCTGTTTTGTTTCAACTTGTAAATGTCGAAGTCTACCTCCGACACATAACAGTCCATTTTCATCAAGATATGGGTTCAAAGTTACAAGATTACTACTTCTCGGAAGTGGTGAACCATTCTGTAGACATTCAATTTCCTTCCTGAATACTTCCTTTTGTACCTCTCTGATAATGACAAGTTCTGCATTCCTGAAAGCATCAATACATGAAACTTGCTGTTTATTTCGACTGCATATGAATCTCTTCAGTAAAGCGATGGCTCTGACAAGTCGTTTCCATTCAGAGAATCGTTCAAACCTTTGCGATCCTAAACCTTGACAGATCGATACTTTAGTTGATGCTGTACAGACCGTTTCCTCAATGTCCTCATCTGTAGTCAGACTTGAAGAATCTTGTGTAGATACAGTTCTGTTGATTACTTCAGGGGAATCTTTCAACCACCTACTCTCATTGAAGTTGAGAACTGACACGGGTCTGGTCGCAGCATCGGCCGGATTCTGACTGGTTGGGACATAAGACCACTGGTTAGGCTCTGAAAATGCTTTTATCTTCTGCACCCTGTTGGAAACATACACTTTGAATCTCTTTGTTGTGTTGTTAATATAGCCTAGAACTATTCTACTGTGAGTGTAGTAATTGAAAAGTGGCCTACCTCGTTAGTCACTGAGCCTCTGCTATGTCCAACATGTGTATGTCAACTGTCAAACTGATAGTCATTTCTCGCGCGCTTCCTTATCACACTTCCGGAAGTAGTTCCACGCATGCGTGAGCTACGATGTTATCAATCTCCCTTTCTTCTTTTTCACATAAAACCACTGTTCATATAGGTAAGCAGATTGGCAATATGGCAGTCATTAAAATGCTATCATTAGAAGATACTTCAAAGTCAATAAACATCTTTTTGTGTATATCACATAAGATAAGATCAGCCACCACAATAAAATTTTCTGTTCCTTTTTCTTGCTGGATAAAATATCAATTATGTACATTTAAAACAAGCAAAATCTTTGGAGCTGTTCAGTTCACAGATGACCATTTTCAAATGCCTGAAGGAGCTTTATTGATGCTGCTCCTTTCTTTGTGAGGCAATCCGCAAGTTGTTCTTTTGTTTCTACCCATCTGATTTCCTTGACATGTTGCTGTTTAATGTGTTGTCTTATGCCATTGATCTCCATCCTCAATCTATTTTCTGTAACAAGCTTTGTTGATTTCAGGTTTTCTTGGAGGGACTTACAGTCTGTGATACACACTAGTGGAAGTAGTAGTTTCTCTGTTTGACCAGTGATGATTTCTGAGTAGAGACTTGAGAGGAAAATTCCCATGTCAATTCCATCAGCCATGGCTAGTGTTTCTGCAGCTAGCGTGCTCCTCACAACTCTTCTTATTTTCTTTGAGTTCCAGCAAAGTGGCGAAATGAGTCCTGTGTTGACATTCAGCAGAAAAATGATGTGCGCACCTTGACTGCTTCCATCAGGCAAGTTTCCGAAACTTGCATCACTGAAAATCAAAAGTATTAATTGGCCTTCTCCAAGATCTTGAAACTTCAATGTCCCCTTTTCTGATTTGATTTGTTTTATGACCTTGTTAACCTCCAACATATCTTCAACTTTGGCAGATTTTTGACGTCCTGAAAGTCTGCAGGCATCAAACATCATATCTGGTCTGCTTTGACGTGCAATCCATAGAATTTGTCCAACTTTTCCCCTGAATATCTCCATTTCTTTGCTATCCAAGACACTGTCTTTTTCTGTGGCCCTGTTCTTTTCTACTTGAATAAACTTGAGATTTTCAGCATATCTGTGTTGATGAAGTTGGATTTGATTTTCTAGTTCATGAAGTTCCATTCCTAAATATTGAAATGTCTTGCTTTCTTCTCTTCCGACATTGAATTGTGAGCAATGGGTATTTATGGTTTTAGACTCAAACTCTTCAGTGCCACTCCAAATGAAGTCATCCACATGACATGCTAAAATTCCCATTAGTGAGTCCTTGTTGTCATACCATCGAAAAACAGCTGGGTCTAGACAAGATGTTATGCCAGATAATTGTGTCATTGCATCCTTGACTCGTTTATACCATTGTCGTGAAGCGTCACCAAGTCCATATACACATTTCATTAGGTGCCATAATGTCCCGCAACTTTTTGCCTCAACAGGGGGTTTGATAAATAAGTTCCTTTCAATTGTTTGTCCTTGAAGGAAGGCTGTTTTGATATCCATCGAATGAATCTTCCATTTGTTTTGTGCTGTTATTGCGAGAATCATTTTCACAGACTCGTTTGAACAGGTAGGGGAATCTTTTGGAATATCATCGCAAACTTCCTCAAAACCTCTTGCAACCAAGCGTGCCTTGGGCTTCATTCCATTTTCTGTTTCTTTAAGTGAGCATATCCATCTGGTTGAGATAGTATTTTGCCCTACATCTTTAACTTCTTTGTATACTTCATTCTTTTTCCAATTTAGAAGTTCATCTTTCTTGGCTTCATCCCAAGAAATGTTTTCTGTTAGAAAAACATCTTCCCCTTCTTCCTGAGTAGCTGTGACACATAAGTTTTGGACTTGGCTCAGGTCAAGAGATTGTTTAACTCCTTCTTGTTCTGGATTAACATATTCTACATTGTACCAATGTTTGTACTTGCCTACAGCTTTACCTGCCCTGCTCAATATCTTTGTTGAGAGCTTGTTTCCTGTTTCCATGTGTTGGTATGAGACAACTTGACCAGGTCTCAATTTACTATCATCAATTGTGTCTCTTGATTCTGATGTTGTAGTTGAGTCATTTTGCAAATTGCTTTCTTCATCTTGTTCACCTTCATATTCAATAGGTTGCTTGGTTTCTTTAATCTCTGTTGTTGTTTCTGACTGTTCCATTTTTTCAACTCTGTGTGTCTGAGTCTACACTTATGAACTCTCACTAACATGCCTCCATGTCGTATGAACACCACTGGCCCATCTTGTCCAATGACGATGCCTGGTCCCTTCCATTCTGCATTATCAGGTCGTTTGTAGAACACCTTGTCTCCCATCTTGTACGGTCCAGATTCAGGTCGAATTTGTTTTCTCAGTGCACGCCGCAATCTTTCAGAACTCTCAGCTTTTGTGAATTCTTGCCTCATCGCATGTAAAGTGTTGAGGTGTTTTCCAACTGTTTTACTCTGTGTTTTTCCCTCTAATGCAGGTGGCTTATCAGTCAACACTGAAGGTAGATTGGGATTTCTTCCATAGACTAGTTGATGAGCACTGTAACCGTGTACTTTGATCATGGTATTCTTTGCTGATAAAGCCCAATTCAGAGCGGTTTCCCAATCACAGTTTTGTTCCATCTTGATTTTCTTCAAAATGTTTGTCAATGTCTGGTTATGTCTTTCCAGGAGTCCATTACTCCATGAACTGTATGCCGCCGTTGTTTTTGTCTCAATGTTGAAGTTTTCACACATGTCCCGAACCTCTCCATTGTTGAACTCTCCGCCATTATCGCTTTACAGTCTTTTTGGTGCTCCATGAACACTTATCCACTTGGAAAGGAAGTTTGAGACAAATTCTTTTGGCTCTCTTCTGTACATAATGGCCCCTGAGCTGAACCTTGTAAATTCATCAATCATGTGCAAATACCATATTCCTGTGCCTAGTTGATCTACTGCGACTGTTTCGTTAAAGTCAGAAGCTAAAGGGAATCCAACGGCAGGTTTGGGATCCTGTCTTTTGTGTTTCCGACATATTTCACACTGATCAATGATCTCACTCAGAAGAGAAAAAATACCTTCGTCTTGAATGTCTGCCTTGCTCAAAAGTTTCTTCAAATTTTCACTTGAGGCATGTCCAAACTGTCGATGAAGTTTGATGAGGGTTTTCTTCTTTTCACTTTCACTCATGCTTGTCAATTTGTCTTCTATCAGTAGTACGTCATCTTCTTTTTCTGGGAAATCTGTTCCATTTTCCAAGATGTTGATACAATAGTGTCCACTTGAGGTGAGTGCTACCTTGACTGGCTTCTGAAACATAGTGACTTTGTCAGTAGCTAAATCAATAATAGTATCAGTCTTTTTCAGTGAAGTTTTGCTAAGGAGTAAAGGAATGCCAACATCCACTATTTCTGTCTCTATTGTACAACAGGTGTCTCCTACTAAAGCTGGTATTGAAGCATTCATGAAAGATTTTACCTTTTCTCCATCACCAAACTTGAAAACTTTTTCACTTGGTTTTGTGACAATTTGCTTCCTTTTCTCCTCATCTAGGTTTTCCACAAAATCATCGTACCAATCTCTACCACAAACAGTTCTTGTGCAAGCAGTATCTATCACAGCACACCTGTATGCTTCTGTCATAAGAATTTCATTGTCAGTTTCATGTTCTGAATTGGTAAACAAAGTCAGATTGACATTTTCTTCTGTGTTATCTGACTTTTCCTTTGAATTTGTTCTTTGATTATAGTCATCAGATTTGTGGGGACAATTTTTTACCAAATGAAACACAGATTGACATAGTGCACATCTTGTTCGTCTTCCAAAGCGATCAAATGGATTTGTCCCTTTACTATTCCCTTGATTATTGCCTTGATAACCAGACTGTAAAGATCTCTGAAGGGAAGGGTTAAATCTATTTTTACTCTGAGTGTAGTATGCACTTTCCTGTTTGATTGAAATACCACAATCATTATTTGTTGGTACAGAATTTCCAAAAATTCTTTTCATTCCAGATTTTACAGAATCATAAAAACTAATTGTCTTTCAGTTTGGGATAAGCCAGCACTATCTAGTAATTTAAATGCTAGAATGGGATCTGGAAATTCTAGCTTGCTCTTTTTACAAACATTATGTCTCCTTTCATATTCAATGATAAAATCACCCATGTTACAGCCCTCTTCTCTCCGATAGGTGTCAAATTTTGTGTACGCTAAGTACGCTGAATCTATGGAATCTTTCTCAAACAGAGTATCAAGTTCTTTCAACAAAGCATCGAGTCCGTTTTCACTGTTCAAAGTCTTCACATCAATCTCTAATGCCTTTGCCCTTGCATGACCTGTCAAAGTTAATGTGATAGCCAACGCCTGTTTCTCTTTCGCTACATCTGTCATCAATCGCCATACTTCGATCTCAGATTTCCAAGTATCATAAACAGTCTCTTCCCCTAACATAGGAGGGTTCTTATAACTGCCGCCTGCTGCCATAATCAACCACGCTCTGCTACCATGAAAAGTGGCCTACCTCGTTAGTCACTGAGCCTCTGCTATGTCCAACATGTGTATGTCAACTGTCAAACTGATAGTCATTTCTCGCGCGCTTCCTTATCACACTTCCGGGAAGTAGTTCCACGCATGCGTGAGCTACGATGTTATCAGTAATGAACACAATCTTGGGGCAAGTCTAGATGATTTGTCACAAAGCCAGCCACTTCTACTGCTAGAACAGAGGCATAAAGCTCCAAACGGGGTATAGTATGTGCATGATTAGGAACAACCTTGGCTTTTCCGAAAACAAATCCTGTATGTGAAGATCCATTCTTGTCTGTCATCTTCAAATAAGCTGAGGAGGTTATAGTTTTCTCAGATGCATCGGAAAAAACATGTAGTTCTTAGGTGTTTGATTCTCTGAAAGATGTAGGTACATACATTCGAGGTGTTTCAATGTTCTCAAGAGCAGTCAGGGAATCTCTCCATCTCTCCCACTCCATTTTCTTGTCAGGTTCAAGCTCTTGATCCCAGTCATACTTGTCTTGAACTAGTTCTCGGAGAAATACTTTTCCCTGAATCACGATGGGTGCTATAAATCCAAGGGGATCAAAAATACTGTGCACTGTAGACAAAATACCTCTCCGGGTGCAAGGTTTCACATCTCTTGAGGTTTGAAATACGAAGGTGTCCGTATTTATGTTCCAAAGCAATCCTAAGCTCCTTTGTAGGGGATATGTGTCTGTTGTAAGATCCAGATTCATCAAGTCCTTGGCCAGATCCTCCCGAGGGAAAGCTGTCATTACGGAGGTTCTGTTAGAGACAACTTTATGCAATCTCAGACATCCATTTTCCTGAAGTGATTTTTGTGTCCGTTTCAATAAATCTGCCATTTTTTCTTCACTTGGACAAGAAGATAATCCATCGTCTACATAGAATTCATTCTCCACAAATTCTCTGGTGTCATGTCCAAACATCTCTTCACCTTGAATGGCCGCTTTCCTTAAACCATAGGTTGCAACAGCAGGCGACGGCTTGTTTCCGAATACATGAACTCTCATTCTGTTTTCGATAAGTTCCTTTGAAGGATTGTTATCTTCATACCAATAGAAGCGAAGAAAGTTCCTGTGTTCCTCCCTGACCTGAAAGCAATGAAACATGCTTTGAATATCAGCCATAACTGCAAACTCTTTCTTCCTAAATCTCATTAGCACTCCCAATAAACTGTTCATAAGGTCGGGTCCCTGGAGCAGAAAATCGTTAAGGGATACTCCATCGTATGCTGCTGACGAGTCAAACACAGCACGTATCTGTCCGGGCTTTTTCGGGTGATAGACTCCGAAGATGGGTAGATACCAATGTTACTCTTCGTTTTTTAAGTCAGGTGCCACTTCGGCATGCTTGGAGACTAGCAGTTTCTTCATGAAATCGACGAAGTGTTTCTTCTTAATTTCATCTCGCTGAAGACTTCTATCCAAGGTGTAAGCTCTCTTCAGTGCTTGTGACTTGTTTCTTGGTAAGCGTGGTCTTTCCTGTTTGAAAGGCAGTGGTGCGATCCAGTGTTTCTCAGGTCCCATTACCATTTCTTTGTCCATAAGCTCTAGAAATTCCAGATTTTCTGCTGAATAGGCAAGTTGTTCTTCTTCTTGAGTTAAGGCAAATATCTCCTTCAGATGAATGTTGTTGTGGCAGGGCTGGAAAATAGTAGCACGCTGGTCGTTCTTAGTCCTGTACAAGTGTGTCTTGTTCACAGTTACCTAATTAGGTTGATGTACCTTGCCGAGACAAGACTCGCCGATCACCACCCATCCAAGTGGCAGCAGTTGAGCATAATGGCGATCCGATCCTCTGGTCCAAAACATGCTGTGCCTCGATAAGTCTCTTCCTATTAAGAGCAAAATGTCAGCATCATTATCAAGTTGGGGAATACTGATGTCCTGTAGATGAGGGTAGTTACAAACAATCTCAGGTGTAGGTATCTCATCTCTTAAGTCTGGTACTTGAGAGCATTCAATCACATTAGCAATATCAAGACTGTTGCTTCTGTCAAGTGATTCCACAACTAAATCAGAAACTTTCCTGCCATTAGCTTCTGTGAGGCCTGCACAAGATGAGATTGTGTACTGAATGGGTTCACCATCAATGTTCAAAGCATCAAAAAGTTCAGGACGAGCTAAGGACACATTCCTTTGATCATCCAATATGGCATATGCTTTCACAAATCTGTCTGGTTGACTCTTTTTATAAACTCTCACCAACACAGTTTTGGCACAGGATTTACCTCCAAATGTCTGTCCGCAGATCTGTGTACACTTGGACGTGACAGGGTCTCCAGGCTTCTCCCCACCATAGTCTGGTGCACGAACAAACTGGTCAAGGTGAAGAAAGGTTGGGTGTTTACAATGACCACACAAGTTACATTTCACAGTTTCCATACAGTTTTTGGCCAAATGTTTGTCACTTGTACAACATCGGTAACAAAATCCATGCTTCTTTAGGAACTCTTTCCTTTCACTGTAACTCTTTGACTTCAATGATCTACACTGATTTAGTGAATGTTTTGTTGTACCATGGTAAGGGCAATAAAGTGTTTCAGCTTGAGGGTTAATCTCAGTTTTCTTTGTGAATACCTTATTGGTCTTGAAGGTTGTCTGCTTACTCTGGTTCCTGTCGGTCTTGCCACCGGTCTGCTCAAAGGAGAAGCTTGGGTCATTCCTTATTCTGCTCAGGTCTCTGATGAACTTCACGAAGAAAGTGAACGGTGGGTAGGGCACATTGTGGTCTTCCTTGTATCTGAAAGCTGTGCTCTTCCACTTTTCCTGTAAACTGAACGAGCATTACAGAAAATTCATGAAAGTACACCTAATTTGCTTAATACAAATACATTATACACTGCAAAGACACTGCGGAAATACACAATATTGTTTTACATACACTTTGGTGGCTGTATCTTTCCCGAAACATTGAGTTGTTCCCAAAACATATGTCCGGCGGCAAAGGCTCATTCCGAAACACAATACAGAAAAAATGCCTGTCCGCTGGAAACAGCTCCATACAGCAACACTGCACGAAAAGCATGTGCAACCAATACCGGAATAAGGTTACAGGTAAAACGGAATGGGATTAATAAAATGAAAATAAGGTTAGCGCACTGGAAGGCAGCACAAATCTTGTAAAAGAAATCTATGGTAACAATAAAAAAAACAAAAAAAACTTTACATCATTTTATCTGCAAGAGTAAGCGATTTGATGAAACATCGTAAAATGAAAACATCATATAAAAACCAACTGCTGGCAATATGTCACCTAGTTTTGAAACATAGATATTTCATGTTCTGAATTTCTTGGTTTTGATATATGTCTAGTTCTTGTGTATTTTGTTTATCATGTTTTGTACCGGTGAGATCTTTTTATAAGTATATCTTAAAATATTATCTTTATAAATATAAAGATTTGCTTGTTTACCGAACCGGATTCTTTAATGAATAAAAATATGTTTAAATCAAATCAATAATGAAACCAAACGTCCAGCGTGAGAGTTTACCGCTATCAATCAAGTATAACGTGTCTCTGATTTTCATACACACTAGGTTTATTTTCACGATATTTGATTATAAACTCTTTTCCTTATTGGCTTGCACTTTGTAAAAAGTCGCAACTTGCGGCAACAAAAATTAACTCGTCTGTTCCGTGGATTTGCTCCTTTGTACTCAAAGAAGATTTAGCCATGAGCAAAGGTAACTCTACAACTTCATGTTCACCAAATATATTTATCACTGTACTCCACACAGATACTTTCTTGTATTTACAGTTTTATTTTAGAAGTACATAGGTATCAAATTATCAATCACACAATATGTTTACATAAACAATAAATGACAGGATGTCCAGAATTTGAACTTCATTTGACATTTCAGCTGCACATTTGGTAACATTGTAATAATCATAGGGTTTGTTTTTTAAAATGAGGATAATTGCATTTAAAGCGTCATAATTTCTTCTGGGAAGCCAAGGAGTATCTTCTCTTTATCTAAATGTATTTCAACTTGAGCTTTTTCTCTAAGCCAGTCTTCCAATTCTGTCCACAATGGTCGTAAAAAGTCCCAGTCCCAGAATAGATGGTACAGCGTATCTATTTCTGACAGACAAGTTTATTTCGTAACTAGGCCATAAGCCCATAATACACAGGAATTACAAATTATTTTCTTGGATGCATAGCAATTAAGTTTCTATAGATGATTTTAGAGCAAATACTTTAAATAAATAGAGTCCAAGTTTATAACTGATGTCTTTGTTTGTATTCTCCATCAAGTTCATGAATGTGTTTGTTGTTGGATTGTCAATAAAGCCAACTGGCAGGTATTTTCTTCTTAGGTGAGAGTATTTATCACATGTCAGGAGCACATGATATTCATTTTCTACAGTGATAATATTTGTCTTTAAACAGTGATCACAGTATCTTTCTTCAGGGGGTATATCATTGTGTCTCCCAGTTTCAACTTTAAGTCTAAAATTGTTACATCTAAACTTTGCTATAATATATTTCAAATACTGTGGAATGTCATTTATTATGTATGATTCAACATTGAGTAGAGACTTATACTGATGACAGTATTCATATTTAGAGGAAGATTCCATTGATGAGTGCCAGTCTTGGAAGATATTGTTAGAGAGTCTTATCTTAAAGTTTTGAATAAATAGAAGTTATTATATGAGTGTCCATGACATATGATGTTTACGACACGAGTGGCTAAATATTAGTATTTCCCGAGCGAGAGCATAGTATGTCATGGGCACGAATATAATATTCTGTTTATTACCGTAGTCCCAAAATTTAAGAAAATGTTCAAAACCTACTTCTCAGCATAGGCAGACTAGCGGGCGGCGCCCGTATGGAATGTGACGTCATAGGTGAACCGTGACGTCAAATCATTGTTTATTACGTGACGTCACAATGCAAAAGTGATATTTTGCCCTAGGGCAACATATGAAAAATATGAACCTCGATATGACTGCCCTCGTAGGTAATAAAAAGATTTATGTCCCCAATATCTTGTTGTATCCATACCACTCCAACCCCAGGCGAAAAAGTATGTTCTTTACAGCAGTGGCCCATGTATATCTTTCTACTTCATCAAGAGATTTGAGCATGTTATATGGTTGATGTGGTAGTCGGTTATTTCCAAGATGAATTAATCTTGTACAATATTTAACTGCTCTTGTCATGTAGATATATTGAAGGGGGAGCCTGCCATACTCCCCAAGTGCCATGTTGTTTGGAGTATTCTTTGTAAGTCTGAGAAATCTTTTACAAAATGATGCCTGTACACTCTCAATCAGCTTGCTATATGAAGTTCCCCATACTTCAGCTCCATAACACAATATTGGGACAATCATAATATCAAAAACTTAAAATTATCTTCATAACACAGATTTCCAAACTTCGTTTGAAAGGACATTATATTGAAGATGGCTTTCTTTGCTTGTGCAGTCAGACAGCTGAATGTTTTACTCAATGAGTAAATACTACTCCCAAATATCTATAGAAATTAACAACTTCAAGTTTATTTCCTTTATAAGTCCATTTTTCACTTTTCTGTAAAGTCCCCCCTCTTCTGAACACCATTACTTTTGTTTTCTTGAGATTAACTTTCATTCCTGTAGAGTCACACAATTGTTCTATCACATTTATTTTCTTCTGAAGTTGTAGAACACTATCAGCTATTGATGACACATCATCTGCATACAAAAGTGCATATATTTTGGGAAAATAAGTTGTTACAAATATTCCTTCTCCACCTTTCTGCTCTAGTTGGCATATGAGTTCATGTAAGTAAATGATAAATAATTTTGGGCTAAATACACATCCCTGGCTGGTTCCAATGTTACATTCAAAATATTCTGATAGCCCGGTTGATGATCTCACATGCTGAAAGGTTGGAATACATTGATGCCAGAAGTTTAATCAAATTTCCTTTGAGACCCACTTTCCTCAAACTGTTTAATAAAACATCATGATCCACTCTATCAAATGCTTTTGAAAAGTCAACAAAGATGCAGTAAAATGTACATGTGCCTTTGGTTTTAGTGAGTTATTTCATCACGAGGTTCTATCTCGTATGACACCGACACTAACATAACATGTTATCGGCAAGCAAACACGTGTTGAATATTTCCTTTGGTCCGGTACATGGATAATTTTGATTGATGAGGTATTTTGAATTTTCATTCATATTTCTCTCTATATTTTCATTTAAAAATAACAATAAGACAAAGGTATTTTATTTTACAAGATTAAATTTGAGATGACATCGATGATTGTGTAATGGACATCCGGTGTAAACATCGACTCGCTTGAACTGTTGGGTTGGCAGATACCCCTCACTTGGCCTCTAGTTTTTGACCTTGTGTATTGGGCGACCCCCTTCTTTGACCCCCTAATTTCTGGCATAAAAAACTCGCCTTATACATTGAAATATACGGTACTTGTGTGCTATTGCCTGCAAACTGAAGATGTGATCAATGGTAGAGTACAGTGTCAGAAATAACCACTAGCCCGGTAACCCGATGCTAGTTGAAATTTGCCTGGGCTAGTAGCAGTTAAGTAATGATAACCCGGTTGGCTAGTGTAGATTGGTATATCAAAAGTATTTTGACTTCTTTTCATTCAATTTTGTAATTAATTCAGTTACTATTTTGTGTAAGTTTCCCCATCACCCCCATCACATGCCAAGACCTCTTGAGCAGATATGTGTTTGATCTTAAAACAATGAATGTAATAAAACATTTTTTATCTTTACTTAATTTGGCTAGTAATTTTTCTTTTGGGCTAGTAGCTTTGAATACTTTCTAGCCCGGTTTGCTAGTGATATTGAAAAATTATTTCATACACTGGTTGAGTACCCAGGTCTGAAACCAGCCTGACATTCCTGAATAATGGCATTGTAGTCACACCAAGATTGTAGTCTTTTATCCAGTAGATTTGTCAAAAGTTTACAAAATTATCAGTAATTTTTATGTTTCCTGTTTTGTAAATGGGGCATATGATACTTTCCCCCCATTCTTTGGGGAACACTCCTGAAATTAGAATATTATTAAATAGTTTAGTGAGTACTGGTGTGATATAATTCCTAGTTGACTTGACAAGTTCATTTACAATTCCATTGGGTCCTGGAGATTTATTATTCTTTAAGTCCTGTATGCATTGAGAGATTTCATCATTTGTAAATGGAAGATTAATAATTTGAGGTTCATCTAGTTCAGTTATTTCTTCCTCTATTTCACTAATAATTGCATTATAATTGGTTTAGAATTAGTAGTAAGTAACTTCTTGAAATAATCACCCCATTCTTGTACAGTTATCTGTGGTGTTATTGTTTGATAAGACCTTGATGACTTTAGTGTACTCCAGAAAAGTTTTGGGTTATTTCTTGCTTGAATTAGTAGTTCTTTCTGTTTGTCCTGATAAGCTGACTTTTTTAATGCAAATGTTTTCTTGAATAGAGAGCGTAATTTTCTAAAATTATCAAAATCTTCTCCAAAGTATCTATGTGCACGGAGTGCGCCATATTTCCTGTTTTTTAAAACCTCAAGCTCATGATCCCACCATGGAGGCTGTTGAGGCTCTGATGTATTTCTAGAATTTGGTTTTCCATATTTCTTCTTTGATTGTTGTGCTGAGGTTTGATATAAAACAGTCAGTGTATTGACAGCAAGTGATAGATTTTCATCAATAAGTCTGTAGATTTCCTCACTCATTTCCAGGAATTTCTTATGAAATGTATCATTAAATATCTCCTGAGTGCTATCTGAGGTTGACCACACAAATTTCCACCATGTAGTGCTAGTATTACTGATCTGATTGTCACACAATTCATCTTGGCTTACATGTACATTTAAATCCTTCTTAAATGACAGAGAGTAATATAGAGTCCCACCCCCTCGTGTACCTCGATGTCCCTTCGTTACAGTATCGATCAGTGTCAAATTCATTGTGTGATCATCCACTGTTTTGAATAAACTTTGAATATGGGATTTGTTTAAAAAGCTTTGAATGTAGTTTATTCAATGGCTATTTCGTGAGAATAGCAAGGGTTGATAATGACTTTGGTGAAAGCAGGGATGCAGATTCAAATTTTTGCCAATCGGACATTCCACGTATAAGTCGACGAATAATGATATTTTAAAATAAATTTTGGTGCTTTATCTCACGTAAATACACGATTGAACATGTGGAAATATTTCATAGACTAAATTTAAGTCTAAAATTATTACTCAGTAATTTACTTATTACTATGATGTTTAGGCCTAGGTATATGAATATGTTTATAATTTAAATTAATAATCAAGTTTCAATAGTGTCATTTATTCAGTAAATAAATGCCAGGTGCTTAGAATCTAATATTAACTGGAAGTGGAAAGCAGACGATGTACAGATCTATGTATAGCAACGCATGCAATGCAGTGCAAAAGTAAAACACTGAAAATACAATACATTGAGTAAAATAAAATTACTTTGGCTGTTTTAAATATAATTCTATTAAGTTATGATGCATATCAACTACTTGACACACACTGCATAAGTTTTTTTAGCTTGTCAAACTTGCCAACAGATCAGCCCGTTTTCGTTTCCTTATCACTGCAATGCTGTTCCTTTCTCCTCCCTGCAATTATGCAAGCTCCAAACACTGTAATGAAGTCTTGTTTGCAAAGTCGATGCATGGAGCTTGTGAAGTTAGAGGAGGGAGGATATAGTAACAGCATGTAAAATTACGATGTGAAGTTGTTTGATGTCTTTTTGAAAAAAGTTTGGCCTTATTGACTTGTTTTACTCAATGCATGACACTGAGATGATCCAATAATTAAAGATAACAAGGTAATTATGTCGTTTGAATGGATTAGTTGTTTCATTGATGACCGGTTCATGTTTTCATTACAATTATGATCGACACAAGCGGGGCATTTCATCGGCCTTTATTGATTGCTTGTTAGTCAACTCAGGCTTGTTTATCTGTTTGTTTAGTAATTCTTTGATTATCTTCAATCGGTCAACTGACTCCTTGAATGTCCGACAGGTCACTTTTCCAATCGGTCAAACTGGATTCCCAATCGGACATGTCCGGCAAATAGACCGATTTCTGCATCCCTGGGTGAAACTATTGATATTTGTCAAAACTCTATATTAATTCACATATTGGCAAGAGATTGTTAACTATAATAATCACTTAGTAGCCGCTTTTGAAGCGAGGTTATCTTTCGATCGTACCACTGAAATTACAACAACAACAAGGTTATATTGGGTGAAAAAACAATCTTCCTAATAAGATTTCCAAGTAGGCTCAAGATACATAGAAAAATATTCAAGAATATATATAATAAATATCACTCCTACGAAATCACCTTCTACAATACAGATCCTCCTAGGAAATCACCTTCTACAATACAGATCCTCCTAGGAAATCACCTTCTACAAAACAGATCCTCCTACGAAATCACCTTCTACAATACAGATTCTCCTACGAAATCACCTTCTACAATACAGATCCTCCTACGAAATCACCTTCTACAATACAGATCCTCCTACGAAATCACCTTCTACAATACAGATCCTCCTACGAAATCACCTTCTACAATACAGATCCTCCTACGAAATCACCGCTTCTACGAGACGGATCCTCCTATGAAATCACTGGTTCCCGAGTAAAACATGTGAAATTTCCTTGTTTATCATTAAATAACCTTCCATTGAGTGTGTGGATGCCAAAGGTGCAACACAAATCAGCTAGTTTTTTCCCAAATTTGTTATAGGTTTTGTTGTCTTTAGTTGATCTGGGCAAGTTAAAGTCATCAGATGGGTAATTATCAGAATCATGCATGATGTGATCCAATGAGTCATTTGGTATGTAATCTAGATAATCTTTCATTCTGGCATTACAATCTCCTGTGAGAATTAATTCATGGTCTGTATATTCACAAAGGATAGATTCAAGATATGATGAGAGCACATCGATACCATCTAAGTCACTATCTTGATAAATTGGCGAGTTCTCTGGGGAAAGGTAAACATATACCAATATCGTGTCATTTCTTAATCCTAATAATGAAGTTTTTACTAATAATGTCTCGCAGTTTTCAAATGTGTCGAAAATTCGTTCAACTATGTTATTATCGATAAGCAGACTTTTAAAGAAAACTGTTACACCACCACTGTAACAACCATGTTTTTTCTCCCTCAGTCGTACACAATTAAGAGTATGATAACCCAAAAGAAAATCGCTAAAATCGCTATTTTTCTTTACAAAGGTTTCACATAACCCAACAATGTCATACCTTGAGAGGAATTGCTTTATGTTGACTGAAGATGAATATTTGTATAATCCTTCTATGTTCCATGTGAGGAAATTAAGCTGAGTGAGCCCACGGCCACATTCTCATTTGTTGTTGTTACGAGGTGGATTTAGAGTTGTCTCCCTTGTGCTTCCGGGTCCAAACAAAGAACACGTTTCATTTTGGATGTTTTCATGGCTACTTGATGTTGCTGATCCTAGTAAGTTTTCTTGAGAATTCGTTACACATACCACTTCATTGGTCATCCGATTACGCTGATACACTTTCCTGCCAATGATTGGCTTATTATGACGGATTTTGGGGTTCTCTCCTGCGTCCTTCGCCTACATAGTAGTGGGGGTATATAGCGCTCCGCCTGTCCTTCCCTCCGTCCGTCCGGGCTTGTCCGTCTTCAATATAAACAATAGAATTCTACCACTTGTTTAACTGATTTTTTTTGGTATTGATATTTATTGATGAACTTTATTATACTCTAATCTATAAAATATTGAGGGTATATGACGCTCTGCCCGTCCCTCCATGTGTATGTCTGAGCATTAGTCAAGATAACCTGTAGAAGTCTTCCACATTTTATTGATGGATGAATTTTATTTTATTTTATTTTATTTGCATACAGAATTTATCAGTAATTAACAGGAATCAAACAATGCCGCGTAGAGCTTTTCGTTTTCCCTCCAATGAAACTATTCATGACCTTATTTGGATTTAGGTTCATACCGTGCATAATTTCATGTCTTTTAGACTCTACTTCAAATTTATTAAAATTGTTCTGCCTTCTTAAAAATTCTTGAAATATTTTTCGGCATTGTGTATGAGGTTATGTAGTGCATTGTACATTACGAACATGTTTGTAAGGGACAGACTTTTGAAAATCTTTGATAACAACATCATTTTTTTTAATGTTGTATATTTCATAAAGCCTTTGCCAGACACACCTTAGCTACATACCTACCTGCAAAGTGCTACCTGTCTGTTTGGAAATCAAATTCTAATATTTTCTTGAATTATTGATATGTGTCTATCTTTCAGACTTAAAATGCATAGGACGGAGACAAGAATACCTGACTGTTTATGCACAATAAGACAATTGAATTTTGATACTTTTAAAATAAGTTATTTGCATCGCTTTACAAACAAAACGGCGTTGTTTGGACAGTGCAATGTTTCGGAAATGATTTCGCTATCAATTTCTGATCAGAAGATTGCTTGTCTTTAGTAGAAAATGAACATTCTGTTGTTTTCATTTGCCAGACAGGCACCTGTAATACTGCCTTGATTGTTTACTTAAAAATTGAAAGAAAGTGTATATGAACATGTCAAAACTCTTCACGACTGGGCTTGGCTCAGTGATGTACGTTTGACCGAAGTTGAATTGCCAAACTTTCTGTCCAGTGATGAGGTAAAACATAAGAGTGATTCTCTACAGTTATTTATCTAAATATCAACGTCAAATATCTAATTATTAATTTCTGATGTTTCATTCTGATATTTGTGTTTTTCAGTGTCATGTACAACATCCTCAATTATCAGGGTGTAGGTTTATTCGTAGATAAAAAAAACTGAATACCAGTGCTATAATTTAACATTGTTTGTATTATGCAAACAAAGGATGTATTTACAAATATTTATAATACATTATATATGAAAGATAAGTTTTGAAGGTATCTACGAAACTGTTAACTACGAACCTGGTGTCTCTACGAAAAATCGGTCTCTACGAACCTGTTTATCTACGAAACCACTGGTTCCCAATTATCAAAACTTTTTGTGAATACTTTTATAAATAGGCTGTTAATTCTGAAATAACGTAAAATTAACATTTACAAAAAATAAAGGTTGTCTGAAAATTATTTATGATTGCCAGCATTTTATTCATTAGGTGTACAAGTTAACAAAAATATGCATTTACAGTTTTGGTATAAAAGATTCCAAATTGACATTGATAAAACATAATAATGCTTAAGCTATTTTTTACATAACGTAATTGGTAAAAACCATCAAATCAAAATTTCTAGAAAAAATATAAACTTATCATTCCACAGATTGTGTTAATAATGTTGATACACTTTTGTATAACCAAAGACGTAAATATTTACGTCTTTGGTATAACACAATGTTGTGGCCGTGTTTCACTTTACTTGAATTAAGTTGTTTTACTTGAAATAATTCAATGATATAATACATCAATTTAAATTTACTGATATGTCAAAGTATAGTATTATGATTTTTTAGAAATATTTATTTTTAGCTCACCTTTACAAAGTAAATGTGAGCTTATGTCATGGCGCTTCGTCCGTCGTCCGTCTGTCTGTCCGTCCGTCCGTCCGTCTGTCTGTCCGTCCGTCTGTCCGTCCGTCCGTAAACTTTCAGGAAAAAGACTACTCCTCCTAAACGAATCCAGATACCATTCTGAAATTGTAGTATGTTATACCCATGGTGATTCCTCACAGAAAGGTAGATGTTTCAGTTTTGAGAATCCAAGATGGCCGCCATGGCAGCCATATTGAATTTTCAATTAGATTTCATGAAAAAGACTACTCCTCCTTTACCAATCCAGATACCATTCTGAAATTGTAGTATGTTATACCCATGGTGATTCCTCACAGAAAGGTAGACGTTTCGGTTTTGAGAATCCAAGATGGCCGTCATGGCAGCCATATTGAATTTTCAATTAGATTTCATGAAAAAGACTACTCCTCCTATACGAATCCAGATACCATTCTGAAATTGTAGTATGTTATACCCATGGTGATTCCTCACAGAAAGGTAGATGTTTCAGTTTTGAGAATCCAAGATGGCTGCCAGTGCAGCCATATTGAATTTTCAATTAGATTTCATGAAAAAGACTACTCCTCCTATACGAATCCAGATATCATTCTGAAATTGTAGTATATTATACCCATGGTGATTCCTCACAGAAAGGTAGATGTTTCAGTTTTGAGAATCCAAGATGGCCGCCAGTGCAGCCATATTGAATTTTCAATTAGATTTCACGAAAAAGACTACTCCTCCTATACAAATCCAGATACCATTCTGAAATTGTAGTATGTTATACCCAAGGTGATTCCTCACAGAAAGGTAGATGTTCCAGTTTTGAGAATCCAAGATGGCTGCCATGGGAGCCATATTGAATTTTCAATTAGATTTCATGAAAAAGACTACTTCTCCTAAACCAATCTAGATATACTTTCTAAATTGTAGTATGTTATACCTATAGTGATTCCGCACAGAAAGGTAGACGTTTCAGTTTTGAGAATCCAAGATGGCCGCAAAAGCAGCCATATTGACTTTTCAGCTGCAATGACACATCATTATTATTAAATTTTAAGCTTTCATCAAGTGATCACTTGCATCAAATAAATTCTCTAATTTGAACTTACTAATCATAATATTATCTTGAATATGGAATATTTAAGATTGTCATGCAAGTTGCTCTATATTTTTAAGTGTTTTTAAAAAAAATTAAGATATATAAGACAAACATAATTAATTAATTTGCTTAAAATCTTCATGGCAACTAGCTGCAAAAACCCAATCACATTAAACATCATGTTAAATTTTAAACAATGGTATCTCCCTTATATTCCTTTAAATACCACACATAAGGGGTCAACCAGAGTTCAGATATGCCTCTAGAGTCCACAGTGTTTATTCTAATACACATCCTGATACAGGCTGCAAGCATCACAGTGTCAGCTGCTAGTCTGTTGCATAATCTGACCCAATTGATATTGCAGAGCAATATGCTATATGGCCATGTGTATACAATAAGAGTTATGGAAATTAGACTTGTAATCTCATGACAGTGATATGTTCTTTCTAAGAATAACAACTTACACAAAAGTTGTCATCAATAAGTTTTGTGTTTAGCAATCTTCATGATAAGTTGATGTGGAAAGAGTTATTTTGTATCAGGTTCCATTTCCTGTGTTTACTCATATTTATACCATTTCTATATCTAACAGAAGTTCTTCTTGACACAAAATCAATTTAGGACATAAGCTAACTATGTTTTGTGAAATTATATATATTTTTCACAACAATGCATGTTCTCTCCCGTCAAGTTTTTAAATACCACACATAAGGGCTTAGCCAGAGTTCAGGTTTACATGCTCAGCACACTATTCTTCTCCAAATACACAAAGCCAAATCCCCAAATTGCTACACTCTCCTTAAGGATCTGGGGCTAGCAGCCCTGCCTGCTTGTATGTTGCTTAGTTATCTTTACTTATGGGTAATTGATAAATACAACATAATGATGTATGGCAATTATCATGTCTAAGCAATGGACTTTATGGAAAGTATATAAATTGACTTTATGAAAAGTATACTTGTATTCTATTAATAATAATACTTTTTACAAATAACAATTTAAACAAGTCAAGAATCAGCTTTTGTGTACAACAATCTGCAAGATGAGTTAATATTAATAAGTGAAGAATCTGCTTTTATGTACAGTAATCTACATAAGTTATTGTAGAAAGAGGTAATTTGTATCAGGTTCCAGTTCCAATACCATATGTTTTATGAAAACCTGTAAAACTAAATGATAATTGTATCATGCTGAAGGGGCTCTGGGAACAACATGTCAACATAGAAGTCATTATTTTTCAATAAGATTTCAGGCCAAGTACTTCTCTTACTAAATCAATTAAGATATCATTCTGAAAAGTGAGTATTTTTTTATATAGTGATTCCTGACAAAGACGCATTCATTTTATTATCAAGAATCCAAGATGGTCAATATGTCATTTATATTGAATTTTCAATTAGATTTCATAAAATTCATTGAAAAGAATACATTTCCTGGTCAATCAAATGAATGTGTTTATATTTGTATTGATGCACTTGTTGTAATATTTATCAACACTATAAATACAGTTACAAAAAACTGTATGAATCATCTTTATCTGCGAACAGCCTGAACCATGAGTGTTTTAATAAATCCTTTTAAATAAAACATCTAATGATATCAGTGGGTTACATAATTCCTGACACTTCATAAAAGGCCAACTAACATAGCCAGTGAGGGATCTGATTACGATCTGAACGATGATTATCTACCCCTTCTATCCCCCCTTCCCCTCCTCCCCTTTCCTCTCCTGTCCTTCCATTGCAAACCTCTCTTCTATCCCTCCTTTCCCCTCCTATCCTCCAGCCCCTCTCCTGCAACTCCCCTCCTAATATCTGTATTGCATACTGAATTAAGGGGAAGACACTCACATTATGGAATAACAGTAACTTACATAAGAGGATAAGTTACATAAGCTACATGCAGGTGCAAGAGGTCATCACAGGTCATCATATCTAGTAATTAGCATAAACCCCCATGTGGCTAGCCTATTCTGACCAATCAGATTGCACTAACATATGTCAAGATTTAAGATATTCAGAAATCTTCAGTTAGAATCACATGAGACATTGACCTGGACAGTTTACTTTGGCAATTGGACTTATCACTAGTTGAATTTGTGATTTGTGTCAGAGGGATATATTCCAAATGTTTATGTGCATCTTTTTTTAGTTCTTTGGAAGTTGAGAGTGTGACTAATCTAACATTGGATTAACCAGTTTGTTGACTTTTGTGATTGTGTTTGAAAACTTTGGTACTGTACAAGTACTTTTAAGAAAGAATTCTTGAGATTTTCGGGACTATTTCTTGACTTCAAGAGTCACAAAACCTGTTATTATTGATTGACATTTAAATGAATACTCCTAAACCAATCAAGATAATGAAATTAATATGGATGCCCACATATAAGTAACATTTTGAAGATTAAAAAATACAAGATGGTCACCAATTCAGCCATAGATATACAAAAAAGTTATACAAAAACCTACTGCTTGTTAACAAATCATGATTTATTAACATTCTTGTATTAATGTTTGTTCGTGCTCTAATTTTTTCCAACAGAAGACTAGCATTTTAAAAGATACAAAAATCATGATGGCAGCCATAATCAATTATCATATAAAATATGGTTACACAATTAAACTATATTACCACATCATTCATTTTAAGGTGAGCTTCTGTACCCTCGGTACTTTTATTTTCTTGTAATTATACACAAGAGACAAACAAATCTTGAACCTCTCTTTTTTAAATAATCAAATGGAAATTTCCATTTATTAATTCTACAGTGTGTGAAGACAAGCGACTGGGCCGTCACAATCCCCTAGTGCAAAAAATGATTCTACATACCAAAACAAATAATCATTTGACTCCATTGTCACAACCTGGTTTGAAAATGGTGGAACATCAATAAAAATCGCTTTTTAAATTTTTCACGATGTTTAGAAATTATCTAGAGAAATTCGCCCTTACGATTAACGGACCTATCAGATCGCTCGAGAGGCATTTGGTGCGGAGTAACGTTCACCCCAGAGGTTTCTGCGGTCGATTTGCAAATATAAATAGATATAAAAGTTATTTGAAGGGTGACATGTGTTTGAAACAAGCTTAGTTTTGCTGAGAAATGTATAACTAAGAGATTCTTGTGTATGTTAATGAGATGTCACCGATTTGAAGCGATAATTTTGACTTAACTCGGAAGCGAGTCGAGATCGGCAACATGGATGCCTTTATTCCTTTACTCTATATACATATAGGAACGGATCTTTCTTACCCACGTTTTACCTACATTTTATTTACGATATCGGGTTCCTGTGACATCACCCTGTCACATTTGTATGACTTATTCAAAACAGAACCAAGTCTCCACATTGTCAGAATTCATTTTGCATGAGTTGGGAGGGTGGCAGATAAAAATATATTTTCAACACAATATTTTCTTAATAAGTATGAATAAATATAACTAAATACTAGTGAATAAACTTTACAAAATCAGTTCCGTCCAAAATGTCGCCGTTTTGCCGTCTCGCCGTTTTGTCTATAACCCTTTTGTACTACAAAACCTGATATTAACAGAGAAATTTGGTTTTATGAAAATACCTATTTGGGACACATATGGTCCTTGGGCATGGCCGATGGGGGTTAATTTTTTCAAATGCATGTGTAGATAATTCACCAGCATAACAGACAAAAATTAATGAAACAGGAAAAATCCAAAGTATTACCAAAATCTACAGTATCTCTAGTTTTGAAATCACATATTGACAATGGAAAATGCATTCTAATAATTAATGAACCGACTGAATTAATTATTACTTTTAATTTGGTGAAAATGGCCATCATTCCTTGACTGAGGAAAATTACTATGATCCATAACTTACTCCTAGATTTCTATCTAAATGTAAATTCTTGACAAAACATACTGTATGGATACTGAAATCGATATCATACACGAATATGGTAATCAATTAGCAATAATATGCAGCAGACCTTTCCAGAAGTATTTGGCAAACCAGCATACATCACTGCCAGCTCTTGAATAGAAATAAACAAAATGGCCAGTCAAACTGGCAGCGGACAGAGTACATCTAATTCTAATTTGGATATTTTGATGCACCCACGATGGTTCGAGTAATGAAATGACTGATACATTTTCTACAGTTGATAAACGATGTACAGGTCATGCGTATCATGTGAATTATCGTAATTCCAAAATTGCGGGACTGCATAGTAAAACATTCCAACATTTCGGGTCACAGGCAAATCTGATCGGTACAAACAAGTTTCAAAACGATTCGCGACCTCCCAATACTGACAAATAAGTAACGCTACCTGAAAATACCATCAAAAGATAGCATTTTAATTTTTGTTTATGTATGAGTCCATGTTTTCATGATTTGATGAGTGCAACATAGCAACATGTATCATTCTAAAATGTAGTACACGTTGCATTGCGCGGCTGCTTTGTTGACAGTATGCAGGTATGGCGGGGACATTGTAGATACCACTTTCGTGAGATCTTATTTCTATGAGCTAATGTGGTACGGGCGTCTGTTGATTTTAGTGCAATGAAATAGTAAATAACATTGCCATTTTGATATCTGTTGCCTCGATATGTGCTAAATATAGAATAAAATTCAACGGATTGCAAAAGTCGTTTCCATAATGTTAATTACCCTGAATAAACATATTTTTACCATGATTTTTTTCCTATGAAAATAACAATCAGTATGACAAAATAGTGTCAATCATATGTCATTGTCATATTTTTTTATTTCAAACTTTGAGGGTGATTTCAATCGATTTATTTGAGGAATAGTCAAGCCAAGTATTACGAGAGTTTGTTTCAACTTCAAACAGCACGAGACACGCGAGTCGTGACGTCTTCGCATGTTCTGCCGTCATATCCGGTCAACTTTGCTCGCGATCATTAGCGCTATTAATAGTACGGGAAATCCCTTGTTACCGAAATCAAAATTATTTTGAAAATCCTTTGACTAAAATGACAGTGAATGTGGCAATACAAATCTAGATGATGACGGCTGACTCTTGTCATGTCGAGCTTTGGTTTTACTGTCTTTCCTAAAAATTTGACATTTTCTTATATTTATCAAAGCCATAGGGCCTATATATAATATCTTAATTATTATGATAAGCTTACAAAAATACTGAACATAGGAATAAAATGAAGTGGCATTCTTGATATTATGTCTGGAATTTATCAGAATGATGAAAATTGATTATACAGTATTCCTTGAATCTATTAAATGAAGAAAAAAACAGTGATCAGGGAGCATGTTTCAATTTATAAGGGCCATCGCACATTTCCTATTGTATAACAAATATCAACATGCATGTTCATTGAAAAGAATATACATAAATATAAAAATATTCTGTATACATCCTCCATTTTTAGCTCATCAGGACTGAAAGTCCAGATGGGCTTATGACATGGCCCGTCGTCCGGCGTCCGTCCGTCCTTCGTCCGTCCGTCGTCCGTCCGTAAACTTTTGACACTTTCGACTTCTCCTCATGAACCATACACATTAGAGAGCTGAAATTTTGTGTACAAGTACCTTAGCATATGGAGATTCTAATTTGTATCTTTGGTGACCCTGTGACCCCAAATAGGGTCACAGGGGTCACAACTTTAAAAACCTATTTTCATCTTCTTCTCCAGTTCCAGAAGGACTAGAGAGTTAAAAATGATATGTGCAGACTCCTTGGCCAATGGGGATTCTAATTTGTAACTTTGGTGACCCTGTGACCCCAAATAGGGTCACAGGGGTCACAACTTTAAAAACCTATTTTCATCTTCTTCTCCAGTTCCAGAAGGACTAGAGAGTTAAAAATGATATGTGCAGACTCCTTGGCCAATGGGGATTCTAATTTGTAACTTTGGTGACCCTGTGACCCCAAATAGGGTCACAGGGATCACAACCTTAAATACCTATTTTCATCTTCTTCTCTAGTTCTAAAAGGACTAGAGAGTTGAAAGTGATATGTGCAGACTCCTTGGACAATGGGGATTCTAATTTGTAACTTTGGTGAACCTGTGACCCCAAATAGGGTCACAGGGGTCACAACCTTAAAAACCTATTTTCATCTTCTTCTCCAGTACTAAAAGGACTATAGAGTTGAAAATGATATGTGCAGACTCCTTGGCCAATGGGGATTCTTAATTGTAGATTTCGTGACCCCATGACCCCAAATAGGGTCACAGGGGTCACAACCTTAAAAACCAATTCTCATCTTCTTCTCCAGTTCCAAAAAGTCTAGAAAGTTAATATTGATATGTGCAGACTCCTTGGACAATGGGGATTCTAATTTGTAACTTTGTTGACCCTGTGACCCCAAATAGGGTCACAGGGGTCACAACCTTAAAAAACTATTTTCATCTTCTTCTCAAGTTCCAAAAGGTCTAGAGAGCTGAAATTATTTGTGCAGACTCCTTGGCCAATGGGGATTCTAAATTATAGATTTCGTGACCCCATGACCCCAAATAGGGTCACAGGGGTCACAACCTTAAAAACTTATTTTCATCATCATCTTTAGCTCCTACAGGTCTATTGAGCTGAATCACAAGCTGGTTTTAGAAAACAATAATCAACATCAGACCACATATTCACACTATATGCTCTCCTTCAAAAAACATTATCTCGACGGAAGCACAAATTGTATGTTGCATTTGTTGATTTTAAGAAAGCTTTTTATTCGGTTGATCGTTCAAAACTGTGGTATTGTTTACATAATTCTGGTCTGAAAGGGAAAATGTTTAAATTATTGAAATCTATGTATGAAAATGTAAAATCGTGCGTACGCTGTGGGGAAAAAATGACTGATTTCTTTGATTGTCCATTAGGCGTTAGACAAGGTTGTGTCCTCAGTCCTATCCTTTTCTCCTTTTTCATAAACGATTTATATCACGAAGTTATAACAAACGGAAGACACGGTGTTCAGATGTTTCCTGACCTTTTAGAAATGTTTATTCTTTTATTTGCAGATGACGTTGTACTTATATCAGAATCGGTAGTCGGATTACAAAATCAACTGAATATCTTAGAACGTTTTTCTAAGTCACATAACTTATCAGTGAATTTAGAAAAGACAAATATTGTTATCTTTAGAAGAGGTGGTCCAGTTGCAAAGAAGGAAAGGTGGTGTTTTGATAACCAACCTGTAGCTGTGAAAAACCAATATATATATTTGGGATTTATGTTTAACACAACAGCTAACATGAACAAATCTGTCACACATTTAGCGACAAAAGGAAGAAAAGCTTTAATCAATCTATTGTCAGTTATTCACAATTTTGGAGTTTTAACCCCTAAGGTATTTTTTAAACTCTTTGATGCCCAAATACAGCCTATTTTACTTTATGGTTCGGAAATATGGGGATTCTCACGTTTTGAATGTATTGAAAAAATTCATCTACTTGCTTGCAAGAAGTTCCTATGTGTCGGACTATCAACCCCATCATGCATGGTTTATGGGGAATGCGGAAGGTATCCTTTGTACATAAATGCCTATATGAGATGTTTGAAATTTTGGTTGAAAATTATATGTATGCACGATGATAGATTACCCAAAAAGCTTATAATATGCCTGTACATCTAGATAGTTTTGGCAAGACAACATGGGCATCCCACATACGTGACCTATTGTTTTCTCATGGATATGGCTTTGTGTGGTTGAACCAGTCGGTTGGAAATGTAAATCTTTTTCTGTATCAATTTCGTGAAACAGCTATCAATATGTTTAATCAAGATTGGCATTCATCATTAGAAAGAAGCTCAAGATATAATTCATATAGAATGTTCAAAACAACTCTTCAGCCAGAAAAATATTTGTTACATTTAACGTCTAAAAAGTTAAGATTTACATTTGTACATTTTAGATTGGGCTTATCACATTTAATGATAAATGAAGGGAGACGTAAGGCGATAGCTAAAAATGATAGAATATGCCCAGTATGTAAAGACGCTGTGGAAAATGAAATGCATTTTCTATTTATTTGCCAATCTTACGATAATTTACGTATGAAATATATTCCAGAATATTATCTATGTAAACCTCCAGTTATCGCATTTAAAGAGATTCTTTCTACTAGTAATACCACCAGCATTTTAAAACTGTCACAATATGTCACATATGCTATGTCACGCAGAGAACACTTGTTAGCATCTGCTTAGTATATTTGTATAATGTAACTATATAAGACTTATGTATATTATGTAACTCCAATTGTATATGGGCCAGAGGCCTTAAATGCAATAAAGTACTTTGACTTTGACTGCATGTAGACTCCTTGGCCAATTGGGATTCTAAACTGTAGGTTTTGTGACCCCATGACCCCAAATAGGGTCACAGGGGTCACAATCTTAAAAACCTATTTTTCTCGATTAGATGACAGTCTTTGACAAATTTATTTCTCCTTGGATATTTTAGTGTGGACTTCTTTCACTGTCTGATATTGGCCATCTAGAAGGTGTTGAATATAATACATTTGTTTTGTATTTTTTTTATAGGTTTTCTTGCAATAGGTAACATCAGTTTCATTTTTAGCTCATCTTGCCTGTATAAAGCAAACTTGATATGATGCCTGATGAGCTACAGAGCCAATGGCTCTATTTTTGTTATGTTTTGTTCTTTTTTCTCTAATAATTCAATCCCTTTTTAAGGATCTATTTTTTTTTCATTTGAATTATTTCATCCAATAAATAAAAAGTTTTTACGATAATTAAATTTGAAATAATGCAAAATTAAGGGATATCTAGTATCAATACTGAATATGATTTTTAAGTTGATTAACTTCTTGAAATATATTAAGAAATTAGTTTTGTATTTGTCATTGATTTATGAATTTATGAATGAATCCCTGGATGCAACATAAAATCAGATATGATAGAGAATGTGAAACAAATTGTGTGCTTATAGAAGTGTAATATAAAAAAAAGAAGTTATTGGTCTATTCACCAATAGGATCTCAAAGTTGAAACCGATTGTTCGATGAGATAGGGGCGTGGCCAGTAACAGACGACGCTGAAGAGTGTCGATCAATGTTGGTTTTCGAAAATCTCGATAGAGATGAAGCATTACCACTGGGTGTAATGTGTACGCGAGGACGTTCGCTGTTACTGATTTGTCACGTGACTTTTAATGCGAGGAGCGAGACATTCAAGCACACATTTTTGTCAATTTTATACGATTACGAGCATTTTATGAATAAATATGAACTTTTAACTATCGATTACTTCATGGGCAGATATCTATGCACGAACCTATGAATGCAAATAGTTGAATTTTACTGAATTTTTGCAAACTAACATATGGGTAACTGCCTGTCAATAAATGTCGTCAAAATTTCGACGACCTCTGTACATTTTGCCTACTTTAATAGTATTTAATGTCCACTTTATCAAAAAATTGTACGATGTATAATTGCTTTTATGATAACTGCAAGCAATGGCGAAATTTCAAGGTATGGCACATTGTGAATGTTTAATAATCTGTTGTCAAACTTTTCTCATGTATTTTCATTGCTAAAGTTTTCCGGTGTACGGAATGTTACCGATCATGTTTTATAAGGGATACGGATTGTGCTGATCGAGGATACGGATTGTGCCTGATTGAATTTGCTTTATTTTCTTAATAAATCCAAACATATTGGTTTTGAAAAACAAACTTTACTACTAAAATGTCTATTAAATTATAGTCTGTCATTTTAGACACATGCAATCCGTCTAACAGTATCAAAAACACCGTTTTATATGTAACTTTATAATTTTGTATATATCTACAGAAAGCATGAATGTTGCCCTGCCCTCAGGGAGCCGAAAGAAGCATCTACGATATTAAGGACCCTCTACATTCATCAGCTCTTTAAACATACATAGGAGACTATTTATATTATAATTAATCATTCAGATCATCAGACAAACAGGAGGACAGGGCCGTCAATCAATCCAAATCAACAACTGTTTCAACAAGTTTGTGGTTACTAGCGATTTTAATGTTTTAATTGTTATTGTAGTACTCCCTGTAATTGAAACGAAATGATTTTAAAATTGGAGTAAAAATGCTTAATATTCATGTTCATTCGTGTTTTCCAGCTTTCCGTTGTTAACCCTCTCATTAAACTAGATATTCTCAAGACCTACTCGACTGAGGGTATAAAATGACATTATATTTTTTCTAAGATTTCACCGTTGTCTAACATCTTACAGCCTGTAGAATATTTCAAACCAATATCTGAAAATCAAATTCTTCATCAAAATCCTACACCAAAATAACGGTTTCCAAGCGAACACGTGTTTACGGTATGATTTGGTGACATTGGATGTAAGTGTGGAAACGGACAACACTCAACTAAAATGGTCAATGTCTTGGGATGTTTGCCTTTTCAGCAATAACATGCAGAATCCCACAATTATGAACCAAAGCTACAATTTATAATCCTCACTAGCCAAGGAGTCTGTACACAAAGTTTCCGTTTTCTAGGCCTTGTGCTTCTGGAGAAGAAGATGAAAATAGGCTTTAAGGGTGTGTCCCCTATGGTCCTTATTAGGGGACACAAGTCCACCAAAGCTACAATTTTTGAATCCTCACTAGTCAAGGAGTCTTACAGGCCTGGGTATCCTTTCACAAAACAACCTTAACTAAGGCTACCATAGTGACTTACGATCACCTTAGTGCTTTGTGAAAGGAGGCCCAGATGAGCTAAAAATTGCAGGTTTGCTTATTGTGTGCAGGAATTTAAGACGTCTGTTTTATTCACATATTGAGTTAAAAGAAGTTCCAGGTTTATTAGATTTTGAGTTAATAATGTTTATCCAATGCCTTGATCGCTTTTTACCATTGTTACATTTAATCAATTGACAAGTTGATGACCTTCTGTATTTGGACGGTTGTAGTTAAGACTGTAGACACATACATAAAAGCAGTTAATCGTTTCCGTTATGTGTATTGGAAAATGGAAACTTTGAGAACTGAAATGCCATACATACAGGCACTTCTTTCGAAATGATGAAGTTTTGAGGAATGGACAATCTATTATATAGCTAGTACCGTATTTCCTCGAATAGACGCCGGGTTTTGAATAGAGGCCGGGGGTATGGCTGTTTGAAGTAAATACACGCCGGGTCTCGAATAAACGCCGGGTGATAAGTTGATTAACAAATGCTCCCGTAGTTTGATTGAAATAAAGTGTTCCCCCTTTACACCATCTATACTAAAACATAAATAGATGCCGGGTCTCGAATACACGCCGGGGGTAAAGGGGGTCTGAAAACATACACGCCGGGGGCGTCGAGGAGTCTTAAATAAGAAATGATGTTCAGAATGATATCATATTCTGTAAGTGATCTATTTCAAACGCAAATTTAACATGTTGGCACAATACTGTCATTTTGTTCAAGAAAGTCAATCACCACAATCCGTACACTAGGTTTGGTGCAATCACTAACGATCCGTATACCTAGATTGAACAATCCGTACACTACGAGTCGTTTCAAGATTTCTCATTCACCTCGTCTAAACTTCGTTAAAGCAGTTCGCAACCCTTTCAAAATTTGCAGTCTGTTTTTTAGGTTTATCAAGGGTTAAATAGGCATGATAATATTTAAGATTTTTTTATTTATTTAGATGTTAGTAGTCGAAAGAGGACATGAGGTGTGGACTCCAAACAACGTAACTGCAGTGATCAAGTTAAAAAAGACAAACATATGTTTGTTTACAAGACTTCTCGTTGTGTATTAGTAAATGGTTAACCCTTAGTAATAGATATATACCAATATTGATACATGATTTATCAGAATTATGGTGATAATTCAATTTTTATGTTGTGATCAGGACAATGATAACACGTCTCTCGCTCTAAGAGTCACGGTCGCGATGCAAAACTATGAAATTTGACCCCGTATCTGCACTGCGTCACATCATAGAATTTTTATTGGCGACAGTGTTTTCATCAACATTAGGTATAGATTTCTAAAAGATCAACAAACTATGTCTTTGGGATTTTTTAAGATTACCGAATCGATTAGACTAGATTGGTGTACATGAAGGTTTTGTTACGGTCGATGTTTCAATCTTATTTCCTCGAATGTTCGAAGTTCGTGACCCTAACCATCAAAGTTGAATTTCTCTTCAATGATTGAATGTCAATCAAGTTTTAAGCTTTACAAAAATATCATAACATGTTTAAATAATTGACAAATTCAAATTGATATTTACACACATTTTGATAATATATAGGCCTATAATTGGAGATGGTACCTGGTGATTGATGCTTTATGAATAAACAAAAATACGATTCAGGTAAGTATGAGAATATTTAATGTTTACCATTAATTAACTGATAATTGCTTATTCGTACATTTTAAGGTCTATTTCGTCTAATTTACTGCCAATTCTTAACATCATATGAGACTGTTTTGATAACGGACGTCGGTTGATGCAGAAAGAATTTCTGGTTAATTTATCATTTCTATTTTAGAGTTTTAATATATTTTATTTAGGTTACCTTAGAAAGGGACAATTCAAACAGGTTTGGCAGATAATCTTCCAACCATTCAAATTAAACCGTTTTATGCTAATTTGTTGACAAAGTTAAGAAATAAATAGATAGATTGATAGATGGTTGATAGATTATGAGCATATTAACAAATATGAAATGAGCATATTAACAAAGTAATCAATTATGACACTTATATGCCGTTGTAGATTTGAAGTTAATGCATTCGCTTTACTTCACACTCTAAATCATTTTGAGCGCTCTATTCTTTGTCAAATTGTTAAAACATGAACACGAACATATTGAAATTAAGTTAGAAATAATCCAGTACTTATCACATTCATGTTTATTTGAGAAAGTCCTCTTGAATGTCGCTTCCACAATAAAATATCCAGATAGGATTGACCTTTTTACAGTTGCACAGGAAACCATTCTTACCAGAATCTTTATCTATTTATATTAACAACACAAAGTAACAAAATATAAAAAATGAAAATTAGAAACGTAACATCGAAAAATTAACATAATATAGAGCTCACTTTCAACAAGAGTCGTATCTCTGCAAACAAGAAACAACTTTTTGTTTATGCAATGATACAAACTCTCCGTTCTATATATTAATATTATATATTTTTCTTTATCTCCGAAAACACCCCGTCTAAAAACCTGTCTTGAGCTTTGCCATGGTAAAATTAGTATTTGTAACCGTAAAAAAGTTGAAGTTGAAAGTAAGGCAATATTTTACAGCTCATGATTGTATATATAGAAAGTTATCTAAAGTTTTATATGTATATGTATGTAAAGAAATTACGATTTTATGTAATACAGTGGTAAGTAAGTATATGAGTCACCAACATATTCTGATTGAAAAAGTAAAAACATCTTTTGAAACTTAAACTATTTGAATAACATTTTACAGTCATACATTTTGTTTTTGAGCAAAACGGATGTTTAATTGCATAATTTTTACTAAAAGAAACCCATTAAAATGGCAACTCCATTATATCTTTCGCGGAAGACTGAAAAACAAGTCACGTAGGATTGAAAGATCAACATCCACTTTATTTGTTTGAATCTTTTTCAAAATATACGTCAAATTGCATGCATTGATAAATAACTCAAGGATAGCTGCAATATTATTGCATGTAATAGTTGTCATACACAAACTGGTTGAGGAATAATGTCAAAATTTAAGTGCAACCAAGGTAAAAACACCATATAATACATTTTTAGCTCATCTGGCCTGTAAGGCCCGATGGGCTTATGGCATGGCATGGCATGGTGTCCGGCGTCCGTCCGTCCGTCCGTCCATCCGTCCGTCCATCCGTCCGTCCGTAAACTTTGTGGAATTTCGACTTCTTCTCCAGAACCATAAGGCCTAGAAAGCTGAAACTTTGTGTACAGACTCCTTGGCTAGTGAGGATAATAAATTGTAGCTTTGGTGGCCCTGTGACCCCTAATAAGGGCCACATGGGCCACACCCTTAAAACCTGTTTTCATCTTCTTCTCCAGAACCATGAGGCCTAGAAAGCTGAAACTTTGTGTACAGACTCCTTGGCTAGTGAGGATAATAAATTGTAGCTTTGGTGGCCCTGTGACCCCTAATAAGGGCCACATGGGCCACACCCTTAAAACCTATTTTCATCTTCTTCTCCAGTTCCAAAAGGAGTAGAGAGTTAAAGACTATATGTGCAGACTCCTTGGACAATGGAGATTTTAATTTGTAACTTTAGTGACCCTGTGACCCCAAATAGGGTCACAGGGGTCACAACCTTAAAAAACTATTTTCATCTTCTTCTCCAGTTCTAAAAGGACTAGAGAGTTGAAAGTAATATGTGCAGACTCCTTGGCCAATTGGGATTCTTAATTGTAGATTTCGTGACCCCATGACCCCAAATAGGGTCACAGGGGTCACAACCTTAAAAACCAATTCTCATCTTCTTCTCCAGTTCCAAAAGGAGTAGATAGTAAACAATGATATGTGCAGACTCCTTGGACAATGGGGATTCTAATTTGTAACTTTAGTCACCCTGTGACCCCAAATAGGGTCACAGGGGTCACAACCTTAAAAACCTATTTTCATCTTCTTCTCCAGAACCATGAGCCCTAGAAAGCTGAAACTTTGTGTACAGACTCCTTGGCTAGTGAGGATTATAAATTATCGCTTTGGTGGCCCTGTGACCCCTAATAAGGGCCACAGGGGCCAAGCCCTACAAACCTATTTTCATCTTCTTCTCCAGAACCATGAGCCCTAGAAAGCTGAAACTTTGTGTACAGACTCCTTGGCTATTGAGGATTACAAATTATAGCTTTGGTGGCCCTGTGACCCCTAATAAGGGCCACAGGGGCCAGGCCCGAAAAACCTATTTTCATCTTCTTCTCCTGAAGTATAAAGCCTAGAAAACTGAACTTGTCGCCTGTATACTTAATTTTCTGATTGGTGACCCTGTGGCCTCTACAAAGGGGGAATCACATTGGCCACACTCTACAGCATAATTGATGATGAAGCCTGATGAGCTACAGAGCCAATGGCTCTATTTTTAAAGCTTGAACAAACTCGTATTAGCGTTTGAAGAGTTGACCAATGAAAATAACATGTCTATGATACAAGTCAATGATCAGAAATGATTTGAATGAGTTTATTGTGGTAAAAAATGAAATCACTTTCTATACAGCTTCTCAATAGAATCTAATTTACTATCCCTATCAATGTGCAAAATATTTAAAATTCTGTCTTTATTTGTTGATTGTGTTAAAGTGTAGTTTAACAATATCCGTGGTAGTGTAAATATTAGATATTAAAAGTATATAGTATCATTACCGCAATTCAAAATACTCGTTTCATGCGACAAAACTTTATCCCCAACATTTAAAAAGTAAACATCCTTTGGTCAACGAAAAAGTCAAATTTTACTCATTTGATAGAGGTTTGTCAGATAACCGTGCCTGTTCATCTGATAAAATTCGGGAGGATCGTTTTCATTACTTCCTTCAGTCTCTCCTCTATATAATTGATTCTGATTGAACCAACACATATTTTCAAAATAATATTAGTGTGAAAGCGGCGACGAATCTATGTCATGAAGTGAAAACGAATCCATTGTAATTTAAAATCTGTTTATTATTTCATTGCCGATACCAGACGTTTTCGTTTCAGTTTTAGTACCAAAGGCAATTTTTTGGCACTTATTTACTGAAGGGGATTTACTGTATTTCCTGACCTCTTATGAATTTACAGACTTGATTTTTGTTTGTATTGATTCTTTTGAAGGAGAAGCATTGATATAGGCCGTTTACCCTGTTTGATCATCATTTTCCTGTGTATTTTTAATAAATGTCACCAATTCTGTAATCTTGTCCGGACTTGTATTGCTAATAAAAACTGTTCCTAGTAAGCATACTTTAATACGATAATCGCCTATTACTAATAATACTGATCTTGTCTTGATAATGGAACAAAATATTGTTTAAATCAATAGTTTTAAAGCCGAATGAAGTATTGTTATTGATATTCATCATGTTCATCCTTCTATTCAAAAACAGCAAATTAGCTGACAGGTTTACTTACTTCTAGTTTATAAGACATAGTCGTTATTTAAGTTATTTAGACGTAAATACTTTTTCGCCAAAATACAATTATATAGTGAAAAAATTACGCTGGATAATTTTTCAATCATATCATTTTCAAATATGTCAACATGAGGTACAAAAACAATTAATAAACACACTGCCGTCTCTACTGGCACTGTTTGCCAGCCACGACAGAATAATTTTCGTAAATATCCTTTATAAAGACACTCACTCACTCACTTTGTCATTCCTCGCGAATGTTCCGATGTAATCGTACAGTACTGTTACATTTTGATCGTTGTTTTATTGTGTTTTTTCCAGTGTATAAAATAGATTATAAACTTAGCCTGTCCTGAAAATTAATTGATCAATTCCTAAGGGGAAAATAAAGAAAAGCATTGAAAGTTACCAGTCCTGACCAAAAAGTAACCAGTCCTTGCGAAAAGTAGCCAGTCAAGGACTGACGGACGGGCTATATTTTTAACACTTTTTCTCTAATTCATATCTACGCGGTAATGCAAATTGATAACCCGGTTGTCGAAAAATTGCAAGGACTTTGCGTGCACAGTACGTTTACTGCACTTTGTTTGTCAATGACGTCACGGCGAACAATGTTCAACAAATAAAAACAAAAAGATAACTTGCATTATTTCGTGAACAATCGGTCGCATGTAGGAAGTAAACACATCAACGTGATCACTGACGTCCGCTTTCTTGATACATAACAATTGAATTACTTTGTAGATAACGGCAATTTGATTACAATCGATGAAACCAGGGTATGCTAACGTTCCTCAGCTGAACATTTGCATTTCATTTTTATTGTTGTCATTTATGATCCAAATTTATATTGATTGAATGGTAAACAACTAAGCTTTCTTCACTTAAAATTTCATTAATTTCTTAACATAGATAACGGCTCAGCGACATTTTTTGTACAACGTTGACCAAAATCTCGAGTTAACTCCGAACGTTAGCGGCACTGCGTGAGCACATAGCGTCAAAGGCCGGGCACTGTAAGAGTTAACCCTTGAATTCATAGTAAATATCTACTTTAGCCCTTGGATTCATATAAGGTGATTTCTTAGGGTAAGGGTTTTAGGTTCACTTTACAATATGTTCGCCACTTTATCTACAGTATACGTTATCGACCATAGCACTAGACAAACTAACCCTAAAACATTGTCAATACGGATCCAAGGGTTAAAAAAGATAGTCAACAAATATCTAAGTACTAAAAAAGTCAATCTAACGATAATCCAAGGGCTAATTCCCTCAAGATGTTAATCTAGCGGCGAACACATTGTTGTACCGATTGCATTAGTTATTGAGCAATTTCAGAGTTAGGCCTATAACACAGTTAGGTACATGTAGGAAAACACATTAATTGAACGTTGGTAACACAATTCTACCCAGCTGAAAATCTCTCATCACAATCAATATAAAATCCGTCGTGTGGCAATTTTCCATGCAATTGAAAATCCGCCATGGATTTGGAAATCCGCCACGCATTTGAGTCTTACATATTTACCAGTGGTTGATCTATTTAAGATATGTAAGATAAGGTTTTGATCGTATTGAAAATGCACCAATGTTATATTCGGGATCACACTGTTTTGCATATCACATTCCGCATTTTATTTCAGTCTCATACACCAAAGCGAATCTGACAACAATATCGACTCACCGTTTCATAAAGTTCAAGTACAGATTATTTCTTAGATGTTATTGTACTTGCTTTTGGCCTTTTTCATAAATCATAATTTTACACATACATCGTTAGTTTGTAGGAGTTTGTCTTCAGACGTTATGGTATGTACGTAAATGAAGACAAGCCCGGCATGGACGGGGCCATGCAGTCACGATTATTTGATTAAAAGTCTAATTTATGTGTTTATCATCCAAAACTGTGTTCACAGGAGATATGTTGAAGATCAATTGATATCTCCTAGGAGATATCGCTTTGACAGTAGATTTTGAACAGTGCACAAACTTTTTATTCCATCAGTAATGACGTCACAATGTTATGGCGCCATAAACACAACGTCAAAATGCTATGACGTCATTAATTAACACCATGACGTCGCAATGGCATGACATCACTGGGTTAGGATTTTTAGGGCAATGTAGTGTTCAAAGATGTACATTATTCATGCAAATTTGATGAAAAATGATTTTGGATGATAAATATAATAGATCTACTACTTGTATTGAATTTCAAAAACGGAATGGTACCGGCGACATGTCAGGAAATAAGAGACGTTTTTCAGCTATTGTTTGTGCTCAACGATGTTTCATAGAATACTGATATTTAGTTTTTGTTTCTGTGCTCTCCTTTTTTATTATACCGTCCGTTGTCCGTCTGTCCGTCCGTCTGTCCGTCACAAAAGTTTGTCCGGAGCATATCTCCCAAACTATTCATGCTAGCTTCATCAAACTTCATACACTTATCAACTATGATCCCTAGATGTGCCTTTTGAGGGTTAGACCAACAAATTATTTTTATTTTTTGCGGTTTCCATGGAAACATGACCAAAACAGTGACTTTATGACCAAGTCCTTTGTCGAGACCATATCATCCTACACTTTTCATGCTAGCTTCACCAAACTTCATACACTTATCAACCATGATCCCTAGATGTGCGGTTAGACCAACAGATTATTTTTCTTGTTTGCATTTATCATGGATAAATGACTAAAAAGTGATTCAATGATAAATTACTTTGTTCTGAACATATTTCGTGAAATATACATCTCAGCTTCACCAAATTTGACACACCAAAAATAATTTTGTCCTCACTACATCTCGTGGAATATTCATGATAACTACCTCAAATTTGAAACAAAAATCAACCATTATTCCTGGATGTTACGTACCTTTTTGATTGTAACACCTATTAATGAATTTGGTATTTGGGTTTCAGTGGAAAGAAGACTTACACAATGAGATACTGTATTTTCATCTATCATACAACTCTAACCAATATTGATCAGTTTTACTATTTGAATATTTTTTAACAAAGTGGCGAGCGGGGGTATGTGAGCTTTGCTCGCTTCTTTACTTGTTGTTTATATGTTGTTCTGTAATAAATTTGATCCAGTAAATACTGATCTTGTTCTGTGATCAAATAATATCCATGGTTCTATGTGTTACATCAGTATTAGTGTCATTGGCTACTAAGTTATATAATTTCAACGTTTCAGATTAATTTGATTCTATATATGGCGTTAGACAAGTCTGCATCCTAAGTCCTCCATCATGTTTTTGTTATTTGATGATCACTTAATTTCTTTGAGAGGCATTTAGAAGTTGATGAGGAGAACAAGTTATATGAATAGTCAACTTCTTCAGTGCATGAAATGCGACGTTTCGGTGTATAGAAACTAACATATAATCATGATAACAGTGTTAGTATCTACACCGAAACGTCGCATTTCCTGCAATAAAGAAGTTGACTATCCTTATAACTTGTTCTTCTTCTTGATAATCAGTTAACATGAATTATCTACTTGTGAAGGAAATGGCCTATTTATTGAAGAATAGCTTAAGGAATTGCATTCGAAACTGTATGAAGATGATTTCTTTGCTCGCATATGTAAAAGTTTGATTAAAGATGGGTTTTGACTGTACATTTCAAGAAAGCAAAGGTGGTACATGAAGGTGGTTTGGACCGCGGATATTAGGTGATCAATATGGTTATATTGAATATTGTTGCATATCAAAATTATGTTTGTTTATTGTTTTCGTATAGAAATAGTCAGTCCTGCTAAATAAAGTGAAAAAAGTTTTGTCTCTAAGCTAAGCAGTAGATTTAAGACCATTTCTCAAAATATGCGAATATATTCTTGATTATAAGAATGTTAATTTATAATTAAATGCATAAATGTATTTTGCATACTTGATATCCTCTGATTTATTGTGTTACAAGGAATGGTATGTTGTTAAAAAGTTCATATTAGGTTTTAATAATTTTGAGTTTGATACTCCGTCCGTACGTCCGAGTGTCCCAGTGTCTGTCCATCCGAGTTAAAGGGGACATATTTTCTAAAATCAGAACCGCCCAAATATTTTTTTCGGAGTTATTGCCCCTGTTGCTTGTTTTTGGACTCTATTTACATTTATGCAATGAGATATTATAGAGTTATTACCCATTTAGAAAAAACTGTGGAACTAATTTGAAAGGGGGGGGGTGGGGCTGGGTGTTGATGACCATGTCTTCTTGTTATCCATTAACTTTATATTGATTCCAAGTTTAGACAGTTATCACAAACAGTACTATAACATGTTCAATGTCATGATCAAGTTGGTAGAAAAGTGTGTTTGTTCTGTGCGAAATACTGTTCATTATAAATTTGTTTTGGAAAGCACAGAGTGTTGATAATGAGAAAACAGAATTTCATATGGTTGTGAATATTATACGGATTTTATATCATATTTTTATTCTATTTCTAAAACTGACAAATATTCAACAATATGTTTCTGTATACATATATTTAATGTGTTAAGAACTCTAAAGACGCGAAGAACAACACTGTTGAAATATGTGCATTGGTAGGTTTAGTGGATTATCAAATACACCGGGGAAGTTATCATATTTGGAGAGTTAACTCCTTGGAATTACATTTTCACTTGAAAGAACCTAGTAAGGTGTTGTTTATCGAAGTTCAGCGTATTAGTACTTACTTTTGTGTAGTTATATGTTGAGTAACTTACTTCAACGACAATGTGTGTTTAAATGAAACTTAGTTTAAAAGTTCAGATAACATAAGTTGCCTTACTAAAATCTATTTTGCTGTACCTAAACCTTCTTTAACGGAAATGTAGTTCAATAAAGTACTGTATAAGGTAGTATAACGTATCCGAATATAACTAGTAGAACGGACTTCATACCGAACGAAATGTTGTTAACCCTAATTATTCGAGACAAGGTTTTCTACGTTTATTGTCTCATAATGATAACTTTATTCTCCGTCATGTTTACTTGTATCAGCAAAATCTTGCTGAAAGAGGAATTGATTGCTGGGCCTCAAGAGTTGAATTATTAAGAAAAGTATGGATGAGGCAGAGTGTAGAAGAGGGTAGGACATTTATAGTGATGTTTAGACAAAGGTGTATTGATACTGACAATCAGTCCTATTCTGATGATATCGGTTAATTCTCAAGCTCTACCTTGACAAATATCTTCATCTTTCATGTCTAAATGCAGCCGGGACGCTATCTCGGCAGATTCGCCCCGACCAGCGCCGAGCGCACATCTCATGTAGTTTAGTCATCACCTTTCTCGAGTCGGTCCAACTTAGTTAGATGAAGGTGGTTGGGAAATACGCCCTGCGTCTACACTGACCTGTGAATGTACATGTACTACCGGCTGGAGTCATATTGTAACTCCAAACAACAATAAAATAATGGTCGACCATCACAAGATCTCTCCAGGCATCATCAACAACGTCACCTTAACGTTGCCTTCATCGACCCTCGTCGATGCGTTCCTTCCTGTCAAATTATCACTCGTAACTGCCTTTTTCTGCCTCACGAGATAAACATGGTATTTGTCAAGTAAAGACAAATTCTATTCATTTCATGATTTTGTTCATGACATTGCATCCAATTTAGCTATAACAGTAACTAGTGGCTGACAACACGTTCCATTGGTATCGTCACTAGTTAAGAAATAAAGTAGCCCTAACCATCATGTGTTTTGCAATAAAGTATAGTTTTCCCTGAACTATTATAGTTAAAGCATGAGATCGAAGGCCGAACTACTCTATAACTTTTCTAGTATGTCGATTTTTACGCGTTTAAGTTATTTCTACTCCAAATATAAACAAATTTTGTAAATCACGTCTGGCCTCAAATTGAAAATCCTCAATTAGGGACATATCTAGTGACGTCATAGCTGATTGTTATTGACGTCATGGGTCATTGTTTCGTGACGTCATTCAAGAAGTATACTTAATTGCGGATTCTAGTATTGTTCCCGTAAAGATCAAAGGCGCCGCCCATCACGAAACAATGGCCCATGACGTCAATAACAATTGGCTATGACGTCACTAGTTATGGCCCTGATCGAGGAATTTCAATTTGCGGCCTAACGTGATTTACAAAATATTTTTATATTTGGAGTAGAAATAACTTAAACGAGTAAAAATCGACATACTAGAAAAGTAATAAAGTAGCCCTAACCATCATGTGTTTTGCAATAAAGTATAGTTTTGCCCTGAACTATTATAACGTCAAACCATTCGGCCTTCGGCCTCATGCTTTAACTATTATAGTTCAGGGCAAAACTATACTTTATTGCAAAACACATGATGGTTAGGGCTACTTTATTTCTTAAATAAAGGGTGGGCGGCGCCTTTGATCTTTTCGGGAACAATACTAGAATAACTGTTAACACGATTTTATTTCATTGATAGATCTCGGTATTTCTCCGCCAATCAGATATTAATATGTCTGCTCTGCTGATGTACATTAATTTTGTGTTGCATTAAAATAGATTTTGAACAATTATTAATCATAATTATAATTTCATTGTTTTGGAAAAAATCATTAAACGTTTTATTTGAGTGATGAGTCAACTTTTGTTCTTATCAGTGTAAGAATACGACATCAAACATTTGAGATATTCTATATTTGATATTTGAATTTGAATATCTTTCACATGATGAATTAAACTGAATCGTGTTCAGTCTTTGGCCTGAGAGTTTATAATAAAAGGTGTTAGAACAGATGGCAAGTAACACTTTGCACCTAATATTAAATATTGGTTTTAAGACTTCGGAGCATTGGGTTGACATTCCTGGCAGTCTGAAGATAATACATTTAGCATAAATCCTTGTTTATTGTGGACAATTTACAAAATAAAAACTCAGAAAAACCTGCTACTCTCTCTTTAACAGTTTAGTTTAGTAAAGTGGAGATTTCGTTAATTCCTTCATCTAAACATCATAGAAAGTTTTAGTCCTTACCAACATGCGATTCTATATTGGGTTTTATGTTCATATGTATATAGACATTTAGAGAGGGCGAATCTATATTGGGTTTAATGTTCATATTTATATATACATTTAGAGAGGGCGATTCTATTTTCATTCTATTTACACATCAAAGACATTTACAGTGGCGATTCTTTACTGTGTATATTGTAAGTATGTATATAATTTAGAGGGGCGGTTCTAAACGGGGATTCATATACACATACTTTGATACATTTGCATGGGTGAGTTTATACTGGGTTTGATGATTAGTTCCCCTTTCTTGTATGTTTGCGTACTTCTTGTATGTTAGCGTACCGTATTTCCTGTAATAAGCGCCGGGTCTCCAATAAGGGCCGGGCCTCTAATAAGCGCCGGGGGGGTCATAGGTAGTTGAGAAAATAAGCGCCGGGCCTCTTATAAGCGCCGGGTCTCTAATAACCGCCGGGTCCTAATCATTAGATAAATGCTCCCTCAGTAAACATTTTACAGGTATTCATGGTAAAAGACGACTTAAAACAAGTTAAATTCTCTTTGAAAGAAATAAGCTCCGGGTCTCCAATAAGCGCCGGGCCTCTAATAAGCGCCGGGGGGTAAAGGGGTGCTGAAAAAATAAGCGCCCGGGCGCTTATTAGAGGAAATACGGTACTTCTTGTATGTTAGCGTACCTCTTGTATGTTAGCGTACCTCTTGTATGTTAGCGTACCTCTTGTATGTTAGCGTACCTCTTGTATGTTAGCGTACTTCTTGTATGTTAGCGTACTTCTTGTATGTTAGCGTACTTCTTGTATGTCAGCGTACTTCTTGTATGTCAGAATACTTCTTGTATGTCAGAATACTTCTTGTATGTCAGCGTACTTCTTGTATGTTAGCGTACTTCTTGTATGTTAGCGTACCTCTTGTATGTTAGCGTACCTCTTGTATGTTAGCGTACTTCTTGTATGTTAGCGTACTTCTTGTATGTTAGCGTACTTCTTGTATGTTAGCGTACTTCTTGTATGTTAGCGTACTTCTTGTATGTCAGAATACTTCTTGTATGTCAGAATACTTCTTGTATGTCAGCGTACTTCTTGTATGTCAGCGTACTTCTTGTATGTCAGCGTACTTCTTGTATGTCAGCGTACTTCTTGTATGTCAGAATACTTCTTGTATGTCAGCGTACTTCTTGTATGTTAGCGTACTTCTTGTATGTTAGCGTATTTCTTGTATGTTAGCGTACTTCTTCCCACTTAAATTAACACATTTTAATGTAGATGTCAATTCGAAGGTGATTTCAAGTTAGGCGTAGGCCTATACATATATAAATCATCGTTTTTCTAAGTTTTGATATCAACTAAATAGAAATAGTGCTCTAATTTATCGAAAATAAAAATCAATTAACTTTTTAATAATAAGAATGACATTTTATCACATAGTTGAAAATCAATCAAATGTAAACTTTACAAAAGCAGCATAGTTTTGACGAAGGTAATTGATATGATATTAATGTGTACACAAACGGGCCCATAGAAATGAAAGATATCGTTTGTGTGAGCTTATATATAAAGAGTTAAGAGTTTGTTAATTGTTTAATGAAAACTAGTTCATAATGAAAAGCCATGTATATGTACGACTGTCAACAATATCAACTGTATAATGACAGGGAGAGAATTGTCACTGATTGATGAATTTCTCACCAAATTAGTCAGAATCTTGATTAAATATTTCAAGATATGCAATTAATACATGTTTGGAGCGACAAGGTGTGTTTATTCTAAAACGCCCGAAGGTCAAAAACATATTTTGGATAAAAATTCATGGAAAACGAACTATCAAATTAGTAATTCTCAGCTCTGAGAAAAAGCTGAAATCCTATTTTGTCAGCCTGAGTTGTAGAAGTTCGTGGAGTTTATTGATTATTTTATTATTAAATATCTAAGATGATTAACTCAAAATTTGATATATACTCTTTAGAAACTTGACCTATTTTTGCAGGTCAATCTGGTCTAAGAAAAACTACTTAAATTTGTACAGTTTTTGATTTATTTGACGAAAACTAAATGGCAACAGGAAAAGAATTTTAGAAATGTTTTGTTTTTTAAATTATTAATGATTTATAGTCTATATATACAGCTATCGTGAAAAATGTAACTATTTTAGATACCATGATGTTTGAAAAACAGGACGTACAATCAGCTTTCAAAATGTAACCCTTTTATCAGTTTTAGTGATAAACTAAATTATAAAAAATATTTCAATTGTTAAATATTTCATCACCAAACTATTTGAAACATGTAAATGAACAATTCAAGATGCCATTTGTACCTTTTTTGGAAACTCATTTTAACAGTTATTGCTGTTATTTACCGACCGCAATTGAGAAAGCAGCTGAATTATCGGTCAGTTTGGCAGCAATCAAAGTTTAAATTTATTTTGCAACTTTTAAAATATTTAGTCACCAAAGTATTTAAAACTGTAAAATAGACATTTCAAGATGCCATTTGTATATATTCCGGCAACACAATTTTAACAACACAATTGATGATATTTACAAACCGGGACTCACAGCTCTGAGAAAGCAGCTGAATTATCAGTCATTTGTCAGTGATCTAAGTTTAAATTTAATTTTGCTATTATTGAATATTTTGTCATAAAAGTATTTGAAACTGTGAAATAAACATTTCAAGATGCTATTTGTATATATCTCAATCAATGTTTTTCAAAGAAAATCTGTATTTCGCAGACCGTAACTCCAGCTTTGAGAAAACAACTGATTATGTCAATTTGAGTAGCAAACAAAATTTTTTTTTTTTGCCCAATTATAAAATATTTGTTCATAAATGTATTCAAAATATCAAAATATAGATTTTAAGATGCCATTTGTATATTTTTTATAAGAACAATTTGTTCTATGCTTAACGCAAATGGATCCATTTTTAAACCGACTGTCGGCAAAATCAGCTGTAGATCTAATATTGTGTTTTGCCGGATTAAACAAAGTTTATATTTTTTGTTCCAATCATCGATAATTTTGTCATAGAATTATTCAAAATACTAAAATAAACATTTCAAGATATTATTTGTATATGTTTGGATAACAAAATTTGTTTATTCACACGATAAACTCTAAAATATCAGACAGTTTTTTTGTTCGAGCGGTTGAACTAATTTTCAAAATATAGCTATAATTATCAATTATTTTATCATAAAACTACTTAAAATATAAAAATAAACATTTTAATATGCCATATGTTTATGTTTTGATGACAATTTTCTTTTATTTGATGAACTCTGAAATTAGCCATTTTGTTTTTACTTTGCGCGGTTGAACAAAGTTTTAAAAAATCTTGGCAAATACCACTAAAAATGTCATTAACATGTTTGAAATATAAAAATAAAGATTTTAAGATGCTATTTGTATATGTTTAAATAACAACAAACATGTTTATTCCAGGCCGGGCGATGATTCTCAACTCACAGAAAGTGTACAGCAAGCTACAAGTGGAAGATTTTGGACGGGAACTGAACAACATGGCGCGGAGTGGAGAGAGAAACACTCCGGGTCAGTTCAAGATGTTCTATGGGACTTGTAGCAGTCCGCTCCCCCTCCCTCCCTCCCCCTCCCCCCTCACGTCTCCCTCCTACTGGGAGACTCAATCTACACTGAGGTGGAGGGAGAGATGCGTGTACCGCCTGCTGGAGATGGGGGTGAAGGAGGGAGAGAGCAACATGGACGAGGGGGTCTGTGTTTCTGCTCTCCGCGGCGGGGTCGGCGTGTCTGTGTGGGACGTGTGTTACCTTCACCCCGGCCAGCTCTGTATCCAGGTGGAGAGGAGAGGTCAGGAGGAGGAGAGGTTGGGACATCGGGTTGGTGAGTGTGTCTCTCTCCCCCGCCCCACATCTGGTGAAGAGTTCACCCTCACCTTCGGGTTGGTGCTGGATGTGGGGAGGGGGAGGGTGGCGTTCCTAGACGTGGGGAGGGGGAAACTCTTGTGTAAATTAGACCTGAAGTTCACCCAGCGGGTTTTCCCCATGTTTTACGTTACTCCACTCAACGCGGACTACGCGGGCTGTGATACAAGAATGAGACTGGTCAGCGGGCGCGAGATCTCCGTCACTGACCAGAAAATACAACTCATTCAGCAGGCCTTGTCAGACTGAATATAGTTAGTTTATCTTGTTTGTGAATTTGTAAATAATAACAAGTTAGAGTTAAATCAAAATTAGAATGTTATACACGTTACATTGTGAATGTTGTTAGTTTGTGAACTGTCAGTAAGAATATGGAATGATTATTGTGTAAAAAAGTAAGAGATACGTGGTTAAAAATACTCTCATTGTATTTCTTATGACCTAACATGAAAAATGAATATACATTTGAACCATTTTTAATTACTTTTGGAAAATAAAACCCCAGTTTTTATCACTACGAATGTCCGTCAGAAAAAGCTGCCTTAAAATGTTCATTCCCATCACTGTAATGTTCAAACGATTTGTTGAAAAATTGTCCAATATCTGTTTTAAAATGTTGTCATTGTATTCGTTACAACATGATATGAAAAACAAATATACATTTGAACCCTTTTTAATTACTTTTGGAAGATAAAAACCCAATTTTAATCACTGCGAATGTCCGTCAGTAACGGCGACTTGTTGAGTGAAGCGGCCTTCAAATGTTCATTCTCATCTCTGTAACAAACAAACGATTTGTTGAAAAATTGTCCAATATCTGTTTCAAAATGTTGTTATTGTATTCATTATAACATAATATGAAAAACTAGACCGCATTTGCATACCTTTAAACATTATCAACATTTTCATATGAAAGTAATCAATATAGGTTTTGCGTGCAAAATTACCGTTAACAATACATGCACAAAAACAAATTTGTAAAAAGTACCAAAGTACCTGTTTGAAAATATCATCATTGTATTTATCATTATAAAATATGAAAAACAAGACCCTATCTTCATGATTTCAAAGATATTTATACATCTACTTTATTTAGTTGGTCCTATTACGACATCTAATAATATCAAAGAGGTCCCTCTAAAGTCATATTCTCGTAACAGTGTAAAATCCTCTACACAGTGTTTAGATAAGTTACAAAAAACATTCATGAATTTTAAGAGAACCATATCACGATTTATTTTGTAATAATTCATCTCGTGTTAAAACAGTAGGCTACTAAAACTGTCTAGTGGAAGGAATCGTCAACCAGTATTCCTTTGATTATTCTGTCATAATAATTGAACTATTATATGCATAATAGATAAAATCTAAAATCATGAATAATGAAATCAAAAGTGTCAACAAGAGTATGGCCATACTTTCCCGCTTGCTTTGCCACCGCGTGCGTAACGCATTATGACGTCATATCTGCTCGTGCTTATGATGTCATCGTATCGAACGAAACGTGACACAATCAGCTGTTTCTTAGCGGAAGTAGTTTGGGCTTATTTCGTTCATCAGGTTATTCATATTTCAGACTAGTCATAATAAATCTTTATCATGAGATATAATAGTTTGATAATCTATAAGTAAAAACATTAAAAAAATTGAGTCAATATTGTCTTACAATCTGATGATAGAAACTTTCCCCGTGCGTTTTGCCTCATCCTCATTCCTGGAAAAGTTTAACCCCTACAGTGCCACAGGACAATATATGAGTTCTCCCCACCATATATGGTCCCTAGCCTTAACCCAATATGCAGTCAAAGCACTTAATAATTCTTGTACAATGTTTGTTCCTTATACAGGATATTTAGGATCCATTTAGGAAAGCATTACTATGATTCATAAATTGTTTCGAGTTGATTATTCATAATGTAATTTTGTAAAAACATGGAAAACGTGTTCAAAAATGGATATACCAAATTATCATTTTGATATTTAGATACTTTCCCGATTTTCATAGCGGAATTAAATGACTGATATATTTTCTATAGTTGAGAAGCGATTCACATCACTGATTTCAGCATTTGTATTATGTCAACTGTCGTAATTCAGAACAAGGCGGAGAATGACAAAACATTGCCACACTTCGTCACAGATTATTTATTGAATAATACATTATGGGTTTATTGTTATCAGGATTGAGAACTCATGCTAATGGTAAATACGTTATATCATTTTCAAAGTCGAATCCATACCTTCCTGTTGATGAAATTACATCTTATGCACGAGTTTTGGAAAAAAAACCAGCAAGGTGTTTGCATGTGCGCTCTTTGTATGTCAATGACGTCATGGCGAACAATGTTCAACCAATTATAACAAAAAACTTATTTCATGAACAATCGGTCGCATGTAGGAAGCATCAAAATAAAGTGATCACTGAAGTTTTCTGTCTTGATAAATAACAAAATAATTTATTTATAGAGAATAGCAATTTAATTACAATCGACTAAACCAGGGTTTGCTTTGATTTCTCCACTGGACATTTGCATGCAAAACGTCTCTGTCGTTTATAATCAATTTCATTTTTATATTTGACTTTTATGATCCCAAAATACATTGATTTAATTGTAGACAACTCAGCATTCTTTCCATAACATTTCACGGATTTCCTAAAGTATATAACGCGTATGTGACATTTATTGTACAACTTTGACTATAATTCGAGCTAACTTTTTTACTTTATTTAGAAGATGACTAAATATTAGTGTTTGTAACAGTTGAACATTGTCCGAGTAGACCCATGCATATTCGAACAACCGATGAAAGAACCAGTCCTTTTAAAATTCTGCTGTTGTGACTCTTGTCAATACAAAAGTAGTCTATAGATTTTGTTAAACGCATTACTCCGATACCGTGAGGGATAAAACAGGAAGATTTTTATCTATGAGTATATTAATGAGCTTGTGGCATTCTAGAGGTTGATGGTATAAGGAAGACAAGAGTAATTCTATGGATGAACAACTTCTTTATTGGATTGTGGCGACGTTTTGGTAGAGATTCTTATACCGTTCTCGTTCATAGAATTACTCTTGTCTTCCGAGTATATTAATGATAATGAACATTTTAAGTTACCGTAATTTTGACAGGAAAAGCAGGGCAATGATACGACAAATCACAATGAAGGTAAAACTACCGGCGTCGTACCTAGAAGTAGATGTTTGTTATTACAGTGAAATCTTATGATGTAAGAGGGATGTACATGTAGACATAATTGTGGTGTTTTAAAAGATTAACTCTTTGGGTTATACTAATTTCTGAACTATCTGACGAAACAGGAGCACAATTATTTCAACACCAACTCACATTAACATTAGTTGAGTAGTTGGTTAATACAAAACAATAATTGTTTACGGTAATTTTGTTGAATTTCATTTTAGTCGGGTTTGAGGTTTAAAGATCATATACAATTATCATTGATAAAAATAGAATGAACAAACAATGAAAAAAAATGACATTCATCTCGAATTTTATCTAATTAAACTATATAATAAAATAATAAAACGCGTAAAAGATCTTTACCACAACGCAGCCCTAAAATACTTTTCGGTAAAACGAACTTAGCACACAATTAGGAAATGCATCTTGGTACAAAATCTACAGTGCCGTACAGTTTAATAAAAAAAACTCATTTGACCTGACTCTTTACCCCAATTATCAAATCACTACGTCAATGATTTCAAGTCTGTATTTAATTCCAATATTCATTTTGATCGTTATGTAGACTCGAGGCGTTGTCAAATCCGTCACTGTCGTCTGTATTTTGGGAGTTGCGATCTCAATGGTGATAAATTTAACAAACATGTATCTGAAAAAGCAAATGGTTAATGTTGTCACGCCAGTGAGGACGCACTTTATTCCTTTTTCGTGTCTTCAAGATTCCATTAAATTAAATCGAACAATGTTGTTATCAAAATGGCTTTCATAAGAAGAAACCTAAAATGGCCATCCATCCATTAGCCTGGTATCCAATCTGCCGTTACAAAGTTGTTGAATTCAATGAATTGGAAATTGTTAATTGATGACATGATTTTACCTTGAACTTTGTACATTTAAATAGATATATTGAATTAATAATTCTTTTGACAATATTGGGTGTTTAAGTTTTGTGGTGTTTAAATCATGGCTGTTTGTCATTTTGTTTAGGTCATTGTCATAAAACATACATTCTCTAACATTTGGTTTATCTTTTCATTTACGTTTTTATTTCTATTTGGGAATTTGGTGTTCCCCGCATGCTAATAATCACAGATTGTGTCCATTGTTCATCTTAGATAACTTTGACATTATTCAGTAGAACAACTCAGTATTACAGTTATTCATTAATCCTCAAACTATCCAACCTCTAATTAACCCTGCAAGTGTATGATTGTTATAGGTTGTGATAGCTTGTAGAAGGAAATCACAACCCTCACACATTATATGTCGTATGGGTGTGATCAGTTTCACAATGCTTAATTCCGATGACGATTTGTAATATTTTTTATGCTGTAGGATATCGTTCAATTTGTATGGTGACATAGTTTTTGTTTTTGTTTATTTTCCATATTTTGAGTACAGGCAAATACATGAGCTGAAATGCTTACAATTATCACATGTATACAAATACGTAATCCACCATTGGCTGTTTCACTTAAGCTAAATACGATTCTAATTTCTAAATAATTAATGCAAAGTTGACCAATATTGAAAAAAAACCATTTCTTCAGTTTCTGTAGATAGAAATATATATCTTGTTAAATTATAGTAACGTGCAATTTCATTCTTAAGATATTCCAATTGACTTTGGTGTAAAACTATTAATTCTGCATCTGTAAATATACTGTTTAACTAATAAAATGATTGCATGTACAAGATTATTGTTCTTTCCTTTCATTCCCAAGATGATGATTTTATTTGTAAATTCTAATTTGAGTTTTACCACGATTCTATTTCTTTCCAGAGCTCCAGATAGAGTGCGTATTTGAGTATTTTACGCAATAAATTAACAATTTACTCAATCAAAAATAATTAGGGAGTACAAAAAACGCATGAGATTCACTTAAAATTCATTTTAAACAAATACCTTGTGTACTTTACTCAATTAACGACCGCACTCATCGGCATTTTAAACTTAACAATTTACTCGATCAAAAATAATCAGGGAGTACAAAAAACCATGAGTAATACCTTGCATACTTTACTCAATTAACGATATGGACTTGCGTACCGCACTCATCGGCATTTTAAACTCTACAATAGAGTTAGCGAGAGCGATGTCTGCAACTGTATTTATCAAAGCAGTGACCCCTATGCGGAGTTTGTAGTCACGTGACCCCGAGAGCGTTGTTTGATTTGGTGGCTCGTTCAAAAGTCGCGTTCATAAACTACAAGGCAAACCTTACCAGGCGTTTGATAAGATACGTTTAGGCGCATGCGTCAAGTCGAACTCTGAGCTCTCAATCAAATGAAGTAATATGGCTGCTCGAGGGAGAAAAGATACCCACTCGAAAAAAAATAAAAAATATTCGATTTTTTTTTTCAAAACAGATAAAGCTATTTGTGAGGCAAATGGTTGATCAACGAAGTGTATGAATATGTGACCAAGAAAAAAGGCACACTAGTCATCAAGTCTGGAAACGAAAGTACCCATGGCTAATATTACATGAAATCGACAACGATTTGTATTTAAAATGCGAGTCTCAAGTTTTATTAAATTTATTAGATAGTTTTAGTATATTTCTAAATTCTTATTTTCACAGATATATTGTTGAAAGATTGAACAATATTTCATACAAATATTAAAGAAAAGAAAATTTGAATAGCTAAAACAAAATAGATTAATAATGGACTAAGAAATGCCAGCTAGCGTTCTTATCCTAACCCCTTCTGGCTTCAATTAATAATGAATTACAACTTAAATGATCTTTGAAATAACAATAACTATTAATTCGTGGAATCTTTCTTTATTTCCTTTTGTTTTGGAGGCCAATTACCCAGGCGTGTATTACATTCAGTTGTAAAAAATGTGCATATATACATTAGCATTTAATCAATTAGGTCAATTAAAAGCATTCCTATTTGAAAATGTAAGTTTTGTTGATTACTCAATAAGGTTCAGAAACTATGAGTAAAAGTACTCAATTCCTTTAATTTCTGGGAGTACACAAATTTCAGCTTCCTCCTCAAAACATGTCAAATATATTCAAACCTAGGAGTATAACCCAATTGCCTCAACAGTTATCTGGAGCTCTGTCATTATCTAAGATTGGTTCACATTCCCATAACATATGGTTGATTGTTTCTCTTTCTCTTTCCAAAATAGACACTACGGCGATGATTTATAAGTGCTTTGTTGGGAGTATATTATGAATAATTCTGTAGTGCAACCATTTTAGATCTGTGCTCCGATCAACAATGTTGAAAATTGTCCAATTCTATTCATCAAAATCCGTTTGTAGAATTTTCTCCCATTTAGAAAAACTCTCAATGCGATGAAATTTCGAATTAACAAAAGAGGCAAATAAATATATAGAACGTCATTCTAGTGCATGTTTTCGATCAGGTTTTAGCGACTGGAGTGACTTCCCTTGTGTATTCTATGTAATAGGTAGAGATTTCGCTAAAATCTTTATTTCTTGACCGATTTCGTTCAAATTTGAGCTGAAGGTTTATCTCAACATATCAAAACGATATATTAGGTGCAAAAGTCCAGGTTTTTGACTATTTTGTTTTATTATATTGTCCACTCCCGAGATTCGAACCTCTGTGCCTTTTTATACGTATCATTTAACTTCTTTAGAATAAACTAACAAAACACGGTGTTGGGGGCAAGGTCAACATTTAATTGACAGTAAAAATATACTTAAAATACACAACATTTAAAAGTTCCTCTTAAAATTAAACTTGATTGTTTATTAAATAAATTCTTTAAAAAACGTCCATGGCTAAAACATTCTATTTGGTGTGGGTGGGTGGGTGGGTCGTCTGTCCTGCGCCCACTGACTACCACGCGGAGTTGAGATCACAGCCGGGATAGGCGCACGTGCATCGCGTGCACGGAACTTTTATGTCACTTCACTCAGTTAAACCATATTAACTGGGGTTAATTTATGATTAACTTCTTTAGAATAAACTAACAAAACACGGTGTTGGGGGCAAGGTCAATATTTAATTGACAGTAAAAATATACTTAAAATACACAACATTTAAAAGTTCCTCCAAGCCCCTAACACCTGTATTTAACACTAATTATGTTTAACACTCTGGTATGCCGCTGTTGATAGAGCCTGCGCGAACTGTTGATGTAGGTGTGGACTAACGGTGATATACCGTTCATATGCGTTGGACTTCCAGTCACCATGGAGTTTTATGAGAAGTGGAGATATTCCAAGCTGGAAAGCAAAGGAGCAGCCGCCCCTTCTAAACGAGTGACCACTATAGAGAGAGGCGCTGTAGCCGCACGCTGATAACACACACTTCAGGGATTTCACAAAACTATCATAGGTAACACAACTAACAGCACCGTCGTGATGATAGGAGAATAGATGATTCTCTGGAGACAGCTCACCCTGAATAAGACGTGTGCGGACACTGGACAAAGCGGCGATTCCTGCATTCTGGCCAGTGGAATTTTAAGTACTCGTTGTCCAAATTGAATAGTTTTAGAGTGACGAATGGTAAGCAGGGCACCCGTATCACAGAAATTTACATCACTAACACACAATGGTTTATTCGGGTCTCTGTTTTGAGACAAATCAGAGGGTAAAAGGGTAGATTTCCTCAGAAACGTGAAGAATGCCACCACGCATGCCGCCCAAAAAGCGACGCTGTATGGTTTCTGAAAATCAAGTTTGCTTTTAATTTCATTAAGTATTTTAGGGGTGATAGGAAGTTTCTGTGCCACTGGTTTTCCCTTCTGTCAACGTATTCCACGCTTGACCATGGTGAGGGACCAGTCATTGAGAGGGTTATCAAAACCAGCCTCCACATGCATGAGTCTGACGACATTGAGGTAACCTGGTATACTGTTGGGGTTCAGGGATCTAGCCAGGAAAGCAGTGTATCTGAGGAGAGTTGACCGATGAACTGGTACCGGTGAGAGGCCAAAATGCAGACAGAATCGTAGGTAAGCTTTGATCATAGACGAGTAGGCGCGTTTAGTGGTGAGGGCGTAGGCCGACTGTCTGTAGGCTCTGATCTCATCGTCTAAGTTGTTAAGGTCTGGGTCCAGGTTTCCTGTAAGAATTTCAGAGAGTTAGAAGACATGTGATATGATAACGAATCACTAGTGAAGTGTTCTAGCCACAGCTTATTGTCATAACAGTGGAGACGAGATAGTCTGTCACTGGTAATGTTTCTTACGCCCTGGATATGTCTGGCTGTCAAGTGGAAGCCATATATTGCAGACAACCAAACCAGTTGACGAACTATACCCATAAGCACTGGGTTACTGGATGTCCCTTTGTTTATGCAAAACATAGTCACAGTATTGTCAGTATGAACCACAACATGCCTACCGCTCCATTGTGGAGCCCACCCATCCGCCGCCGCTTTCACAATCGCTAGTTCTTTTATATTGATTTGCTCGCCACTTAGTTCTGGAAAGTCAACTCGCCAATTCACATACAGCCAATCCGCACCATAGACGCCGCCGCCGCCAATTTCGCACGAGTCAGTTGCAAACTCCTCATATGAAACAGCATCACCGTTAATGACGCATGTTGTACCATTAAAACACTCTAGAAATTCAAGCCACCATTCCAAGTCCGCTCTAGCGCTAGCATTCAATGTCACCCGATGATGTTTACCCTTTACAGTATTACACAAGTCAATCAGACGTCTCAGAAAGGTACGCCCACCCCTGACGGCACGAGCTGCCCAGTTCAACTTTCCAATCACACATTGCAGCTGGCATTTTCGAACCTTTCGTAAACCGCTTATTTCATTCAAATGTAATTTTAGATCATCAAGTTTTCCAATTGGTAACCGTAGTTTCATTTCCACACTATCAATTTCAATACCCAAGAAAATCATTTTTTGAGTTGGGGCTACAAACTAATCATAGTTAATTGTGAAACCTAAACGCTCCAACAGGGCGGTAAGATATTTAGATATTTAACGGCTGCTTCACACTCTGATTTTGACGATGAGATAATTGCAAAATCATCAAGATAGACAATACATATGTTGAAACCTTTAGCTTCAACATACGAGTTACACTGCTGGAGAGTCTCTGGAATATCTCTGGACTTCGTGCTGAACCAAATGGAAGCTTAGTGTCGAACAAGTATGTTATGCCTGTCTCACCTTCAAAGGTCCACTGTAGGCCGAGGGCCGGGTAGCAGTCTGGATGGACGGGTACACACCTGTAGGCATTTTTTAAATCAACCTTAGCCATATAAGCACCAGGTACTAACAAATCCATCGCTGTATCTAAGGTATCGTACACCACAGGGTTGGCAGTTACATAGTCGTTCACACTCAAACCATGCGGCCTACTGCAGTCGTGGATAACACGAACATCCTCGTTTGACTTGGGTACTGCTGCTAAACTGCTCACAATGATTGGTTTACTTTCTGTAACTACATAGTTCCCTTGCTTTATCTCAGATGTTATCTTTTCTTCTACTTTACGAATATTTTCAAGACATAGTGCTGAGCTTGAATTTTTGCAATCAACATTTTTAATTTGTGCATCCTTATCTATTATACGAAATCCCTTTGAAATGCCATCCAAAATAAAGTCTTTATCAAAATCATCCTCTAACTCACGTTCCCATACCTGAAGACAGTCTGTCCTGCGCCCACTGACTACCACGCGGAGTTGAGATCACAGCCGGGTCGGGATAGGCGCACGTGCATCGCGTGCACGGAACTTTTATGTCACTTCACTCAGTTAAACCATATTAACTGGGGTTAATTTATGAAATACAGAAACGGCTGATCATCAATCATTATATTAGCGTTGTTCAGTAACGATTGACATCGTATATCTTCCCCATTTACAATATTATTTTTACTTATGGATATTTATTCGGACATCAATGATCTTAGACCTATTAGAACGCCACGAAATATACAAGGAAGATGGGGGCTGATGCATCTTGACTACATTCAAATACCATATTTGCAGAATGGTTGTCAAATAGTCACAAATGCTACCACTGCCCAACAAATGTAACAAAGAAAATGACGTCACCCTCGGATGGATACAAGTCGTGATTTTGATTGAATTAGATAATAAGGTGTAGTTATCTATTCACTGTCATCACGTGCTTCGTTTTCACACTTCTGTCGGAATTTAAAGATAGGATGTATGCTTCAAGATTATTTACCAGTGCGTTTCTTTTAGAGTGAGTATATACCACCGTCCGATAACTGCGTACACATGCCCGGTAATTGCGTACACGGAAGCTGCCTGCACTGTACATTGTCTTGTATTCCACACCTACCAAGTTATGCCAAATTGGAAAATGGGAAATTGATTTTTAGTCAAATTTTCAAAAGGATGAGTGGATAATATACAATTAAATTCTATTCTGAAGCACAGGTAGTATGAATTAAGATGGTTTCAGTATCGCATTATTCATAGACTTCTAACAACGAACAAAAGTGCACATCTCTTTACAGTCAATCCTTTTTCCCATCATGTTCACAACTCTGGAATAACCTTCTAATGCACATAAGAGAAGCTGATTCCATTAAAAGTTTCAAAACGTATATATCACAACGTAAGTTTAAAGCACCCGCGTATTTCTCATTTGGTAAAAGAAAAACTAATATAATTCATACACAGTTGAGATACTCAAATAGTAGATTAAACGATGATCTTTATAAAATTGGATTTGTATACAACCCGGGATGCAATTGCAAAGCTGATTTTGAAAACTCTAATCATTTTTTCATGGAATGTACTAGATATTCCAATATAAGATATCAAATGCTTTGTAATATTAGCAAAATATTCAATAGTAGAGTAATTGTAAATGTTGACTTATTATTAAATGGCCGTACACACCTTTCTTATAATGAAAATATTATGATTTTTCGAGAAGTTCATAATTATATATCACTCTCTGGAAGATTCGATAATTAGGAACATTTTCTCTTGAAGCTTATACCAAAATCAGATTGTGACTTTGTCTCTATTACCCCCTCTGTACTCTTGTATATATGTATATACCTTAATCCTGTATCTCTCGTTATTTTCAATGTACATAAACATGCATTATTATGTTCCGACATTATATGTAAGCACTGTACATAGGAGAGGGTTTCACTAAGTTGGATTTCTTGTACCCAATCCTTTCACTTGAATAAATATGTTTAAATCAAACAAAAGTGCATTTCTTAAGAACATACAAGATTTCCCACTGTGTACCTTTTGTAAATGTTAAAACGAAACTATAAAGCATCTCTTATCTAATTGTTTACATGTAAAGAATCTGTGGCATGTTTGAATTCATAAAAATGCAAAACTGACTAAATTGAAACCCAATATAATAATTTTATGTTGGGCTACAAAGATAAAAGAAATGACGTTTAAAGCTTTATCTTTATTGTAACCAAACATTTCATATATATACATGCAGATGTCAAAACAGAAAACCACACATAAACGGCCTAAAATCCGTTCTTCAAGACCCATATAATGTCAGTAAGCAGATTCTCCATAGGGATTGTAGATATGAACAATTTATAACCTATTGGTCTTTTTGCCACAGTCTTTTCACACAACTTATCTCTTATTGTTTTGTTTTGCAATATTGTGGCATTGGATTGAGAATGTATACCATGTAACCACCCATGTCATTGTGATACAATGTACTCCATGGTGCAAACGTTTTTGCTGCTGAATAAACTTGAACATGTATAGTAACCCCAAAAGGCATAACGTGATGAAAAACAAAACCCACCTACAAAAGAAACTTTACACCTTGATATGCATAAATAAAACAAATAGTATTAAGCGGTTGTAAATAATGAAACAGTTTAATATCATAACGTAAGCCTTGGAAAGAGGGTTTGATCACCACCAAAATAACATTGTCTGCGTTTTTGAAACTTGGGGAAAATTGCAATGCACTTGCAAACGTTCTAGAATTATATAAAATGCTTTAGGCATCTCTGGTTTGCATCCATGACAGCAAAGAACGTACCAAGAAAGAATTTGCACGCAGAGCATTTCTACACCTAGATACTTTCAGACCCCATACTGCCAAACTGACTGTGATATCCGTGCCCAGAAAACGTCAACGATTGAAATAATTGCTTTCAATTGTAATGTAAATAGGAATAATCACCACAATACCTGAAACAAGACATAAATGGTTCGCTATTTTATCTTCTATCAAGTGAAGGAGTTGGGTGTAAAGTTTCTCTTGTAGGGGGGTTTATGTTTTAATCTTTATGAAATAACCTGGATTCTTCAAGTTACCTTTAGGTCTAATTAACGCATTGTTTGCTTAACAAAAGAGCAACTCCGTAATTTCCATCATATATCGTTATTCTTTGATACGAACGAACAATATGTAATTGGTCTAATTCAAAAAATAAATTAAAAAAATACTCAACCCCCAAATAACGCGTCAATCGTATAGTCTATCAACCCTAACAAACTCGTAAGCGTCTTCCTGATTGCTTCCGAAAAATGAAGTTTGAAATTGTCTGATGGACGAGCGACACTGTCAGGTTTTCGAATATGATCCGGACATGTAAACCTTACCAATATTGTCACTGTTTTTACTATACACAGTCGATTACCATTAAAATATTGTTTTGCTCAACAGTCGATATTTTAATCGAATGACAGTAAACAAGAAAAGCCTTTAAAAAAGGCATGGTTGATGCCACAGATGAAGGTTGTGATTAGTTGGCCAATTTGGGAGATTAGTGAACACTGGGTACCAGCACTAGTTTTAGCACGAGTATTGATCAATCAATCAAAGTTAATTTCACAAAATTCATTTTTATCAACATGAGTTTATATAAGTTATGAATTTATTTTACATTTATCAACAAGTGTTGTTATATTATATCAAAAGGCACGAGAGTGATATTCTATTTATCATTCAAAGTCACTCTTTTTCACATCTCAGAGAAAACATTTACATATCTGAACACAACAATACTAGATTTTCAAGACAGTGGGACAGCGTTGACAATGACAGGATATTGTGCAACTGCCATGGCAAAACGATATCTCCTAGGCGCTATCACTTGATCTCTCAGAAGCCATGATGGTTAATTATTAACAGGAGTAGGCCAATTACAGATAATAAAAAACAAAATACTCTCCGATCATCTGACGAGATTCGATCCCGCATCCTTTTGATCCGAAGTCGAAAGCGTTATCCACTGAGTAAGCAGGCCTGATAGCTAAAGTTTGGAACCAACGATATATGTCATATTCTAAATATAGCACGCGTCATTTTCAGTAGCTAATATAAATACATGTTTTCAACGTAACAATTTAGTTACATCGTTAAGTATGACTTGTAACGTGGTAATAATTGCTTCACCTATTAGTAAACATTAGTCTTATTTCAATTTCACCAGCGTACTTACAGAAACATTCCTTTTTATTCGCCAGGCGAGCCAAATTAGCGAAATTAAACCGCATGGGTTATGAAAAAAGTGGATTCTGCGATTATTGAATGCGAAATAATGCTCTTATCGAGAACAAATGTAGACTCTACTTCACATGAAGTTGTTTTTGATTGACTCTGTTAACATTTATCAGTGTCTTGAATAGAAAATAGTATTACTCTTGCAATATGTCATTTTAAGCGAAATCATATTCCACAGTTTAATGTGCCAAATATTTTGTATTACACACATTGTGGCGTAATGCAATTTTTTGCCTCAGCTCTGTTCATTGGTAATTTGATTTGGATACAACACATGTGATTGGCGCGGCTTCCTTTGAAAATATCAAGAGTAATATAAGGTTGGGCATCAACCAATAATAGTCAGCTAAAGAAGCAGCGACATAATCTGAAAACAATTGACATCACCTTAAGTACAAACAGTGTTGATTTATTTTGAATTCATAAACTGATATAATCCTGACGAATGTCATGTTCTAAGGTGACCAAAACTAGTTTAAAGTAGAAAATATAGCAAATTCTAAAATGAAATTAAACAAAAGGTTATAGGCATGTATTTAATATTCTGGATTGTGGCAGTGAAGCCCCCGTCACAACCCATCGTGCGTGCAATTCGTTCGTACGTTTTTTGGGGAGGCCACGGTCGCTACGTTTTTCTGAAAACGTAGGGTGGATTTATCAGAGAGGGAGTTTGCCAACGCACGTCACACGCACGTCGTACGTACGTAGCCCGTCGACACGTCTGGCAGTGAGGAGCTGCGTGCATAGTACGATGCGCACGTGGTACGTGCGTGTGGCGTGCGTACAACGTGCGTACAACGTGCGTACAACGTGCGTGTGATGTGCGATTGTCACATTGTCGTACGGGGGCCGTGCGTCTCGCGTACAGTGTCCTTACACCACGCACGTTGTAAGTGCGTGCGAGTGCAACGAGGTTTTTCCCGCCCGATTGACAGGTGCTTAGTACACATTGTCACATGTGCTGGAGCCATAAGATGCCGCCCTTTCCATCGCTCCGGGTCCTGATGCTACAAGAGCATGTTCTCTTCAAATGATGGCAATCGTCCGTCGGCTCGGCTTATATCCTAAAAAAGGTGCCCAAAACGTGCGTTGTACGTGCTTACTCGGTACGTTGTACGTGCTTCCTCGGTCCGATCGACGTGAGTTTTCTTTAATTATTTGATAGTTAAACTTTGGACGTGCCGAGTAAGCACGAACTACGCACGTACAACGCACGTTGTACGCACGTGCAACGTGCGTCGTTCGTAGAGAAAGTTTTAGTGGGTAAGCTTGAAAAAAACGCACGATGTCGGTGCGTTGTGCGTGCGGTTGTCGTACAGGGCACGCACGTCGATCGTACGGAGGAAAATTCGCAGCCCGTTCGTAGACTGCACGCAGCGAAAGTTCTGCATGCACTAAAAGTTCTACGACGAGTCTGCGTGCTCTAAATTTGTCCAAAATCGGTACGGCGTCGGTAAAGAGGACGCACGAATTCCCCAATTTACCCCAGCTGCACGTACGACGGGTTGTGACGGGGGCTTGGAGGGTTAAACCTAAGGTCAGTGCATGTACGGAATAACAAGTACCCTGTGAAAGCAGAGGCTTTTAAACTTAGAGGCATGTTATTCCATGCACTTTTGTTCAGTCGTATTTCATCATTTAAATACCGAGTTTTAATTTAGATATTAAATGGAAATGTTTATTAATTGTCAATAATCTTATTCCGATGAGTTACCCGAATAGTTTAAAGATTATGAATGACCTGGCAAATTTAAGAGGTCAAAGAAGATCAAATTGTAATCGAATTTATTCAACAGATCAAGATTTTATTTAGTATTTGATCCCTAACAACAACAAGAAAATGTATGTAAGATTCAAAAAATGTTTCGCTTTGATGCGCGTTCGGTTTAATTTTATTCTGATTGGTTCTCTAGGAAAATCGAACGTGATCAATTTTGGATTGAAGTCCTCTGATTAAGAGGCCGCTTTACCGCGCATTGATTACGGGGGTTGACCAATTCGTTTGAGGTAGATAAAATATTTTATTCAAAAAAAGAAGTTTAACGCCAACAATACTGTGACGTCATCTACGCGAGCGCTTATGACGTCATTATCCTTGTCTAGTAGCTCTAGATCTAGTTTTCTGTTAGAATCATCTATTTGATTGATAGGGATGTCTCAGGCTATATATTCAACAAGGAATGAAATCACAAGTTATAAACAGTACGATATTAATAGAAATAGAGAATACATACGTATAGAGAAATATATATGATGGACACACAATGATAGAGTTACAGTACCTGGCCAAACCTGAGTCATCATAAGCGAGATATTTTTCTGTTTTCACTGTAAAATTATGTATTTCATTGCAATTTATATGATATACATTCCATGTCCATTGTAAAATCCTATATTTCATTGCAATGTATATTATATAGACTCTGTTTTCACTGTAAAATCATGTATTTCATTGCAATTTATATGATATACATTCCATGTCCATTGTAAAATCCTATATTTCATTGCAATGTATATTATATAGACTCTGTTTTCACTGTAAAATCATGTATTTCATTGCAATTTATATGATATACATTCTATTTTCATCGTAAATTCCCACATTTCATGGCAATGTATATTATATAGACTCTTTTTACACTGTAAAATCATGTATTTCATTGCAATTTATATGATATACATTCCATGTCCATTGTAAAATCCTATATTTCATTGCAATGTGTATTATATAGACTCTGTTTTCACTGTATAATCATGTATTTCATTGCAATTTATATGATATACATTCTATGTTTATTGTAAAATCCTATATTTCATTGCAATGTATATTATATAGACTCTGTTTTCACTGTAAAATCATGTATTTCATTGCAATTTATATGATATACATTCTATGTTTATTGTAAAATCCTATATTTCATTGCAATGTATATTATATAGACTCTGTTTTCACTGTAAAATCATGTATTTCATTGCAATTTATATGATATACATTCCATGTCCATTGTAAAATCCTATATTTCATTGCAATGTGTATTATATAGACTCTGTTTTCACTGTATAATCATGTATTTCATTGCAATTTATATGATATACATTCTATGTTTATTGTAAAATCCTATATTTCATTGCAATGTATATTATATAGACTCTGTTTTCACTGTAAAATCATGTATTTCATTGCAATTTATATGATATACATTCTATGTTTATTGTAAAATCCTATATTTCATTGCAATGTATATTATATAGACTCTGTTTTCACTGTAAAATCATGTATTTCATTGCAATTTATATGATATACATTCTATTTTCATCGTAAATTCCCACATTTCATGGCAATGTATATTATATAGACTCTTTTTACACTGTAAAATCATGTATTTCATTGCAATTTATATGATATACATTCCATGTCCATTGTAAAATCCTATATTTCATTGCAATGTGTATTATATAGACTCTGTTTTCACTGTATAATCATGTATTTCATTGCAATTTATATGATATACATTCTATGTTTATTGTAAAATCCTATATTTCATTGCAATGTATATTATAAAGACTCTGTTTTCACTGTAAAATCATGTATTTCATTGCAATTTATATGATATACATTCCATGTCCATTGTAAAATCCTATATTTCATTGCAATGTATATTATATAGACTCTGTTTTCACTGTAAAATCATGTATTTCATTGCAATTTATATGATATACATTCCATGTCCATTGTAAAATCCTATATTTCATTGCAATGTATATTATATAGACTCTGTTTTCACTGTAAAATCATGTATTTCATTGCAATTTATATGATATACATTCTATTTTCATCGTAAATTCCCACATTTCATGGCAATGTATATTATATAGACTCTTTTTACACTGTAAAATCATGTATTTCATTGCAATTTATATGATATACATTCCATGTCCATTGTAAAATCCTATATTTCATTGCAATGTGTATTATATAGACTCTTTTTTCACTGTATAATCATGTATTTCATTGCAATTTATATGATATACATTCTATGTTTATTGTAAAATCCTATATTTCATTGCAATGTATATTATAAAGACTCTGTTTTCACTGTAAAATCATGTATTTCATTGCAATTTATATGATATACATTCCATGTCCATTGTAAAATTCTATATTTCATTGCAATGTATATTATATAGACTCTGTTTTCACTGTAAAATCATGTATTTCATTGCAATTTATATGATATACATTCCATGTCCATTGTAAAATCCTATATTTCATTGCAATGTATATTATATAGACTCTGTTTTCACTGTAAAATCATGTATTTCATTGCAATTTATATGATATACATTCTATGTTTATTGTAAAATCCTATATTTCATTGCAATGTATATTATATAGACTCTGTTTTCACTGTAAAATCATGTATTTCATTGCAATTTATATGATATACATTCTATTTTCATCGTAAATTCCCACATTTCATGGCAATGTATATTATATAGACTCTTTTTACACTGTAAAATCATGTATTTCATTGCAATTTATATGATATACATTCCATGTCCAATGTAAAATCCTATATTTCATTGCAATGTATATTATATAGACTCTGTTTTCACTGTAAAATCATGTATTTCATTGCAATTTATATGATATACATTCTATGTTTATTGTAAAATCCTATATTTCATTGCAATGTGTATTATATAGACTCTGTTTTCACTGTAAAATCATGTATTTCATTGCAATTTATATGATATACATTCTATTTTCATCGTAAATTCCCACATTTCATGGCAATGTATATTATATAGACTCTTTTTACACTGTAAAATCATGTATTTCATTGCAATTTATATGATATACATTCCATGTCCATTGTAAAATCCTATATTTCATTGCAATGTATATTATATAGACTCTGTTTTCACTGTATAATCATGTATTTCATTGCAATTTATATGATATACATTCTATGTTTATTGTAAAATCCTATATTTCATTGCAATGTATATTATAAAGACTCTGTTTTCACTGTAAAATCATGTATTTCATTGCAATTTATATGATATACATTCTATGTTTATTGTAAAATCCTATATTTCATTGCAATGTATATTATATAGACTCTGTTTTCACTGTAAAATCATGTATTTCATTGCAATTTATATGATATACATTCTATTTTCATCGTAAATTCCCACATTTCATGGCAATGTATATTATATAGACTCTTTTTACACTGTAAAATCATGTATTTCATTGCAATTTATATGATATACATTCCATGTCCAATGTAAAATCCTATATTTCATTGCAATGTATATTATATAGACTCTGTTTTCACTGTAAAATCATGTATTTCATTGCAATTTATATGATATACATTCTATGTTTATTGTAAAATCCTATATTTCATTGCAATGTGTATTATATAGACTCTGTTTTCACTGTAAAATCATGTATTTCATTGCAATTTATATGATATACATTCTATTTTCATCGTAAATTCCCACATTTCATGGCAATGTATATTATATAGACTCTTTTTACACTGTAAAATCATGTATTTCATTGCAATTTATATGATATACATTCCATGTCCATTGTAAAATCCTATATTTCATTGCAATGTGTATTATATAGACTCTGTTTTCACTGTATAATCATGTATTTCATTGCAATTTATATGATATACATTCTATGTTTATTGTAAAATCCTATATTTCATTGCAATGTATATTATAAAGACCCTGTTTTCACTGTAAAATCATGTATTTCATTGCAATTTATATGATATACATTCTATGTTTATTGTAAAATCCTATATTTCATTGCAATGTATATTATATAGACTCTGTTTTCACTGTAAAATCATGTATTTCATTGCAATTTATATGATATACATTCTATTTTCATCGTAAATTCCCACATTTCATGGCAATGTATATTATATAGACTCTTTTTACACTGTAAAATCATGTATTTCATTGCAATTTATATGATATACATTCCATGTCCAATGTAAAATCCTATATTTCATTGCAATGTATATTATATAGACTCTGTTTTCACTGTAAAATCATGTATTTCATTGCAATTTATATGATATACATTCTATGTTTATTGTAAAATCCTATATTTCATTGCAATGTGTATTATATAGACTCTGTTTTCACTGTAAAATCATGTATTTCATTGCAATTTATATGATATACATTCTATTTTCATCGTAAATTCCCACATTTCATGGCAATGTATATTATATAGACTCTTTTTACACTGTAAAATCATGTATTTCATTGCAATTTATATGATATACATTCCATGTCCATTGTAAAATCCTATATTTCATTGCAATGTGTATTATATAGACTCTGTTTTCACTGTATAATCATGTATTTCATTGCAATTTATATGATATACATTCTATGTTTATTGTAAAATCCTATATTTCATTGCAATGTATATTATAAAGACTCTGTTTTCACTGTAAAATCATGTATTTCATTGCAATTTATATGATATACATTCCATGTCCATTGTAAAATCCTATATTTCATTGCAATGTGTATTATATAGACTCTGTTTTCACTGTAAAATCATGTATTTCATTGCAATTTATATGATATACATTCTATTTTCATCGTAAATTCCCACATTTCATGGCAATGTATATTATATAGACTCTTTTTACACTGTAAAATCATGTATTTCATTGCAATTTATATGATATACATTCCATGTCCATTGTAAAATCCTATATTTCATTGCAATGTGTATTATATAGACTCTGTTTTCACTGTATAATCATGTATTTAATTGCAATTTATATGATATACATTCTATGTTTATTGTAAAATCCTATATTTCATTGCAATGTATATTATAAAGACTCTGTTTTCACTGTAAAATCATGTATTTCATTGCAATTTATATGATATACATTCCATGTCCATTGTAAAATTCTATATTTCATTGCAATGTATATTATATAGACTCTGTTTTCACTGTAAAATCATGTATTTCATTGCAATTTATATGATATACATTCCATGTCCATTGTAAAATCCTATATTTCATTGCAATGTATATTATATAGACTCTGTTTTCACTGTAAAATCATGTATTTCATTGCAATTTATATGATATACATTCTATGTTTATTGTAAAATCCTATATTTCATTGCAATGTATATTATATAGACACTGTTTTCACTGTAAAATCATGTATTTCATTGCAATTTATATGATATACATTCTATTTTCATCGTAAATTCCCACATTTCATGGCAATGTATATTATATAGACTCTTTTTACACTGTAAAATCATGTATTTCATTGCAATTTATATGATATACATTCCATGTCCAATGTAAAATCCTATATTTCATTGCAATGTATATTATATAGACTCTGTTTTCACTGTAAAATCATGTATTTCATTGCAATTTATATGATATACATTCTATGTTTATTGTAAAATCCTATATTTCATTGCAATGTGTATTATATAGACTCTGTTTTCACTGTAAAATCATGTATTTCATTGCAATTTATATGATATACATTCTATTTTCATCGTAAATTCCCACATTTCATGGCAATGTATATTATATAGACTCTTTTTACACTGTAAAATCATGTATTTCATTGCAATTTATATGATATACATTCCATGTCCATTGTAAAATCCTATATTTTATTGCAATGTATATTATATAGACTCTGTTTTCACTGTAAAATCATGTATTTCATTGCAATTTATATGATATACATTCTATGTTTATTGTAAAATCCTATATTTCATTGCAATGTATATTATATAGACTCTGTTTTCACTGTAAAATCATGTATTTCATTGCAATTTATATGATATACATTCTATTTTCATCGTAAATTCCCACATTTCATGGCAATGTATATTATATAGACTCTTTTTACACTGTAAAATCATGTATTTCATTGCAATTTATATGATATACATTCCATGTCCATTGTAAAATCCTATATTTCATTGCAATGTGTATTATATAGACTCTGTTTTCACTGTATAATCATGTATTTAATTGCAATTTATATGATATACATTCTATGTTTATTGTAAAATCCTATATTTCATTGCAATGTATATTATAAAGACTCTGTTTTCACTGTAAAATCATGTATTTCATTGCAATTTATATGATATACATTCCATGTCCATTGTAAAATCCTATATTTCATTGCAATGTATATTATATAGACTCTGTTTTCACTGTAAAATCATGTATTTCATTGCAATTTATATGATATACATTCCATGTCCATTGTAAAATCCTATATTTCATTGCAATGTATATTATATAGACTCTGTTTTCACTGTAAAATCATGTATTTCATTGCAATTTATATGATATACATTCTATGTTTATTGTAAAATCCTATATTTCATTGCAATGTATATTATATAGACTCTGTTTTCACTGTAAAATCATGTATTTCATTGCAATTTATATGATATACATTCCATGTCCATTGTAAAATCCTATATTTCATTGCAATGTATATTATATAGACTCTGTTTTCACTGTAAAATCATGTATTTCATTGCAATTTATATGATATACATTCTATGTTTATTGTAAAATCCTATATTTCATTGCAATGTATATTATATAGACTCTGTTTTCACTGTATAATCATGTATTTCATTGCAATTTATATGATATACATTCCATGTCCATTGTAAAATCCTATATTTCATTGCAATGTATATTATATAGACTCTGTTTTCACTGTAAAATCATGTATTTCATTGCAATTTATATGATATACATTCTATGTTTATTGTAAAATCCTATATTTCATTGCAATGTATATTATATAGACTCTGTTTTCACTGTAAAATCATGTATTTCATTGCAATTTATATGATATACATTCTATGTTTATTGGAAAATCCTATATTTCATTGCAATGTGTATTATATAGACTCTGTTTTCACTGTAAAATCATGTATTTCATTGCAATTTATATGATATACATTCTATGTTTATTGTAAAATCCTATATTTTATTGCAATGTGTATTATATAGACTCTGTTTTCACTGTAAAATCATGTATTTCATTGCAATTTATATGATATACATTCTATGTTTATTGTAAAATCCTATATTTCATTGCAATGTATATTATATAGACTCTGTTTTCACTGTAAAATCATGTATTTCATTGCAATTTATATGATATACATTCTATGTTTATTGTAAAATCATATATTTCATTGCAATGTGTATTATATAGACTCTGTTTTCACTGTAAAATCATGTATTTCATTGCAATTTATATGATATACATTCCATGTCCATTGTAAAATCCTATATTTCATTGCAATGTATATTATATAGACTCTGTTTTCACTGTAAAATCATGTATTTCATTGCAATTTATATGATATACATTCTATGTTTATTGTAAAATCCTATATTTCATTGCAATGTGTATTATATAGACTCTGTTTTCACTGTAAAATCATGTATTTCATTGCAATTTATATGATATACATTCCATTTTCATCGTAAATTCCCACATTTCATTGCAATGTACATTATATAGACTCTGTTTTCACTGTAAAATCATGTATTTCATTGCAATTTATATGATATACATTCCATGTCCAATGTAAAATCCTATATTTCATTGCAATGTGTATTATATAGACTCTGTTTTCACTGTAAAATCATGTATTTCATTGCAATTTATATGATATACATTCTATTTTCATCGTAAATTCCCACATTTCATTGCAATGTATATTATATAGACTCTGTTTTCACTGTAAAATCATGTATTTCATTGCAATTTATATGATATACATTCCATGTCCATTGTAAAATCCTATATTTCATTGCAATGTATATTATATAGACTCTGTTTTCACTGTAAAATCATGTATTTCATTGCAATTTATATGATATACATTCTATGTTTATTGTAAAATCCTATATTATATTGCAATGTGTATTATATAGACTCTGTTTTCACTGTATAATCATGTATTTCATTGCAATTTATATGATATACATTGTATGTTTATTGTAAAATCCTATATTTCATTGCAATGTATATTATAAAGACTCTGTTTTCACTGTAAAATCATGTATTTCATTGCAATTTATATGATATACATTCCATGTCCATTGTAAAATCCTATATTTCATTGCAATGTATATTATATAGACTCTGTTTTCACTGTAAAATCATGTATTTCATTGCAATTTATATGATATACATTCCATGTCCATTGTAAAATCCTATATTTCATTGCAATGTATATTATATAGACTCTGTTTTCACTGTAAAATCATGTATTTCATTGCAATTTATATGATATACATTCTATGTTTATTGTAAAATCCTATATTTCATTGCAATGTATATTATATAGACTCTGTTTTCACTGTAAAATCATGTATTTCATTGCAATTTATATGATATACATTCCATGTCCATTGTAAAATCCTATATTTCATTGCAATGTGTATTATATAGACTCTGTTTTCACTGTAAAATCTTGTATTTCATTGCAATTTATATGATATACATTCCATGTTTATTGTAAAATCCTATATTTCAATGCAATGTATATCATATAGACTCTGTTTTCACTGTAAAATCATGTATTTCATTGCAATTTATATGATATACATTCTATTTTCATCGTAAATTCCCACATTTCATTGCAATGTATTTAATAAAATGTATTAACATGAAGCAGGCTATGTGTAATTTTTTGCCACATGTGAGGAGTCCTAGTTGACTGCCTCGCGCACAGTCAGTGTTTGTCACACGGATACTCTACGTGTAATTTGGCTCACATAGGTCACATATGTGTCCATTGTCAGGGTGGGAATGAATCTATATCAGCTTGTGTTGTCTTGTATCACTGGGACACTCTACGTGTAATTGACTCACACAGGTCACATGGTCCATTGTCAGGGTGTGTATGAATCTATATTAGCTTGTGTTGTCTTGTATCAGAGGGACGCTCTACGTGTAATTGGATCACACAGGTCACATGATCCATTGTCAGGGTGGGAATGAATCTATATCAGCTTGTGTTGTCTTGTATCACTGGGACACTCTACGTGTAATTGACTCACACAGGTCACATGGTCCATTGTCAGGGTGTGTATGAATCTATATCAGCTTGTGTTGTCTTGTATCACAGGGACACTCTACGTGTAATTGACTCACACAGGTCACATGTGTCCATTGTCAGGGTGTGAATCTATATCAGCTTGTGTTGTCTTGTATCACAGGGACACTCTACGTGTAATTGACTCACACAGGTCACATGGTCCATTGTCAGGGTGTGTATGAATCTATATCAGCTTGTGTTGTCTTGTATCACAGGGACACTCTACGTGTAATTGACTCACACAGGTCACATGTGTCCATTGTCAGGTTGTGTATGAATCTATATCAGCTTGTGTTGTCTTGTATCACAGGGACACTCTACGTGTAATTGGATCACACAGGTCACATGTGTCCATTGTCAGGGTGTGTATGAATCTATATCAGCTTGTGTTGTCTTGTATCACAGGGACACTCTACGTGTAATTGACTCACACAGGTCACATGTGTCCATTGTCAGGATGTGTATGAATCTATATCAGCTTGTGTTGTCTTGTATCACAGGGACACTCTACGTGTAATTGGCTCACACAGGTCACATGGTTCATTGTCAGGGTGTGTATGAATCTATATCAGCTTGTGTTGTCTTGTATCACAGGGACACTCTACGTGTAATTGGCTCACACAGGTCACATGGTCCATTGTCAGGATGTGTATGAATCTATATCAGCTTGTGTTGTCTTGTATCACCGGGACACTCTATGTGTAATTGGCTCACACAGGTCACATGTGTCCACTGTCAGGGTGTGTATGAATCTATATCAGCTTGTGTTGTCTTGTATCACAGGGATACTCTACGTGTAATTGACTCACACAGGTCACATAATCCATTGTCAGGGTGTGTATGAATCTATATCAGGTTGTGTTGTCTTGTATCACAGGGACACTCTACGTGTAATTGACTCACACAGGTCACATGGTCCACTGTCAGGGTGTGTATGAATCTATATCAGCTTGTGTTGTCTTGTATCACAGGGACACTCTACGTGTAATTGACTTACACAGGTCACATGGTCCATTGTCAGGATGTGTATGAATCTATATCAGCTTGTGTTGTCTTGTATCACAGGGACACTCTACGTGTAATTGACTCACACAGGTCACATGGTCCACTTTCAGGGTGTGTATGAATATATATCAGCTTGTGTTGTCTTGTATCAGAGGGACACTCTACGTGTAATTGGCTCACACAGGTCACATGTGTCCATTGTCAGGGTGTGTATGAATCTATATCAGCTTGTGTTGTCATGTATCACAGGGACACTCTACGTGTAATTGGCTCACACAGGTCACTAAGTCCATTGTCAGGGTGTGTATGAATCTATATCAGCTTGTGTTGTCTTGTATCAGAGGGACACTCTACGTGTAATTGACTCACACAGGTCACATGGTCCACTGTCAGGGTGTGTATGAATCTATATCAGCTTGTGTTGTCTTGTATCACCGGGACACTCTACGTGTAATTGGCTCACACAGGTCACATGTGTCCATTGTCAGGGTGTGTATGAATCTATATCAGCTTGTGTTGTCTTGTATCACAGGGACACTCTACGTGTAATTGGCTCACACAGCTCACATGGTCCATTGTCAGGGTGTGTATGAATCTATATCAGCTTGTGTTGTCTTGTATCACAGGGACACTCTACGTGTAATTGACTCACACAGGTCACATGGTCCACTGTCAGGGTGTGTATGAATCTATATCAGCTTGTGTTGTCTTGTATCACCGGGACGCTCTACGTGTAATTGGCTCACACAGGTCACATGTGTCCATTGTCAGGGTGTGTATGAATCTATATCAGCTTGTGTTGTCTTGTATCACAGGGACACTCTACGTGTAATTGGCTCACACAGGTCACATGTGTCCATTGTCAGGGTGTGTATGAATCTATATCAGCTTGTGTTGTCTTGTATCACCGGGACACTCTACGTGTAATTGGCTCACACAGGTCACATGGTCCATTGTCAGGATGTGTATGAATCTATATCAGCTTGTGTTGTCTTGTATCACAGGGACACTCTACGTGTAATTGGCTCACACAGGTCACATGTGTCCACTGTCAGGGTGTGTATGAATCTATATCAGCTTGTTTTGTCTTGTATCACAGGGACACTCTACGTGTAATTGACTCACACAGGTCACATGTGTCCATTGTCAGGGTGTGTATGAATCTATATCAGCTTGTGTTGTCTTGTATCAGAGGGACACTCTACGTGTAATTGACTCACACAGGTCACATGTATCCATTGTCAGGGTGTGTATGAATCTATATCAGCTTGTGTTGTCTTGTATCACAGGGACACTCTACGTGTAATTGGCTCACACAGGTCACATATGTCCATTGTCAGGGTGTGTATGAATCTATATCAGCTTGTGTTGTCTTGTATCACAGGGACACTCTACGTGTAATTGGCTCACACAGGTCACATGGTCCATTGTCAGGGTGTGTATGAATCTATATCAGCTTGTGTTGTCTTGTATCACAGGGACACTCTACGTGTAATTGACTCACACAGGTCACATGGTCCATTGTCAGGGTGTGTATTAATCTATATCAGCTTGTGTTGTCTTGTATCACAGGGACACTCTACGTGTAATTGGCTCACACAGGTCACATGGTCCACTGTCAGGGTGTGTATGAATCTATATCAGCTTGTGTTGTCTTGTATCACACGGACACTCTACGTGTAATTGACTCACACAGGTCACATGTGTCCATTGTCAGGGTGTGTATGAATCTATATCAGCTTGTGTTGTCTTGTATCACTGGGACACTCTACGTGTAATTGGCTCACACAGGTCACATGGTCCATTGTCAGGGTGTGTATGAATCTATATCAGCTTGTGTTGTCTTGTATCACCGGGACACTCTACGTGTAATTGGCTCACACAGGTCACATGGTTCATTGTCAGGGTGTGTATGAATCTATATCAGCTTGTGTTGTCTTGTATCACAGGGACACTCTACGTGTAATTGGCTCACACAGGTCACATGGTCCATTGTCAGGGTGTGTATGAATCTATATCAGCTTGTGTTGTCTTGTATCACAGGGACACTCTACGTGTAATTGACTCACACAGGTCACATGGTCCATTGTCAGGGTGTGTATTAATCTATATCAGCTTGTGTTGTCTTGTATCACAGGGACACTCTACGTGTAATTGGCTCACACAGGTCACATGGTCCACTGTCAGGGTGTGTATGAATCTATATCAGCTTGTGTTGTCTTGTATCACAGGGACACTCTACGTGTAATTGACTCACACAGGTCACATGTGTCCATTGTCAGGATGTGTATGAATCTATATCAGCTTGTGTTGTCTTGTATCACAGGGACACTCTACGTGTAATTGGCTCACACAGGTCACATGGTTCATTGTCAGGGTGTGTATGAATCTATATCAGCTTGTGTTGTCTTGTATCACAGGGACACTCTACGTGTAATTGGCTCACACAGGTCACATGGTCCATTGTCAGGATGTGTATGAATCTATATCAGCTTGTGTTGTCTTGTATCACCGGGACACTCTATGTGTAATTGGCTCACACAGGTCACATGTGTCCACTGTCAGGGTGTGTATGAATCTATATCAGCTTGTGTTGTCTTGTATCACAGGGATACTCTACGTGTAATTGACTCACACAGGTCACATAATCCATTGTCAGGGTGTGTATGAATCTATATCAGCTTGTGTTGTCTTGTATCACAGGGACACTCTACGTGTAATTGACTCACACAGGTCACATGGTCCACTGTCAGGGTGTGTATGAATCTATATCAGCTTGTGTTGTCTTGTATCACAGGGACGCTCTACGTGTAATTGACTTACACAGGTCACATGGTCCATTGTCAGGATGTGTATGAATCTATATCAGCTTGTGTTGTCTTGTATCACAGGGACACTCTACGTGTAATTGACTCACACAGGTCACATGGTCCACTTTCAGGGTGTGTATGAATATATATCAGCTTGTGTTGTCTTGTATCAGAGGGACACTCTACGTGTAATTGGCTCACACAGGTCACATGTGTCCATTGTCAGGGTGTGTATGAATCTATATCAGCTTGTGTTGTCATGTATCACAGGGACACTCTACGTGTAATTGGCTCACACAGGTCACTAAGTCCATTGTCAGGGTGTGTATGAATCTATATCAGCTTGTGTTGTCTTGTATCAGAGGGACACTCTACGTGTAATTGACTCACACAGGTCACATGGTCCACTGTCAGGGTGTGTATGAATCTATATCAGCTTGTGTTGTCTTGTATCACCGGGACACTCTACGTGTAATTGGCTCACACAGGTCACATGTGTCCATTGTCAGGGTGTGTATGAATCTATATCAGCTTGTGTTGTCTTGTATCACAGGGACACTCTACGTGTAATTGGCTCACACAGGTCACATGTGTCCATTGTCAGGGTGTGTATGAATCTATATCAGCTTGTGTTGTCTTGTATCACCGGGACACTCTACGTGTAATTGGCTCACACAGGTCACATGGTCCATTGTCAGGATGTGTATGAATCTATATCAGCTTGTGTTGTCTTGTATCACAGGGACACTCTACGTGTAATTGGCTCACACAGGTCACATGTGTCCACTGTCAGGGTGTGTATGAATCTATATCAGCTTGTTTTGTCTTGTATCACAGGGACACTCTACGTGTAATTGACTCACACAGGTCACATGTGTCCATTGTCAGGGTGTGTATGAATCTATATCAGCTTGTGTTGTCAAGTATCAGAGGGACACTCTACGTGTAATTGACTCACACAGGTCACATGTGTCCATTGTCAGGGTGTGTATGAATCTATATCAGCTTGTGTTGTCTTGTATCACAGGGACACTCTACGTGTAATTGGCTCACACAGGTCACATATGTCCATTGTCAGGGTGTGTATGAATCTATATCAGCTTGTGTTGTCTTGTATCAGAGGGACACTCTACGTGTAATTGGCTCACACAGGTCACATGGTCCATTGTCAGGGTGTGTATGAATCTATATCAGCTTGTGTTGTCTTGTATCACAGGGACACTCTACGTGTAATTGGCTCACACAGGTCACATGGTCCACTGTCAGGGTGTGTATGAATCTATGTCAGCTTGTGTTGTCTTGTATCACACGGACACTCTACGTGTAATTGACTCACACAGGTCACATGTGTCCATTGTCAGGGTGTGTATGAATCTATATCAGCTTGTGTTGTCTTGTATCACTGGGACACTCTACGTGTAATTGGCTCACACAGGTCACATGGTCCATTGTCAGGGTGTGTATGAATCTATATCAGCTTGTGTTGTCTTGTATCACCGGGACACTCTACGTGTAATTGACTCACACAGCTCACATGGTCCATTGTCAGGATGTGTATGAATCTATATCAGCTTGTGTTGTCTTGTATCACAGGGACACTCTACGTGTAATTGGGCTCACACAGGTCACATGGTTCATTGTCAGGATGTGTATGAATCTATGTCAGCTTGTGTTGTCTTGTATCACAGGGACACTCTACGTGTAATTGACTCACACAGGTCACATGTGTCCATTGTCAGGGTGTGTATGAATCTATATCAGCTTGTGTTGTCTTGTATCACAGGGACACTCTACGTGTAATTGACTCACACAGGTCACATGGTCCACTGTCAGGGTGTGTATGAATCTATATCAGCTTGTGTTGTCTTGTATCACAGGGACACTCTACGTGTAATTGGCTCACACAGGTCACATGGTCCATTGTCAGGATGTGTATGAATCTATATCAGCTTGTGTTGTCTTGTATCACTGGGACACTCTACGTGTAATTGACTCACACAGGTTACATGGTCCATTGTCAGGGTGTGTATGAATCTATATCAGCTTGTGTTGTCTTGTATCACAGGGACACTCTACGTGTAATTGGCTCACACAGGTTACATGGTCCATTGTCAGGGTGTGTACGAATCTATATCAGCTTGTGTTGTCTTGTATCACAGGGACACTCTACGTGTAATTGACTCACACAGGTCACATGGTCCACTGTCAGGGTGTGTATGAATCTATATCAGCTTGTGTTGTCTTGTATCACAGGGACACTCTACGTGTAATTGACTCACACAGGTCACATGTGTCCATTGTCAGGGTGTGTATGAATCTATATCAGCTTGTGTTGTCTTGTATCACAGGGACACTCTACGTGTAATTGACTCACACAGGTCACATGGTCCACTGTCAGGGTGTGTATGAATCTATATCAGCTTGTGTTGTCTTGTATCACAGGGACACTCTACGTGTAATTGGCTCACACAGGTCACATGGTCCATTGTCAGGATGTGTATGAATCTATATCAGCTTGTGTTGTCTTGTATCACTGGGACACTCTACGTGTAATTGACTCACACAGGTCACATGGTCCATTGTCAGGGTGTGTATGAATCTATATCAGGTTGTGTTGTCTTGTATCACAGGGACACTCTACGTGTAATTGACTCACACAGCTCACATGGTCCGTTGTCAGAGTGTGTATGAATCTATATCAGCTTGTGTTGTCTTGTATCACAGGGACACTCTACGTGTAATTGGCTCACACAGGTCACATGGTCCATTGTCAGGGTGTGTACGAATCTATATCAGCTTGTGTTGTCTTGTATCACAGGGACACTCTACGTGTAATTGACTCACACAGCTCACATGGTCCATTGTCAGGATGTGTATGAATCTATATCAGCTTGTGTTGTCTTGTATCACAGGGACACTCTACGTGTAATTGGCTCACACAGGTCACATATGTCCATTGTCAGGGTGTGTATGAATCTATATCAGCTTGTGTTGTCTTGTATCAGAGGGACACTCTACGTGTAATTGGCTCACACAGGTCACATGGTCCATTGTCAGGGTGTGTATGAATCTATATCAGCTTGTGTTGTCTTGTATCACAGGGACACTCTACGTGTAATTGGCTCACACAGGTCACATGGTCCACTGTCAGGGTGTGTATGAATCTATATCAGCTTGTGTTGTCTTGTATCACACGGACACTCTACGTGTAATTGACTCACACAGGTCACATGTGTCCATTGTCAGGGTGTGTATGAATCTATATCAGCTTGTGTTGTCTTGTATCACTGGGACACTCTACGTGTAATTGGCTCACACAGGTCACATGGTCCATTGTCAGGGTGTGTATGAATCTATATCAGCTTGTGTTGTCTTGTATCACCGGGACACTCTACGTGTAATTGACTCACACAGCTCACATGGTCCATTGTCAGGATGTGTATGAATCTATATCAGCTTGTGTTGTCTTGTATCACAGGGACACTCTACGTGTAATTGGGCTCACACAGGTCACATGGTTCATTGTCAGGATGTGTATGAATCTATGTCAGCTTGTGTTGTCTTGTATCACAGGGACACTCTACGTGTAATTGACTCACACAGGTCACATGTGTCCATTGTCAGGGTGTGTATGAATCTATATCAGCTTGTGTTGTCTTGTATCACAGGGACACTCTACGTGTAATTGACTCACACAGGTCACATGGTCCACTGTCAGGGTGTGTATGAATCTATATCAGCTTGTGTTGTCTTGTATCACAGGGACACTCTACGTGTAATTGGCTCACACAGGTCACATGGTCCATTGTCAGGATGTGTATGAATCTATATCAGCTTGTGTTGTCTTGTATCACTGGGACACTCTACGTGTAATTGACTCACACAGGTTACATGGTCCATTGTCAGGGTGTGTATGAATCTATATCAGCTTGTGTTGTCTTGTATCACAGGGACACTCTACGTGTAATTGGCTCACACAGGTTACATGGTCCATTGTCAGGGTGTGTACGAATCTATATCAGCTTGTGTTGTCTTGTATCACAGGGACACTCTACGTGTAATTGACTCACACAGGTCACATGGTCCACTGTCAGGGTGTGTATGAATCTATATCAGCTTGTGTTGTCTTGTATCACAGGGACACTCTACGTGTAATTGACTCACACAGGTCACATGTGTCCATTGTCAGGGTGTGTATGAATCTATATCAGCTTGTGTTGTCTTGTATCACAGGGACACTCTACGTGTAATTGACTCACACAGGTCACATGGTCCACTGTCAGGGTGTGTATGAATCTATATCAGCTTGTGTTGTCTTGTATCACAGGGACACTCTACGTGTAATTGGCTCACACAGGTCACATGGTCCATTGTCAGGATGTGTATGAATCTATATCAGCTTGTGTTGTCTTGTATCACTGGGACACTCTACGTGTAATTGACTCACACAGGTCACATGGTCCATTGTCAGGGTGTGTATGAATCTATATCAGGTTGTGTTGTCTTGTATCACAGGGACACTCTACGTGTAATTGACTCACACAGCTCACATGGTCCGTTGTCAGAGTGTGTATGAATCTATATCAGCTTGTGTTGTCTTGTATCACAGGGACACTCTACGTGTAATTGGCTCACACAGGTCACATGGTCCATTGTCAGGGTGTGTACGAATCTATATCAGCTTGTGTTGTCTTGTATCACAGGGACACTCTACGTGTAATTGACTCACACAGGTCACATGGTCCACTGTCAGGGTGTGTATGAATCTATATCAGCTTGTGTTGTCTTGTATCACAGGGACACTCTACGTGTAATTGACTCACACAGGTCACATGTGTCCATTGTCAGGGTGTGTATGAATCTATATCAGCTTGTGTTGTCTTGTATCACAGGGACACTCTACGTGTAATTGACTCACACAGGTCACATGGTCCACTGTCAGGGTGTGTATGAATCTATATCAGCTTGTGTTGTCTTGTATCACAGGGACACTCTACGTGTAATTGGCTCACACAGGTCACATGGTCCATTGTCAGGATCTGTATGAATCTATATCAGCTTGTGTTGTCTTGTATCACTGGGACACTCTACGTGTAATTGACTCACACAGGTCACATGGTCCATTGTCAGGGTGTGTATGAATCTATATCAGGTTGTGTTGTCTTGTATCACAGGGACGCTCTACGTGTAATTGACTCACACAGCTCACATGGTTCATTGTCAGGATGTGTATGAATCTATATCAGCTTGTGTTGTCTTGTATCACAGGGACACTCTACGTGTAATTGACTCACACAGGTCACATGTGTCCATTGTCAGGGTGTGTATGAATCTATATCAGCTTGTGTTGTCTTGTATCACAGGGACACTCTACGTGTAATTGGCTCACACAGGTCACATGGTCCATTGTCAGGATGTGTATGAATCTATGTCAGCTTTTGTTGTCTTGTATCACTGGGACACTCTACGTGTAATTGACTCACACAGCTCACATGGTCCATTGTCAGGGTGTGTATGAATCTATATCAGCTTGTGTTGTCTTGTATCACACGGACACTCTACGTGTAATTGACTCACACAGGTCACATGGTCCACTGTCAGGGTGTGTATGAATCTATATCAGCTTGTGTTGTCTTGTATCACTGGGACACTCTACGTGTAATTGACTCACACAGGTCACATGGTCCATTGTCAGGGTGTGTATGAATCTATATCAGCTTGTGTTGTCTTGTATCACAGGGACACTCTACGTGTAATTGACTCACACAGGTCACATGGTTCATTGTCAGGATGTGTATGAATCTATATTAGCTTGTGTTGTCTTGTATCACAGGGACACTCTACGTGTAATTGACTCACACAGGTCACATGGTCCATTGTCAGGATGTGTATGAATCTATATCAGCTTGTGTTGTCTTGTATCACAGGGACACTCTACGTGTAATTGACTCACACAGCTCACATGGTCCATTGTCAGGGTGTGTATGAATCTATATCAGCTTGTGTTGTCTTGTATCACAGGGACACTCTACGTGTAATTGGCTCACACAGGTCACATGGTCCATTGTCAGGATGTGTATGAATCTATATCAGCTTGTGTTGTCTTGTATCACAGGGACACTCTACGTGTAATTGACTCACACAGGTCACATGGTCCACTGTCAGGGTGTGTATGAATCTATATCAGCTTGTGTTGTCTTGTATCACCGGGTCACTCTACGTGTAATTGGCTCACACAGGTCACATGGTCCACTGTCAGGGTGTGTATGAATCTATATCAGCTTGTGTTGTCTTGTATCACAGGGACACTCTACGTGTAATTGGCTCACACAGGTCACATGGTTCATTGTCAGGGTGTGTATGAATCTATATCAGCTTGTGTTGTCTTGTATCACAGGGACACTCTACGTGTAATTGGCTCACACAGGTCACATGGTCCATTGTCAGGATGTGTATGAATCTATATCAGCTTGTGTTGTCTTGTATCACCGGGACACTCTATGTGTAATTGGCTCACACAGGTCACATGTGTCCACTGTCAGGGTGTGTATGAATCTATATCAGCTTGTGTTGTCTTGTATCACAGGGATACTCTACGTGTAATTGACTCACACAGGTCACATGGTCCACTGTCAGGGTGTGTATGAATCTATATCAGCTTGTGTTGTCTTGTATCACAGGGATACTCTACGTGTAATTGACTCACACAGGTCACATGGTCCATTGTCAGGGTGTGTATGAATCTATATCAGCTTGTGATGTCTTGTATCACAGGGACATTACGTGTAATTGACTCACACAGGTTACATGGACCATTGTCAGGATGTGTATGAATCTATATCAGCTTGTGTTGTCTTGTATCAGAAGGACACTCTACGTGTAATTGGGCTCACACAGGTCACATGGTTCATTGTCAGGATGTGTATGAATCTATATCAGCTTGTGTTGTCTTGTATCACAGGGACACCCTACGTGTAATTGACTCACACAGGTCACATGGTCCATTGTCAGGATGTGTATGAATCTATATCAGGTTGTGTTGTCTTGTATCACAGGGACACTCTACGTGTAATTGACTCACACAGGTCACATGGTCCATTGTCAGGATGTGTATGAATCTATATCAGCTTGTGTTGTCTTGTATCACAGGGACACTCTACGTGTAATTGACTCACACAGGTCACATGTGTCCATTGTCAGGGTGTGTATGAATCTATATCAGCTTGTGTTGTCTTGTATCACAGGGACGCTCTACGTGTAATTGGCTCACACAGGTCACATGGTCCATTGTCAGGGTGTGTATGAATCTATATCAGCTTGTGTTGTCTTTATCACAGGGACACTCTACGTGTAATTGGCTCACACAGGTCACATGTGTCCATTGTCAGGGTGTGTATGAATATATATCAGCTTGTGTTGTCTTGTATCACAGGGACACTCTATGTGTAATTGACTCACACAGGTCACATGTGTCCATTGTCAGGGTGTGTATGAATCTATGTCAGCTTGTGTTGTCTTGTATCACAGGGACACTCTACGTGTAATTGACTCACACAGGTCACATGGTCCACTGTCGGGGTCTGTACGAATCTATATCAGGTTGTGTTGTCTTGTATCACAGGGACACTCTACGTGTAATTGACTCACACAGGTCACATGGTCCACTGTCGGGGTGTGTATGAATATATATCAGCTTGTGTTGTCTTGTATCACAGGGACACTCTACGTGTAATTGACTCACACAGGTCACATGGTCCATTGTCGGGGTCTGTACGAATCTATATCAGCTTGTGTTGTCTTGTATCACAGGGACACTCTACGTGTAATTGACTCACACAGGTTACATGGACCATTGTCAGGATGTGTATGAATCTATATCAGCTTGTGTTGTCTTGTATCAGAGGGACACTCTACGTGTAATTGGCTCACACAGCTCACATGGTCCATTGTCAGGGTGTGTATGAATCTATATCAGCTTGTGTTGTCTTGTATCAGAGGGACACTCTACGTGTAATTGACTCACACAGGTCACATGTGTCCATTGTCAGGGTGTGTATGAATCTATATCAGCTTGTGTTGTCTTGTATCACAGGGACACTCTACGTGTAATTGACTCACACAGGTCACATGGTCCATTGTCAGGGTGTGTATGAATCTATATCAGCTTGTGTTGTCTTGTATCACAGGGACACTACGTGTAATTGACTCACACAGGTCACATGGTCCACTGTCGGGGTGTGTATGCATATATATCAGCTTGTGTTGTCTTGTATCACAGGGACGCTCTTCGTGTAATTGACTCACACAGGCCACATGTGTCCATTGTCAGGGTGTGTATGAATCTATATCAGCTTGTGTTGTCTTGTATCAGAGGGACACTCTACGTGTAATTGACTCACACAGGTCACATGTGTCCATTGTCAGGGTGTGTATGAATATATATCAGCTTGTGTTGTCTTGTATCACAGGGACACTCTATGTGTAATTGACTCACACAGGTCACATGTGTCCATTGTCAGGATGTGTATGAATCTATGTCAGCTTGTGTTGTCTTGTATCACAGGGACACTCTACGTGTAATTGGCTCACATAGGTCACATGGTCCACTGTCAGGGTGTGTATGAATCTATATCAGCTTGTGTTGTCTTGTATGACTGGGACACTCTACGTGTAATTGGCTCACACAGGTCACATGTGTCCATTGTCAGGGTGTGTATGAATCTATATCAGCTTGTGTTGTCTTGTATCACAGGGACACTCTACGTGTAATTGACTCACACAGGTCACATGTGTCCATTGTCAGGGTGTGAATCTATATCAGCTTGTGTAGTCTTGTATCACTGGGACACTCTACGTGTAATTGGCTCACACAGGTCACATGGTCCATTGTCAGGGTGTGTATGAATCTATATCAGCTTGTGTTGTCTTGTATCACTGGGATACTCTACGTGTAATTGACTCACACAGGTCACATGTGTCCATTGTCAGGGTGTGTATGAATCTATATCAGCTTGTGTTGTCTTGTATCACAGGGACGCTCTACGTGTAATTGACTCACACAGGTCACATGTGTCCATTGTCAGGGTGTGTATGAATCTATATCAGCTTGTGTTGTCTTGTATCACAGGGATACTCTACGTGTAATTGACTTACACAGGTCACATGGTCCATTGTCAGGGTGTGTATGAATCTATATCAGCTTGTGTTGTCTTGTATCACAGGGACACTCTACGTGTAATTGACTCACACAGGTCACATGTGTCCATTGTCAGGGTGTGTATGAATCTATATCAGCTTATGTTGTCTTGTATCACAGGGACACTCTACGTGTTATTGGCTCACACAGGTCACATGGTCCATTGTCAGGGTGTGTATGAATCTATATCAGCTTATGTTGTCTTGTATCACAGGGACACTCTACGTGTAATTGACTCACACAGGTCACATGTGTCCATTGTCAGGGTGTGTATGAATCTATATCAGCTTATGTTGTCTTGTATCACCGGGACACTCTACGTGTAATTGGCTCACACAGGTCACATGGTCCATTGTCAGGGTGTGTATGAATCTATATCAGCTTGTGTTGTCTTGTATCACTGGGACACTCTACGTGTAATTGACTCACAAAGGTCACATGTGTCCATTGTCAGGGTGTGTATGAATCTATATCAGCTTGTGTTGTCTTGTATCACCGGGACACTCTACGTGTAATTGGCTCACACAGGCCACATGGTCCATTGTCAGGGTGTGTATGAATCTATATCAGCTTGTGTTGTCTTGTATCACAGGGACACTCTACGTGTAATTGGCTCACACAGGTCACATGTGTCCATTGTCAGGGTGTGTATGAATCTATATCAGCTTGTGTTGTCTTGTATCACAGGGATACTCTACGTGTAATTGACTCACACAGGTCACATGGTCCATTGTCAGGATGTGTATGAATCTATATCAGCTTGTGTTGTCTTGTATCACAGGGACACTCTACGTGTAATTGGCTCACACAGGTCACATGGTCCATTGTCAGGGTGTGTATGAATCTATATCAGCTTGTGTTGTCTTGTATCACAGGGACACTCTACGTGTAATTGGCTCACACAGGTCACATGGTCCATTGTCAGGGTGTGTATGAATCTATATCAGGTTGTGTTGTCTTGTATCACAGGGACACTCTACGTGTAATTGACTCACACAGGTCACATGGTCCATTGTCAGGGTGTGTATGAATCTATATCAGCTTGTGTTGTCTTGTATCACAGGGATACTCTACGGGTAATTGGCTCACACAGGTCACATGTGTCATTGTCAGGGTGTGTATGGATCTATATCAGCTTGTGTTGTCTTGTATCACAGGGACACTCTACGTGTAATTGGCTCACACAGGTCACATGTGTCCATTGTCAGGGTGTGTATGAATCTGTATCAGCTTATGTTGTCTTGTATCACCGGGACACTCTACGTGTAATTGACTCACACAGGTGACATGTGTGTCCATTGTCAGGGTGTATATGAATCTATATCAGCTTTTGTTGTCTTGTATCACCGGGACACTCTACGTGTAATTGGCTCACACAGGTGACATGTGTCCATTGTCAGGGTGTGTATGAATCTATATCAGCTTGTGTTGTCTTGTATCACAGGGATACTCTACGTGTAATTGGCTCACACAGGTAACATGTGTCCATTGTCAGGGTGTGTATGGATCTATATCAGCTTGTGTTGTCTTGTATCACAGGGACACTCTACGTGTAATTGGCTCACACAGGTCACATGTGTCCATTGTCAGGGTGTGTATGAATCTATATCAGCTTGTGTTGTCTTGTATCACAGGGACACTCTACGTGTAATTGGCTCACACAGGTCACATGGTCCATTGTCAGGGTGTGTATGAATCTATATCAGCTTGTGTTGTCTTGTATCACCGGGACACTCAACGTGTAATTGGCTCACACAGGTCACATGTGTCCATTGTCAGGGTGTGTATGAATCTATATCAGCTTGTGTTGTCTTGTATCACAGGGATACTCTACGTGTAATTGGCTCACACAGGTCACATGGTCCATTGTCAGTGTGTGTATGAATCTATATCAGCTTGTGATGTCTTGTATCACAGGGATACTCTACGTGTAATTGGCTCACACAGGTAACATGTGTCCATTGTCAGGGTGTGTATGGATCTATATCAGCTTGTGTTGTCTTGTATCACAGAGACACTCTACGTGTAATCGGCTCACACAGGTCACATGTGTCCATTGTCAGGGTGTGTATGAATCTATATCAGCTTGTGTTGTCTTGTATCACAGGGACACTCTACGTGTAATTGGCTCACATAGGTCACATGGTCCATTGTCAGGATGTGTATGAATCTATATCAGCTTGTGTTGTCTTGTATGACTGGGACACTCTACGTGTAATTGACTCACATAGGTCACATGTGTCAATTGTCAGGGTGTGTATGAATCTATATTAGCTTGTGTTGTCTTGTATCACCGGGACACTCTACGTGTAATTGGCTCACACAGGTCACATGGTCCTCTGTCAGGGTGTGTATGAATCTATATCAGCTTGTGTTGTCTTGTATCACAGGGACACTCTACGTGTAATTGGCTCACACAGGTCACATGGTCCATTGTCAGGGTGTGTATGAATCTATATTAGCTTGTGTTGTCTTGTATCACAGGGACACTCTATGTGTAATTGACTCACACAGGTCACATGTGTCCATTGTCAGGGTGTATATGAATCTATATCAGCTTGTGTTGTCTTGTATCACAGGGATACTCTACGTGTAATTGGCTCACACAGGTCACATGGTCCATTGTCAGGGTGTGTATGAATCTATATCAGCTTGTGTTGTCTTGTATCACAGGGACACTCTACGTGTAATTGGCTCACATTGGTCACATGGTCCATTGTCAGGGTGTGTATGAATCTATATCAGCTTGTGTTGTCTTGTATCACCGGGACACTCTACGTGTAATTGGCTCACACAGGTCACATGGTCCATTGTCAGGGTGTGTATGAATCTATATCAGCTTGTGTTGTCTTGTTTCACTGGGACACTCTACGTGTAATTGACTCACACAGGTCACATGTGTCCATTGTCAGGGTGTGTATGAATCTATATCAGCTTGTGTTGTCTTGTATCACAGGGACGCTCTACGTGTAATTGACTCACACAGGTCACATGGTCCATTGTCAGGGTGTGTATGAATCTATATCAGCTTTTGTTGTCTTGTATCACAGGGACAATCTATGTGTAATTGACTCACACAGGTCACATGTGTCCATTGTCAGGGTGTGTATGAATCTATATCAGCTTGCTTGTCTTGTATCACAGGGACACTCTACGTGTAATTGGCTCACACAGGTCACATGTGTCCATTGTCAGGGTGTGTATGAATCTATATCAGCTTGTGTTGTCTTGTATCACAGGGACACTCTACGTGTAATTGACTCACACAGGTCACGTGGTCCACTGTCAGGGAGTGTATGAATCTATATCAGCTTGTGTTGTCTTGTATCACAGGGACACTCTACGTGTAATTGGCTCACACAGGTCACATGGTCCATTGTCAGGGTGTGTATGAATCTATATCAGTTTGTGTTGTCTTGTATCACAGGGACACTCTACGTGTAATGGTCTCACACAGGTCACATGTGTCCACTGTCAGGGTGTGTATATAGAGAATACTAAACGAATGGTAATGTGATAACATTTTTAAGCAACGAGTGTATAGAATTGGTATCAGACGAACGAAAGTGAGTCTGATACCTAATTCTATTCACGAGTTGCTTAAAAATGTTATCACATTACCATGAGTTTAGTATTTTATTTATTACTCAACCCTCATATCAATATTTATGTAAACAAAACAAGAATCAGCTGACTTGGAACAATCTGGAAATCAGCGTATGAATTTCCATGAGTCCAAATAAAATAGTTCGCTATTTTTTGGATGTTTACACATGTCATACGCCTATAAACATGATACAAAGTATATTGGTGAAAACATATTTAATTATCAAAAGATGCATTGGTAAAATAAACACTAAGTAGCAACGAAAACTGTCAACACATCATGCACTCGCAAAGTGACGTCATCAGATCGCCAAGTGACGTCATCGGAATTTGTCCTGTTTCGAGGTCACGTTATGTAGGCGAACAGTGTCAACGGCAGCGATTGATTGATTGATTACATTGACATGAGTTACTGAATGTGTTGATAGGAATCGGGAGATAGATTTGGGTAAAGGTAGTTACACGAGAACATGTTAGGATTGTGTGCTTGTTGAAGGGAAAGGTTATGGTGGCATCGAAGCAAGTAAACAGTCGAAGCGCCACGTTAATCAATGTTACGCGGTAGGCAGAGGCGGCAACACCGCTTAATTGTGACGGCACAGAAGGTGGACAAGTGATCAAGCGAATGATTGATTTGTGCTGGTTAGCAAAAAGATAATGCATTTAAAAAACCGCTAAGATAATATTCTTTTTTGAGAATGTAAAATTTGACAGTCGCCACTTATGAGTCACGTGATTGGACAATGTCATGTGACGTTCGAAAGTAGTTCCGTTTCTTTGCACGAGCTGGTAACACACATGTGTGTTACCAACTCATTGTTATCTAATGAGTGATCTCACCACGGTTGAGTAATAAGAATCTATATCAGCTTGTGTTGTCTTGTATCACCGGGACACTCTACGTGTAATTGGCTCTAACAGGTCACGTGGTCCACTGTCAGGGTGTGAATCTATATCAGCTTGTGTTGTCTTGTATCACATGGACACTCTACGTGTAATTAACTCACACAGGACAAATGGTCAATTGTCAGGGTGTGTATGAATCTATATCAGCTTGTGTTGTCTTGTATAACCGGAAACACTCTACATGTAATTGGCTCACACAGGTCACATGGTCCATTGTCAGGGTGTGTATGAATCTATATCAGCTTGTGTTGTCTTCTATCACAGGGACACTCTACGTGTAATTGGCTCACACAGGTCACATGGTCCACTGTCAGGGTGTGTATGAATCTATATCAGCTTGTGTTGTCTTGTATCACCGGGACACTCTACGTGTAATTGGCTCACACAGGTCACATGTGTCCATTGTCAGGGTGTGTATGAATCTATATCAGCTTGTGTTGTCTTGTATCACAGGGATACTCTACGTGTAATTGGCTCACACAGGTCACATGGTCCATTGTCAGTGTGTGTATGAATCTATATCAGGTTGTGTTGTCTTGTATCACAGGGATACTCTACGTGTAATTGGCTCACACAGGTAACATGTGTCCATTGTCAGGGTGTGTATGGATCTATATCAGCTTGTGTTGTCTTGTATCACAGGGACACTCTACGTGTAATTGGCTCACACAGGTCACATGTGTCCATTGTCAGGGTGTGTATGAATCTATATCAGCTTGTGTTGTCTTGTATCACAGGGACACTCTACGTGTAATTGGCTCACATAGGTCACATGGTCCATTGTCAGGATGTGTATGAATCTATATCAGCTTGTGTTGTCTTGTATGACTGGGACACTCTACGTGTAATTGACTCACATAGGTCACATGTGTCAATTGTCAGGGTGTGTATGAATCTATATTAGCTTGTGTTGTCTTGTATCACCGGGACAATCTACGTGTAATTGGCTCACACAGGTCACATGGTCCTCTGTCAGGGTGTGTATGAATCTATATCAGCTTGTGTTGTCTTGTATCACCGGGATACTCTACGTGTAATTGACTCACACAGGTCACATGGTCCATTGTCAGGGTGTGTATGAATCTATATCAGCTTGTGTTGTCTTGTATCACAGGGACACTCTACGTGTAATTGGCTCACACAGGTCACATGGTCCATTGTCAGGGTGTGTATGAATCTATATCAGCTTGTGTTGTCTTGTATCACAGGGACACTCTACGTGTAATTGCCTCACACAGGTCACATGTGTCAATTGTCAGGGTGTGTATGAATCTATATCAGCTTGTGTTGTCTTGTATCACAGGGACACTCTACGTGTAATGGTCTCACACAGGTCACATGTGTCCACTGTCAGGGTGTGTATATAGAGAATACTAAACGAATGGTAATGTGATAACATTTTTAAGCAACGAGTGTATAGAATTGGTATCAGACGAACGAAAGTGAGTCTGATACCTAATTCTATTCACGAGTTGCTTAAAAATGTTATCACATTACCATGAGTTTAGTATTTTATTTATTACTCAACCCTCATATCAATATTTATGTAAACAAAACAAGAATCAGCTGACTTGGAACAATCTGGAAATCAGCGTATGAATTTCCATGAGTCCAAATAAAATAGTTCGCTATTTTTTGGATGTTTACACATGTCATACGCCTATAAACATGATACAAAGTATATTTGTGAAAACATATTTAATTATCAAAAGATGCATTGGTAAAATAAACACTAAGTAGCAACGAAAACTGTCAACACATCATGCACTCGCAAAGTGACGTCATCAGATCGCCAAGTGACGTCATCGGAATTTGTCCTGTTTCGAGGTCACGTTATGTAGGCGAACAGTGTCAACGGCAGCGATTGATTGATTGATTACATTGACATGAGTTACTGAATGTGTTGATAGGAATCGGGAGATAGATTTGGGTAAAGGTAGTTACACGAGAACATGTTAGGATTGTGTGCTTGTTGAAGGGAAAGGTTATGGTGGCATCGAAGCAAGTAAACAGTCGAAGCGCCACGTTAATCAATGTTACGCGGTAGGCAGAGGCGGCAACACCGCTTAATTGTGACGGCACAGAAGGTGGACAAGTGATCAAGCGAATGATTGATTTGTGCTGGTTAGCAAAAAGATAATGCATTTAAAAAACCGCTAAGATAATATTCTTTTTTGAGAATGTAAAATTTGACAGTCGCCACTTATGAGTCACGTGATTGGACAATGTCATGTGACGTTCGAAAGTAGTTCCGTTTCTTTGCACGAGCTGGTAACACACATGTGTGTTACCAACTCATTGTTATCTAATGAGTGATCTCACCACGGTTGAGTAATAAGAATCTATATCAGCTTGTGTTGTCTTGTATCACCGGGACACTCTACGTGTAATTGGCTCTAACAGGTCACGTGGTCCACTGTCAGGGTGTGAATCTATATCAGCTTGTGTTGTCTTGTATCACATGGACACTCTACGTGTAATTAACTCACACAGGACAAATGGTCCATTGTCAGGGTGTGTATGAATCTATATCAGCTTGTGTTGTCTTGTATAACCGGAAACACTCTACATGTAATTGGCTCACACAGGTCACATGGTCCATTGTCAGGGTGTGTATGAATCTATATCAGCTTGTGTTGTCTTGTATCACAGGGACACTCTACGTGTAATTGGCTCACACAGGTCACATGGTCCACTGTCAGGGTGTGTATGAATCTATATCAGCTTGTGTTGTCTTGTATCACCGGGACACTCTACGTGTAATTGGCTCACACAGGTCACATAGTCCACTGTCAGGGTGTGTATGAATCTATATCAGCTTGTGTTGTATTGTATCACAGGGACACTCTACGTGTAAATGACTCACACAGGTCACGTGGTCCACTGTCAGAGTGTGTATGAATCTATATCAGCTTGTGTTGTCTTGTATCACAGGGACGCTCTACGTGTAATTGACTCACACAGGTCACATGGTCCACTGTCAGGGTGTGTATGAATCTGTGTCAGCTTGTGTTGTCTTGTATCACAGGGACACTCTACGTGTAATTGGCTCACACAGGTCACATGGTCCACTGTCAGGGTGTGTATGAATCTATATCAGCTTGTGTTGTCTTGTATCACCGGAACACTCTACGTGTAATTGACTCACACAGGTCACGCGGTCCACTGTCAGGGTGTGTATGAATCTATATCAGCTTGTGTTTTGTCTTGTATCACAGGGACACTCTACGTGTAATTGGCTCACACAGGTCACATGGTCCACTATCAGGGTCTGTATGAATCTATATCAGCTTGTGTTGTCTTGTATCACCGGGACACTCTACGTGTAATTGACTCACACAGGTCACGCGGTCAACTGTCAGGGTGTGTATGAATCTATATCAGCTTGTGTTTTGTCTTGTATCACAGGGACACTCTACGTGTAATTGGCTCACACAGGTCACATGGTCCACTGTCAGGGTGTGTATGAATCTATAATAGCTTGTGTTGTCTTGTATCACAGGGACACTCTACGTGTAATTGGCTCACATTGGTCACATGGTCCATTGTCAGGGTGTGTATGAATCTATATCAGCTTGTGTTGTCTTGTATCACACGGACAGTCTACGTGTAATTGGCTCACACAGGTCACATGGTCCATTGTCAGGGTGTGTATGAATCTATATCAGCTTGTGTTGTCTTGTATCACTGGGACACTCTACGTGTAATTGACTCACACAGGTCACATGGTCCATTGTCAGGGTGTGTATGAATCTATATCAGCTTGTGTTGTCTTGTATCACCGGAACACTCTACGTGTAATTGACTCACACAGGTCACGCGGTCCACTGTCAGGGTGTGTATGAATCTATATCAGCTTGTGTTTTGTCTTGTATCACAGGGACACTCTACGTGTAATTGGCTCACACAGGTCACATGGTCCACTATCAGGGTCTGTATGAATCTATATCAGCTTGTGTTGTCTTGTATCACCGGGACACTCTACGTGTAATTGACTCACACAGGTCACATGTGTCCATTGTCAGGGTGTGTATGAATCTATATCAGCTTGTGTTGTCTTGTATCACAGGGACACTCTACGTGTAATTGACTCACACAGGTCACGTGGTCCACTGTCAGGGAGTGTATGAATCTATATCAGCTTGTGTTGTCTTGTATCACAGGGACACTCTACGTGTAATTGGCTCACACAGGTCACATGGTCCATTGTCAGGGTGTGTATGAATCTATATCAGATTGTGTTGTCTTGTATCACAGGGACACTCTACTTGTAATGGTCTCACACAGGTCACATGTGTCCACTGTCAGGGTGTGTATGAATCTATATCAGCTTGTGTTGTCTTGTATCACCGGAACACTCTACGTGTAATTGACTCACACAGGTCACGCGGTCCACTGTCAGGGTGTGTATGAATCTATATCAGCTTGTGTTTTGTCTTGTATCACAGGGACACTCTACGTGTAATTGGCTCACACAGGTCACATGGTCCACTGTCAGGGTCTGTATGAATCTATATCAGCTTGTGTTGTCTTGTATCACCGGGACACTCTACGTGTAATTGACTCACACAGGTCACGCGGTCAACTGTCAGGGTGTGTATGAATCTATATCAGCTTGTGTTTTGTCTTGTATCACAGGGACACTCTACGTGTAATTGGCTCACACAGGTCACATGGTCCACTGTCAGGGTGTGTATGAATCTATATCAGCTTGTGTTGTCTTGTATCACAGGGACACTCTACGTGTAATTGGCTCACATTGGTCACATGGTCCATTGTCAGGGTGTGTATGAATCTATATCAGCTTGTGTTGTCTTGTATCACCGGGACAGTCTACGTGTAATTGGCTCTAACAGGTCACGTTGTCCACTGTCAGGGTGTGAATCTATATCAGCTTGTGTTGTCTTGTATCACATGGACACTCTACGTGTAATTAACTCACACAGGACAAATGGTCCATTGTCAGGGTGTGTATGAATCTATATCAGCTTGTGTTGTCTTGTATAACCGGAAACACTCTACATGTAATTGGCTCACACAGGTCACATGGTCCATTGTCAGGGTGTGTATGAATCTATATCAGCTTGTGTTGTCTTGTATCACAGGGACACTCTACGTGTAATTGGCTCACACAGGTCACATGGTCCACTGTCAGGGTGTGTATGAATCTATATCAGCTTGTGTTGTCTTGTATCACCGGGACAGTCTACGTGTAATTGGCTCTAACAGGTCACGTGGTCCACTGTCAGGGTGTGAATCTATATCAGCTTGTGTTGTCTTGTATCACATGGACACTCTACGTGTAATTAACTCACACAGGACAAATGGTCCATTGTCAGGGTGTGTATGAATCTATATCAGCTTGTGTTGTCTTGTATAACCGGAAACACTCTACATGTAATTGGCTCACACAGGTCACATGGTCCATTGTCAGGGTGTGTATGAATCTATATCAGCTTGTGTTGTCTTGTATCACAGGGACACTCTACGTGTAATTGGCTCACACAGGTCACATGGTCCACTGTCAGGGTGTGTATGAATCTATATCAGCTTGTGTTGTCTTGTATCACCGGGACACTCTACGTGTAATTGGCTCACACAGGTCACATGGTCCACTGTCAGGGTGTGTATGAATTTATATCAGCTTGTGTTGTATTGTATCACAGGGACACTCTACGTGTAAATGACTCACACAGGTCACGTGGTCCACTGTCAGAGTGTGTATGAATCTATATCAGCTTGTGTTGTCTTGTATCACAGGGACGCTCTACGTGTAATTGACTCACACAGGTCACATGGTCCACTGTCAGGGTGTGTATGAATCTGTGTCAGCTTGTGTTGTCTTGTATCACCGGGACACTCTACGTGTAATTGGCTCACACAGGTCACATGGTCCACTGTCAGGGTGTGTATGAATCTATATCAGCTTGTGTTGTCTTGTATCACCGGAACACTCTACGTGTAATTGACTCACACAGGTCACGCGGTCCACTGTCAGGGTGTGTATGAATCTATATCAGCTTGTGTTTTGTCTTGTATCACAGGGACACTCTACGTGTAATTGGCTCACACAGGTCACATGGTCCACTGTCAGGGTTTGTATGAATCTATATCAGCTTGTGTTGTCTTGTATCACCGGGACACTCTACGTGTAATTGACTCACACAGGTCACGCGGTCAACTGTCAGGGTGTGTATGAATCTATATCAGCTTGTGTTTTGTCTTGTATCACAGGGACACTCTACGTGTAATTGGCTCACACAGGTCACATGGTCCACTGTCAGGGTGTGTATGAATCTATATCAGCTTGTGTTGTCTTGTATCACAGGGACACTCTACGTGTAATTGGCTCACATTGGTCACATGGTCCATTGTCAGGGTGTGTATGAATCTATATCAGCTTGTGTTGTCTTGTATCACCGGGACAGTCTACGTGTAATTGGCTCTAACAGGTCACGTGGTCCACTGTCAGGGTGTGAATCTATATCAGCTTGTGTTGTCTTGTATCACATGGACACTCTACGTGTAATTAACTCACACAGGACAAATGGTCCATTGTCAGGGTGTGTATGAATCTATATCAGCTTGTGTTGTCTTGTATAACCGGAAACACTCTACATGTAATTGGCTCACACAGGTCACATGGTCCATTGTCAGGGTGTGTATGAATCTATATCAGCTTGTGTTGTCTTGTATCACAGGGACACTCTACGTGTAATTGGCTCACACAGGTCACATGGTCCACTGTCAGGGTGTGTATGAATCTATATCAGCTTGTGTTGTCTTGTATCACCGGGACACTCTACGTGTAATTGGCTCACACAGGTCACATGGTCCACTGTCAGGGTGTGTATGAATCTATATCAGCTTGTGTTGTATTGTATCACAGGGACACTCTACGTGTAAATGACTCACACAGGTCACGTGGTCCACTGTCAGAGTGTGTATGAATCTATATCAGCTTGTGTTGTCTTGTATCACAGGGACGCTCTACGTGTAATTGACTCACACAGGTCACATGGTCCACTGTCAGGGTGTGTATGAATCTGTGTCAGCTTGTGTTGTCTTGTATCACCGGGACACTCTACGTGTAATTGGCTCACACAGGTCACATGGTCCACTGTCAGGGTGTGTATGAATCTATATCAGCTTGTGTTGTCTTGTATCACCGGAACACTCTACGTGTAATTGACTCACACAGGTCACGCGGTCCACTGTCAGGGTGTGTATGAATCTATATCAGCTTGTGTTTTGTCTTGTATCACAGGGACACTCTACGTGTAATTGGCTCACACAGGTCACATGGTCCACTGTCAGGGTCTGTATGAATCTATATCAGCTTGTGTTGTCTTGTATCACCGGGACACTCTACGTGTAATTGACTCACACAGGTCACACGGTCAACTGTCAGGGTGTGTATGAATCTATATCAGCTTGTGTTTTGTCTTGTATCACAGGGACACTCTACGTGTAATTGGCTCACACAGGTCACATGGTCCACTGTCAGGGTGTGTATGAATCTATATCAGCTTGTGTTGTCTTGTATCACAGGGACACTCTACGTGTAATTGGCTCACATTGGTCACATGGTCCATTGTCAGGGTGTGTATGAATCTATATCAGCTTGTGTTGTCTTGTATCACCGGGACAGTCTACGTGTAATTGGCTCACACAGGTCACATGGTCCATTGTCAGGGTGTGTATGAATCTATATCAGCTTGTGTTGTCTTGTATCACTGGGACACTCTACGTGTAATTGACTCACACAGGTCACATGGTCCATTGTCAGGGTGTGTATGAATCTATATCAGCTTGTGTTTTGTCTTGTATCACAGGGACACTCTACGTGTAATTGGCTCACACAGGTCACATGGTCCACTGTCAGGGTCTGTATGAATCTATATCAGCTTGTGTTGTCTTGTATCACCGGGACACTCTACGTGTAATTGACTCACACAGGTCACGCGGTCAACTGTCAGGGTGTGTATGAATCTATATCAGCTTGTGTTTTGTCTTGTATCACAGGGACACTCTACGTGTAATTGGCTCACACAGGTCACATGGTCCACTGTCAGGGTGTGTATGAATCTATATCAGCTTGTGTTGTCTTGTATCACAGGGACACTCTACGTGTAATTGGCTCACATTGGTCACATGGTCCATTGTCAGGGTGTGTATGAATCTATATCAGCTTGTGTTGTCTTGTATCACCGGGACAGTCTACGTGTAATTGGCCCACACAGGTCACATGGTCCATTGTCAGGGTGTGTATGAATCTATATCAGCTTGTGTTGTCTTGTATCACTGGGACACTCTACGTGTAATTGACTCACACAGGTCACATGGTCCATTGTAAGGGTGTGTATGAATCTATATCAGCTTGTGTTGTCTTGTATCACTGGGACACTCTACGTGTAATTGACTCACACAGGTCACATGGTCCATTGTCAGGGTGTGTATGAATCTATATCAGCTTTTGTTGTCTTGTATCACAGGGACACTCTACGTGTAATTGACTCACACAGGTCACATGTGTCCATTGTCAGGGTGTGTATGAATCTATATCAGCTTGTGTTGTCTTGTATCACAGGGACACTCTACGTGTAATTGACTCACACAGGTCACGTGGTCCACTGTCAGGGAGTGTATGAATCTATATCAGCTTGTGTTGTCTTGTATCACAGGGACACTCTACGTGTAATTGGCTCACACAGGTCACATGGTCCATTGTCAGGGTGTGTATGAATCTATATCAGTTTGTGTTGTCTTGTATCACAGGGACACTCTACTTGTAATGGTCTCACACAGGTCACATGTGTCCACTGTCAGGGTGTGTATGAATCTATATCAGCTTGTGTTGTCTTGTATCACCGGGACACTCTACGTGTAATTGGCTCTAACAGGTCACGTGGTCCACTGTCAGGGTGTGAATCTATATCAGCTTGTGTTGTCTTGTATCACATGGACACTCTATGTGTAATTAACTCACACAGGACAAATGGTCCATTGTCAGGGTGTGTATGAATCTATATCAGCTTGTGTTGTCTTGTATCACAGGGACGCTCTACGTGTAATTGACTCACACAGGTCACATGGTCCACTGTCAGGGTGTGTATGAATCTGTGTCAGCTTGTGTTGTCTTGTATCACCGGGACACTCTACGTGTAATTGGCTCACACAGGTCACATGGTCCACTGTCAGGGTGTGTATGAATCTATATCAGCTTGTGTTGTCTTGTATCACCGGGACACTCTACGTGTAATTGGCTCACACAGGTCACATGGTCCATTGTCAGGGTGTGTATGAATCTAAATCAGCTTGTGTTGTCTTGTATCACAGGGACACTCTACGTGTAATTGGCTCACACAGGTCACGTGGTCCACTGTCAGGGTGTGAATCTATATCAGCTTGTGTTGTCTTGTATCACCGGAAACACTCTACATGTAATTGGCTCACACAGGTCACATGGTCCATTGTCAGGGTGTGTATGAATCTAAATCAGCTTGTGTTGTCTTGTATCACAGGGACACTCTACGTGTAATTGGCTCAAACAGGTCACATGGTCCACTGTCAGGGTGTGTATGAATCTATATCAGCTTGTGTTGTCTTGTATCACAGGGACACTCTACGTGTAATTGGCTCACACAGGTCACGTGGTCCACTGTCAGGGCGTGTATGAATCTATATCAGCTTGTGTTGTCTTGTATCACCGGGACACTCTACGTGTAATTGACTCACACAGGTCACATGGTCCATTGTCAGGGCGTGTATGAATCTATATCAGCTTGTGTTGTATTGTATCACAGGGACACTCTACGTGTAATTGACTCACACAGGTCACGTGGTCCACTGTCAGAGTGTGTATGAATCTATATCAGCTTGTGTTGTCTTGTATCACAGGGACGCTCTACGTGTAATTGACTCACACAGGTCACATGGTCCACTGTCAGGGTGTGTTTTTGAATCTGTGTCAGCTTGTGTTGTCTTGTATCACCGGGACACTCTACGTGTAATTGGCTCACACAGGTCACATGGTCCACTGTCAGGGTGTGTATGAATCTATATCAGCTTGTGTTGTCTTGTATCACCGGGACACTCTACGTGTAATTGGCTCACACAGGTCACATGGTCCATTGTCAGGGTGTGTATGAATCTAAATCAGCTTGTGTTGTCTTGTATCACCGGGACACTCTACGTGTAATTGGCTCACACAGGTCACATGGTCCACTGTCAGGGTGTGTATGAATCTATATCAGCTTGTGTTGTCTTGTATCACCGGGTCACTCTACGTGTTATTGGCTCACACAGGTCACATGGTCCACTGTCAGGGTGTGTATGAATCTATATCAGCTTGTGTTGTATTGTATCACAGGGACACTCTACGTGTAATTGACTCACACAGGTCACGTGGTCCACTGTCAGAGTGTGTATGAATCTATATCAGCTTGTGTTGTCTTGTATCACAGGGACGCTCTACGTGTAATTGACTCACACAGGTCACATGGTCCACTGTCAGGGTGTGTATGAATCTGTGTCAGCTTGTGTTGTCTTGTATCACCGGGACACTCTACGTGTAATTGGCTCACACAGGTCACATGGTCCACTGTCAGGGTGTGTATGAATCTATATCAGCTTGTGTTGTCTTGTATCACCAGGACACTCTACGTGTAATTGGCTCACACAGGTCACATGGTCCATTGTCAGGGTGTGTATGAATCTAAATCAGCTTGTGTTGTCTTGTATCACAGGGACACTCTACGTGTAATTGGCTCACACAGGTCACAAGGTCCACTGTCAGGGTGTGTATGAATCTATATCAGTTTGTGTTGTCTTGTATCACCGGGACACTCTACGTGTAATTGGCTCACACAGGTCACGTGGTCCACTGTCAGGGTGTGAATCTATATCAGCTTGTGTTGTCTTGTATCACTGGAAACACTCTACATGTAATTGGCTCACACAGGTCACATGGTCCATTGTCAGGGTGTGTATGAATCTAAATCAGCTTGTGTTGTCTTGTATCACAGGGACACTCTACGTGTAATTGGCTCACACAGGTCACATGGTCCACTGTCAGGGTGTGTATGAATCTATATCAGCTTGTGTTGTCTTGTATCACCGGGACACTCTACGTGTAATTGGCTCACACAGGTCACGTGGTCCACTGTCAGAGTGTGTATGAATCTATATCAGCTTGTGTTGTATTGTATCACAGGGACCCTCTACGTGTAATTGGCTCACACAGGTCACATGGTCCACTGTCAGGGTGTGTATGAATCTATATCAGCTTGTGTTGTCTTGTATCACCGGGACACTCTATGTGTAATTAACTCACACAGGTCACATGGTCCATTGTCAGGGTGTGTATGAATCTATATCAGCTTGTGTTGTCTTGTATCACCGGAAACACTCTACATGTAATTGGCTCACACAGGTCACATGGTCCATTGTCAGGGTGTGTATGAATCTATATCAGCTTGTGTTGTCTTGTATCACAGGGACACTCTACGTGTAATTGGCTCACACAGGTCACATGGTCCACTGTCAATGGTGTGTATGAATCTATATCAGCTTGTGTTGTCTTGTATCACCGGGACACTCTACGTGTAATTGGCTAACACAGGTCACATGGTCCACTGTCAGAGTGTGTATGAATATATATCAGCTTGTGTTGTATTGTATCACAGGGACACTCTACGTGTAATTGGCTCACACAGGTCACATGGTCCACTGTCAGGGTGTGTATGAATCTATATCAGCTTGTGTTGTATTGTATCACAGGGACACTCTACGTGTAATTGACTCACACAGGTCACGTGGTCCACTGTCAGAGTGTGTATGAATCTATATCAGCTTGTGTTGTCTTGTATCACAGGGACGCTCTACGTGTAATTGACTCACACAGGTCACATGGTCCACTGTCAGGGTGTGTATGAATCTGTGTCAGCTTGTGTTGTCTTGTATCACCGGGACACTCTACGTGTAATTGGCTCACACAGGTCACATGGTCCACTGTCAGGGTGTGTATGAATCTATATCAGCTTGTGTTGTCTTGTATCACCAGGACACTCTACGTGTAATTGGCTCACACAGGTCACATGGTCCATTGTCAGGGTGTGTATGAATCTAAATCAGCTTGTGTTGTCTTGTATCACAGGGACACTCTACGTGTAATTGGCTCACACAGGTCACAAGGTCCACTGTCAGGGTGTGTATGAATCTATATCAGTTTGTGTTGTCTTGTATCACCGGGACACTCTACGTGTAATTGGCTCACACAGGTCACGTGGTCCACTGTCAGGGTGTGAATCTATATCAGCTTGTGTTGTCTTGTATCACTGGAAACACTCTACATGTAATTGGCTCACACAGGTCACATGGTCCATTGTCAGGGTGTGTATGAATCTAAATCAGCTTGTGTTGTCTTGTATCACAGGGACACTCTACGTGTAATTGGCTCACACAGGTCACATGGTCCACTGTCAGGGTGTGTATGAATCTATATCAGCTTGTGTTGTCTTGTATCACCGGGACACTCTACGTGTAATTGGCTCACACAGGTCACGTGGTCCACTGTCAGAGTGTGTATGAATCTATATCAGCTTGTGTTGTATTGTATCACAGGGACACTCTACGTGTAATTGGCTCACACAGGTCACATGGTCCACTGTCAGGGTGTGTATGAATCTATATCAGCTTGTGTTGTCTTGTATCACCGGGACACTCTATGTGTAATTAACTCACACAGGTCACATGGTCCATTGTCAGGGTGTGTATGAATCTATATCAGCTTGTGTTGTCTTGTATCACCGGAAACACTCTACATGTAATTGGCTCACACAGGTCACATGGTCCATTGTCAGGGTGTGTATGAATCTATATCAGCTTGTGTTGTCTTGTATCACAGGGACACTCTACGTGTAATTGGCTCACACAGGTCACATGGTCCACTGTCAATGGTGTGTATGAATCTATATCAGCTTGTGTTGTCTTGTATCACCGGGACACTCTACGTGTAATTGGCTAACACAGGTCACATGGTCCACTGTCAGAGTGTGTATGAATATATATCAGCTTGTGTTGTATTGTATCACAGGGACACTCTACGTGTAATTGGCTCACACAGGTCACATGGTCCACTGTCAGGGTGTGTATGAATCTATATCAGCTTGTGTTGTATTGTATCACAGGGACACTCTACGTGTAATTGACTCACACAGGTCACGTGGTCCACTGTCAGAGTGTGTATGAATCTATATCAGCTTGTGTTGTCTTGTATCACAGGGACGCTCTACGTGTAATTGACTCACACAGGTCACATGGTCCACTGTCAGGGTGTGTATGAATCTGTGTCAGCTTGTGTTGTCTTGTATCACCGGGACACTCTACGTGTAATTGGCTCACACAGGTCACATGGTCCACTGTCAGGGTGTGTATGAATCTATATCAGCTTGTGTTGTCTTGTATCACCGGGACACTCTACGTGTAATTGGCTCACACAGGTCACATGGTCCATTGTCAGGGTGTGTATGAATCTATATCAGCTTGTGTTGTCTTGTATCACCGGGACACTCTACGTGTAATTGGCTCACACAGGTCACATGGTCCATTGTCAGGGTGTGTATGAATCTATATCAGCTTGTGTTGTCTTGTATCACAGGGACACTCTACGTGTAATTGGCTCACACAGGTCACATGGTCCACTGTCAGGGTGTGTATGAATCTAAATCAGCTTGTGTTGTCTTGTATCACCGGGACACTCTACGTGTAATTGGCTCACACAGGTCACATGGACCACTGTCAGAGTGTGTATGAATCTATATCAGCTTGTGTTGTCTTCTATCACAGGGACGCTCTACGTGTAACTGACTCACACAGGTCACATGGTCCACTGTCAGGGTGTGTATGAATCTGTGTCAGGTTGTGTTGTCTTGTATCACAGGGACGCTCTACGTGTAATTGGCTCACACAGGTCACATGGTCCACTGTCAGGGTGTGTATGAATCTATATCAGCTTGTGTTGTCTTGTATCACCGGGACACTCTACGTGTAATTGGCTCACACAGGTCACGTGGTCCACTGTCAGGGTGTGAATCTATATCAGCTTGTGTTGTCTTGTATCACCGGGACACTCTACGTGTAATTAACTCACACAGGTCACATGGTCCACTGTCAGGGTGTGTATGAATCTGTGTCAGCTTGTGTTGTCTTGTATCACCGGGACACTCTACGTGTAATTGGCTCACACAGGTCACATGGTCCACTGTCAGGGTGTGTATGAATCTATATCAGCTTGTGTTGTCTTGTATCACCGGGACACTCTACGTGTAATTGACTCACACAGGTCACATGGTCCACTGTCAGGGTCTGTATGAATCTATATCAGCTTGTGTTGTCTTGTATCACCGGGACACTCTACGTGTAATTGACTCACACAGGTCACGTGTGTCCATTGTCAGGGTGTGTATGAATATATATCAGCTTGTGTTGTCTTGTATCACAGGGACACTCTATGTGTAATTGGCTCACACAGGTCACATGGTCCTCTGTCAGGGTGTGTATGAATCTATATCAGCTTGTGTTGTCTTGTATCACAGGGACACTCTACGTGTAATTGGCTCACACAGGTCACATGGTCCACTGTCAAGGTGTGTATGAATCTATATCAGCTTGTGTTGTCTTGTATCACAGGGACACTCTACGTGTAATTGGCTCACACAGGTCACATGGTCCACTGTCAGGGTGTGTATGAATCTATATCAGCTTGTGTTGTCTTGTATCACAGGGACACTCTACGTGTAATTGGCTCACACAGGTCACATGGTCCACTGTCAGGGTGTGTATGAATCTATATCAGCTTGTGTTGTCTTGTATCACAGGGACACTCTACGTGTAATTGTCTCACACAGGTCACATGTGTCCTCTGTCAGGGTGTGTATGAATCTGTGTCAGCTTGTGTTGTCTTGTATCACCGGGACACTCTACGTGTAATTGGCTCACACAGGTCACGTGGTCCACTGTCAGGGTGTGAATCTATATCAGCTTGTGTTGTCTTGTATCACCGGGACGCTCTACGTGTAATTAACTCACACAGGTCACATGGTCCATTGTCAGGGTGTGTATGAATCTATATCAGCTTGTGTTGTCTTGTATCACAGGGACACTCTACGTGTTATTGGCTCACACAGGTCACATGGTCCACTGTCAGGGTGTGTATGAATCTATATCAGCTTGTGTTGTCTTGTATCACAGGGACACTCTACGTGTAATTGGCTCACACAGGTCACATGGTCCACTGTCAGGGTGTGTATGAATCTATATCAGCTTGTGTTGTCTTGTATCACCGGGACACTCTACGTGTAATTGGCTCACACAGGTCACATGGTCCATTGTCAGGGTGTGTATGAATCTATATCAGCTTGTGTTGTATTGTATCACCGGGACACTCTACGTGTAATTAACTCACACAGGTCACATGGTCCATTGTCAGGGTGTGTATGGGTGAAATAGCGACCTCAGCACGAGGCGTTAGCTGTGATATCGCCCCTCGAGCGGTAGCGAGAGGGCGATATCACAGCTTACGCCGAGTGCTGGGTCGCTATTTGCCATACACAATAAGGCCCGCTTATTCTTTGAAAACTACAACCTTTCCCATGATATCAATTGACTTCAATAACCACTATTCACAATATCACATTAATGTAGTCAGATTGTTGTATAATTACAGTTTAATTAAAGTGTGTGTAAACAATGTGTTCACTTTAGAGGTCAGATATGGATATTGTATATCCACTGACAGAGGGAAAAGTTCTTCGCGAGGTACGATACTGATAAACATGCGAGGCTATGCCGAGCATGTTTATCAGTATCGGACCGAGGTAAACGATAGGGAAAAAATATTCTATAATATACATGCTATGCTATGCTATGCTATGCTAAGCTAAGCTCAGCTAAGCTAAGCTAAGCTATGCTATGCTATGCTATGCTATGCTGTGCTGTGCTATGCAATGCTATGTTATGGTGTGTATGCATGTATGTATGAATCAATGCATGTATGTATGCATGAATCAATGTATGTATGTATGTATGTGGGTGTATGTAGCTGTGTATGTATGTATGTATGTATGTGTGTGTGTATGTGTGTGTGTATGTGTGTATGCATGTAGGTATGTAGGTGTGCATCTATTTATGTGTATTTGTATCTACGTTGTCAATATTGACATTGACCGGAAGCAGCTCTACTCTGAACACGGCAACAAGTGTAGATCTCGGCGATTCTCGTTACACGTTTCTCAACTGCAACGTGACATTTACTCACAGATAAACGTGTACTATTCCCTCCTTTCTGTTGTCTTTTTGTGACCATGTAAGCTAATAGAATGTGCTCCTTTGATAATACTCAAAATAGAATGCTTGTAACGTTGAAGATTGAAGAGCTAATAACATTATCTCAAACATTTCTGACCAATCCTATATATTAGAAAAGTTTATACCATGTAAGTAAGGTATCGGCGATTTTAAATGTTGACAGATCAAAACAATTAGAGTGTTGGTTATATCTATAACATGCCTAGGTATAAATATACATTGCAAAAACTACACAAATTTTAAATGAGCTGCCTTCAACACTCCAAATATATCATTTTGTACAGAAATGACTATTACGATTCTCGAAATATCTCTACGACTTCGCCTGTACCAACACGTTTAGTAACAATTTAATGTTAGATGTTTAATACATATCTTATTGCACCATAACAGGCGGCCAGAGTGTTTCCATATTATACATGTCTGAGAATACCTAACTTGAACCTACAACATGTGGAATACTACCTTTAAAAGAACATTAATTCATTCACAAAAAAAGGTTTCTTCTACAAAAGTAAAACACAATCAAGCTGTCGCCCATGAACATTTAATTCGCAACAAACAAGTATGAAACAAGCCAACAGTTATTTTAAAGTCATCTTTTAAGTATCCAACATCCATCTCCTTATAAATCATGTACCCGACGTCACTGCCGCAGTGGCGCAGGCGGTACGCTGTTAAGCTACAAATCCGAGGTTCGGTGGTTCGATTCCAGCTAGAGGCTAATACATTTACAAAATAATTGTCTAATTCTTTCCCCGGGTGTGATATTTGATATCGTGCGGGCAGTTTAGGATATCACCTTGATATCGTACTCGGTGGCTCAGTTACATTAAATCAAATACCTCCAAATAACGAGACCGTGTTGTGTATGAATCTATATCAGCTTGTGTTGTCTTGTATCACCGGAAACACTCTACATGTAATTGGCTCACACAGGTCACATGGTCCATTGTCAGGGTGTGTATGAATCTATATCAGCTTGTGTTGTCTTGTATCACAGGGACACTCTACGTGTAATTGGCTCACACAGGTCACATGGTCCATTGTCAGGGTGTGTATGAATCTAAATCAGCTTGTGTTGTCTTGTATCACCGGGACACTCTACGTGTAATTGGCTCACACAGGTCACATGGTCCACTGTCAGAGTGTGTATGAATCTATATCAGCTTGTGTTGTCTTCTATCACAGGGACGCTCTACGTGTAATTGACTCACACAGGTCACATGGTCCACTGTCAGGGTGTGTATGAATCTGTGTCAGGTTGTGTTGTCTTGTATCACAGGGACACTCTACGTGTAATTGGCTCACACAGGTCACATGGTCCACTGTCAGGGTGTGTATGAATCTATATCAGCTTGTGTTGTCTTGTATCACAGGGACACTCTACGTGTAATTGTCTCACACAGGTCACATGTGTCCACTGTCAGGGTGTGTATGAGTCTATATCAGCTTGTGTTGTCTTGTATCACCGGGACACTCTACGTGTAATTGGCTCACACAGGTCACGTGGTCCACTGTCAGGGTGTGAATCTATATCAGCTTGTGTTGTCTTGTATCACCGGGACGCTCTACGTGTAATTAACTCACACAGGTCACATGGTCCATTGTCAGGGTGTGTATGAATCTATATCAGCTTGTGTTGTCTTGTCTCACCGGAAACACTCTACATGTAATTGGCTCACACAGGTCACATGGTCCATTGTCAGGGTGTGTATGAATCTATATCAGCTTGTGTTGTCTTGTATCACAGGGACACTCTACGTGTAATTGGCTCACACAGGTCACATGGTCCACTGTCAGGGTGTGTATGAATCTATATCAGCTTGTGTTGTCTTGTATCACCGGGACACTCTACGTGTAATTGGCTCACACAGGTCACATGGTCCATTGTCAGGGTGTGTATGAATCTATATCAGCTTGTGTTGTCTTGTATCACAGGGACACTCAATGTGTAATTGGCTCACACAGGTCACATATTCCACTGTCAGGGTGTGTATGAATCTATATCAGCTTGTGTTGTATTGTATCACAGGGACACTCTACGTGTAATTGACTCACACAGGTCACGTGGTCCACTGTCAGAGTGTGTATGAATCTATATCAGCTTGTGTTGTCTTGTATCACAGAGACGCTCTACGTGTTATTGACTCACACAGGTCACATGGTCCACTGTCAGGGTGTGTATGAATCTGTGTCAGCTTGTGTTGTCTTGTATCACCGGGACAATCTACGTGTAATTGGCTCACACAGGTCACATGGTCCACTGTCAGGGTGTGTATGAATCTATATCAGCTTGTGTTGTCTTGTATCACCGGGACACTCTACGTGTAATTGGCTCACACAGGTCACATGGTCCATTGTCAGGGTGTGTATGAATCTATATCAGCTTGTGTTGTCTTGTATCACCGGGACACTCTACGTGTAATTGGCTCCCACAGGTCACATGGTCCATTGTCAGGGTGTGTATGAATCTATATGAGCTTGTGCTGTCTTGTAACACATGTCACACAAAATCATCACAGATTGTCTATTTAGATATCCTTTCCGCTGCTATGTTCGATACCAATCATTATCCAAACGGGGCTACCAGAGTACATGTAGATATCACTTGTGTGAGATCAAACGATTATCATATCTTCTAGCGATATCTACATTGTAATTATCCCTACAATCAAATGGTCATAATACAATGGCACCATCAGTCAGTGATATCACGAGGTATTGATATCAGTTGGAACATTCTCTAAACAATGACGTCACAAAGTTGGTGACCTCACTGTAGAAGATATTTGCTGGTAGTTTTAAGGTCAGAGAGACTGATTTAATAATAGTTCTGGAATGACTTTGGGTGATAGAAAATCTCACCCTCGCGTCTTCTAATGTTGGTTGATTTCAGTAACATATTCTGCAATAAGGAGACACTTGCATGATATCCTCTTTGTATATGCATATATTTTAGCGAGATAAGAGACCGGATTTTCTCTCTAATAAGATGGATATAACTATTTCAAGGTTCTCAAGTCAAGCAGATTTGAACATGAATCAGCAAACTACAACCGCACATGATAAAGACAATATTTTGGAGATATCACTCACAAGATTATCAATTCTCATCAAGAGGGAAAAGCCTGTTTTCAATTGAGACCACAACTAAAACAAGATATATCCTCTGTCTTGTAAACCACGTTGTCACAGAGACCCTGTAAATATTGGGAACATGCCCTCTTCTTTGTAGTATAGGGACGGTATAATGATAACAGAAATTTATGAGATGTAGGTTAGTGACTAATTTGAGTCGTATGAGTTTATCTAATAATGAAACAGGAGAAACAGTAGGCTCTAAAATCGTAGCTCTAAAGCTGCACAACAAAATATGTTTTGCAATTTACACTATATATAAAGTAGGTGTTAACTTTAGATCAACTTGTATAACAACAATTCTAGATTTAGAAAAATAACATTCCGATCACACACTTAGACATAACACTGGTATTGATTCAAGAACAATTTGGTGAGGAGTTGTGAAACACAAGGGGTCCAAAACGCAGAAGCTGAATATTACTCTTACAGGACAGTTGAACAGCATTTATGATTGGAAATCAATCCACTTTTAACAAAATAACGGAACCCAACTTGTACGTTAAAGGACAATTCGCATCGTCAATGAAGGTCACATATTTTCCGAATTTCAATATATATTAGGACGCTTCAGGATTATGAATATGAAGCAAATGAATAAGATAAGATATATAAGATAAGGGCTTTATTATCCCAATTAGACATTTGTTTTACATTTCATACAGTTCTCAAATGTAAGAACAATAACAAGGCTAAACAGTTATATGGAATATTCACATAACAAATTATAACTACATCATGTATGGCAATTGATAAAATGAGAAGATAATCAATAATAAAAAACATCAATTTGATACATTTCTATTTCACTTACACAGCTAATGGCTGACATAGATGTATTGCCAAATTAACAATAACTCACTTTACTTTCACATTTTACTTCATGGTTTACATTAGCGTAAACTATTTGCTACAAATGATGGGCGAACCCTGGTTGTTCGGAAAGTCGCCATGCAAAGCTTACATCCAGACGGTAGTGAAGAGTATTCCGAAAACAGAGATTGTGATGAACCCTTTCAAATCGTATCAATTTGCTGGAAATTTGCTGGTCAATATAACTGCAGAAACTATCAATGGGTTTGTAGAAATGATGATTTTTGAGAGTTTGTTTTATTCCACTGAAGACACTGTATAACCATCTAAACCACCCCGCCCCCTCTTCCCCCCTGACAGGCTACGAGAATTTGTTATTGGGAAAGCATCCACTGTTTACACGTCCTCGCTATTGATACATTAATTTAAATCTTGTCATGGAAGATGTATAAATTAATTGATGATTAATGATAAAATTTCTCATATCAGACAACTCCTCTTAAAACTACCCGAGTTTGACAGGTATAATTATACTAGCTAAAACAGTTGACACAATAGGCTTCTCTTCATTTAATCCGAAGTTGCCTTTATTCTCAAGTTCTGATGTTGTCAAGAAAGACCGGTTACTTCAGAGGTTTTCGTAATGTTTTGTTTGGATGACGTCATAATCTTTATTCCCTCTAATTGTATCTGAATCGAGTTCAGCATAATCGTTGTTTGGAGCGATATTGCTCGACTGCGCATGCTCTGAAACGTTATCACGACGAGTAACAATGCTGCTCATCTGGTTGAAGTCACGTGATCTCTGAACTGGTTTACTGTCGTCAAGGTGCTTGATCCACTGCAGTCTACGGGAGAGAATAGTTATAACAAAAAGTTATGAAGGTTTGTATATTCATACATGTTGATTTGTAGAAGGAATATGCAAACATATAGAAGTACAAATAAAGATTGTTACCACAATGCCAAACCTTGATAGATTATTGGCCTAAAATGCATCTGTCAAAGCACCTTTCGTCATTAAAGAAGATTTTTTCAGTTGATTTGTTACATTTATGACGTTATAAAGAAACTCAAAGTTTTCTCACCGCCCCTGTCTGATGAGACAGATGATTATTCCAACACACAGCAGAACCACCACCAGGAACGTTCCAACAACAGCTCCAACAAGTGATGCGACACCGAAATTTCCACTGGCTCCTTGTTATAAATCAAACAACAAAAACGTTTCCTTACTAATGATAAATAAAGTATAAACACATCAAATACATATACTTTATTAGGAATGCAAGAATGCCACTTTGTAACATGTGGCTCATGTCTTATTTTTTTCTGAATCAATTCCTACATAAATGTATCATTGCCACTTGTCGTTTCTCCCTTTGAGCTAAGACATGGCCTCTCACCTAAATCCACGTCACACATTGTTCCACAGAATCCGTCCAGACATCCAGCAGGACACCTCCCATCCACACTGTCACAGACACCATCACACTCACCACACTTCTCTGTACAGTCAGGGCCGTAGGTACCGTCCAGGCAGACTGAGAGAGGAGGAGAGAAAGGTATTTGACAACTCAGTAAATAGTAGTTGTAAAAACATATGTGGTTAAATCGTTTTAATGATGTATAGACTAGTGTCAATAGGATGATGGAATTTCTTATCACTCAGAGTGTTAAGTTATAAGTTACCTTTGCACCAGGTTAATGATGATGATGCGGATATTACTATAACCAGACTGACACGCATGACCTTGCTATTTGGAAATCAATAAATGAATATAGATTGTTGATATCAGACTATGAATGACGACCATGATTTCTTTTGACAATAGCCTAAAATCAAAATTTTTTATATCAAAGCTTTGCAAAGCTGACAAATGCAGTGTTCGTTCCTTTGGAATAAGATTGAAGCAAATGGATTGTAGAAATACACTGTTAAGCTTAGGGTTTCGACTAGTTTCCAATGAATATGCGTTTAACTACCTTTAAACGAGAATATGATATTCACAGATCCATTATAACTTTAGATGTCATTCAATCACCTGAATCGCTTACGGGTGGATTTTATCTTATGATATTAGAGTATTTAAAAGAAAATAGTGAATTCTTGCAATATAGCCACTTTCAAGGAATGTATTTTTTGCAGTTCCTAATATGATACCTTCCAGCAAGCCAATAAATCCTAAAGAGATAGAAGTCAAGTTTACCTGCATTACACTTCTCAGTTCTCCATCCTCGTTTACAGTCACCATCCTCGTTTACAGTCACCTGGACAGTTTCCGGTCACGTGATGACAAGCATAGTCGGAGCTACAGTTACCACACGTCATTCTACATCCGGGTCCATACATGCCTCGTAGACATTCTGCAGGGAGACAAGAAACGGCTTTGTGTTGATTAGAGATTGGAAGAATTTCAACATAGAAATAAGAAACAATAATTGAACACTAAAGGTTTCATTTTATGGCATATCAATAGTCTGTTTGTACAAACCGATACATGTCTTTATTTCTGATATTCTGATGAGAGGTTTCCCAGAGAAGTCAAATTATAAATCCTCAACAATCAAATAACTAATCGTCAGCATAACAACATAAAAGAAGATGAATATAGATTCAAATGTTGACATTCTCGCCTTCAAGAAATTAGATAGTTAGAAAACAAAGCATATTTCTCAGTTTAACAATCTGTATCAAATATACCTGGAGAAGATAAATATATATATATATATATTCAAAAGTTAAAAAACACACAACACCAATAGACTCCTACTAGTTTCATTGTAATCTTCAGGGAGTACAAAACAGTTGTGACGTTAGATTGTCACAATAGTGATGACGTAACACAGGTATGACGTCATAATATTAAGCAAGCGAGAATCCAACACATTTATACATGAATATATAATTATGCATTCAAATTTGGTTTAAGCATTCTAATGAAGTAATCTTCTTTCAATTTTCTGGCCAGTCTGTCATTTGTTTCCATTTTATAGAATGGAAATATTTGGAATTTTATTTCTTTGCCTTTAGCACAATTGTCAATGTGCGCACTAAGGGGAATACATCGTGTTTCAGGGCATTTAATCTGCTGCTTGTGTACTCGGACTCTGTCTCTGAGACACTCAGTCTGTCCAATGTATTCCCCTGAACACCCTTGACATATTATAACATATATTACATTTCTTGCCGCACAGTTAATATTGAAGCGCACATAAAATCGTTCCTTTTTGTTGTGAAATGTTATGCTTGAGTTCTCCAAAAGATGATGGCATGTCCCACAATTCCCTCTGTTACATTTATAAACTTTGAATTCTGGGGATTCACTGTTTATTGTAAATTTAGCCCTTGTTAATAGTTTTTTCAAACTTTTGCTTTGACGTTTACTTTTGATAAAGTTCATATTATCAACAACATTACGCATTTTCTCATCACATGTTAATAGGGGTATATTATTTCTTATACCTTTGAATAAATCCGGATTTAGAGGGTTGTGGGTAGATACAAACGCAATGTCCATAGTATCAGTTTCTTTTCGATTTTTCACTTGGATAAGTTCATTTCTATCTATAGATTTAGCTTTATTTATTCCATCTTCAATTAGGAGTGTGGGGTATCCTCTTCTCTTTAGCAATATCTTAAGTTCTTGTAGTCTGCAGTTCCGTGTATCTTCATTTGAGCAGATCAGTTTGGTGACAGACAGAATACAGACAGAAATCGAAACCGTGAGACACGACAGAACAGGGGACAAATGCATGACAAAACTAATAACCCAAAACGTGTCGAAAACGGATCATCACAAAACAACCATTTTTTAGAACCGGGAAGGAGTTCGACTCGGAGGGGGATAAGAAATTATCCAACCATGAAGAGGATGTGAACATAGTGAACCTCTCAAGTCGGGATCTAACACCCACAGAAATTCAAGTTCTTAGCAGAGGTTTAAAATTTACGCCCTCGCCAAATAGAACAAACACTGAAGAATTAAGGAAAGACATAAGTGAATTCTGTCGCCATTTACGTAATGCAGAATATTTCTTTGATCAGGAAAGTGTTCAGGATACTTCTATTGTTAAAAACAAGAGTAACTGGATCTCTTGTAAAGGTAGGAATGTGAATCTTGATAAATATATTAATACTATTTCTCATATTCCTAGTAACAATCCAGTAAATGCACATAAAGCCAACATTTCTGTAGCAGAACGCAATGCCATTACAAATCTAGCTTCCGATAAAAATATCATTATCAAGGAAGCAGACAAAGGCGGCGCAATTGTTTTAATGGATGTACAAAAGTATGTGGATATATCTTTAGAAATGTTAAATGATAAAGAAGGCTATGAGGAAACAGAACAAACTTCCATCCTTCCAAAATTGACTAAGTTCCTTAAATGTTATACTGATGAAATTACTGATAAGGAATTAGACTATCTTACCAACTTCCCTTGTAAAGAAAGTAATTTTTATGGCTTACCCAAAATTCATAAATGCAAAAGTATTGCACAACAATGTACAATTAGTTCAGGAAATTACATTGTATGTGAACACCCAAAGGATCTAACCTTAAGACCGATAATCGCCGGTCCAAGCTGTGGAACACATCGTTTGAGCAATTTCATTGATATTCTTTTAAAACCATATCTTAACAAAGTAAAGAGTTACACTAGAGATACAATGGACTTCCTTAGCTTCCTACCAGAAAATATTCCAGATAATACCAAGATAGTAACATTTGATGTCAAGAGCTTATACTCTAATATTCCACACAAGTTAGGACTTGAGGCTATAGAATACTGGCTTGATACATACCCAGAACTTTTACCTGATAGATTAAGTAAATCTTTTATACTTCAAAGTGTCCAATTTATTTTGAGCAACAATGTTTTTTTCTTCAATGATAAATACTCCAAGCAAATTAAAGGCACCGCCATGGGAACGAAAATGGCACCCACATATGCTACTTTAGTATTAGGATATATTGAAAACAATTTAATTGACAAATTAGAAACAAATCTGGGAAGTGAAATATGTAATTACTTTATTGAAAACTGGCGTAGATATTTAGACGACTGTTTCATGTTATGGCCATTTACGAATGAAAGTCTTGATGTATTCTACAAAACTTTAAACAATATGAATGAAAATATTATGTTTACAATGGAAACAAGTGACAGTGAACTTCCTTTCTTGGACACTTTTGTGAAATTAAGAGAAGGTCGTTTGGAAGCGGATATATTTTACAAGCCGACAGATACGAAACAATATCTGGATTTCTCATCATGTCACCCATCTCACACCAAAAGGAGTATTCCATACAATCTCTCCAGACGTATCTGCATGGTCTGCTCAAATGAAGATACACGGAACTGCAGACTACAAGAACTTAAGATATTGCTAAAGAGAAGAGGATACCCCACACTCCTAATTGAAGATGGAATAAATAAAGCTAAATCTATAGATAGAAATGAACTTATCCAAGTGAAAAATCGAAAAGAAACTGATACTATGGACATTGCGTTTGTATCTACCCACAACCCTCTAAATCCGGATTTATTCAAAGGTATAAGAAATAATATACCCCTATTAACATGTGATGAGAAAATGCGTAATGTTGTTGATAATATGAACTTTATCAAAAGTAAACGTCAAAGCAAAAGTTTGAAAAAACTATTAACAAGGGCTAAATTTACAATAAACAGTGAATCCCCAGAATTCAAAGTTTATAAATGTAACAGAGGGAATTGTGGGACATGCCATCATCTTTTGGAGAACTCAAGCATAAAATTTCACAACAAAAAGGAACGATTTTATGTGCGCTTCAATATTAACTGTGCGGCAAGAAATGTAATATATGTTATAATATGTCAAGGGTGTTCAGGGGAATACATTGGACAGACTGAGTGTCTCAGAGACAGAGTCCGAGTACACAAGCAGCAGATTAAATGCCCTGAAACACGATGTATTCCCCTTAGTGCGCACATTGACAATTGTGCTAAAGGCAAAGAAATAAAATTCCAAATATTTCCATTCTATAAAATGGAAACAAATGACAGACTGGCCAGAAAATTGAAAGAAGATTACTTCATTAGAATGCTTAAACCAAATTTGAATGCATAATTATATATTCATGTATAAATGTGTTGGATTCTCGCTTGCTTAATATTATGACGTCATACCTGTGTTACGTCATCACTATTGTGACAATCTAACGTCACAACTGTTTTGTACTCCCTGAAGATTACAATGAAACTAGTAGGAGTCTATTGGTGTTGTGTGTTTTTTAACTTTTGAATATATTTGACTGTATACCAGACCAACTCAAATGTTTCTGATATATATATATATATATATATATAATCAAAAGATAAAAAAATGACACGAAGCCAATCAAAATCCAACATGTTTCAATGGTATCATCAGGGAGTCTCCTGTATATACACTCATGGCAAAAATTGTTGTCACCCCCTAATATTTAATGAAATTGGAGTTTATATCACATTGTATGCATGGCAATGTTGGTTTTCCATGGAAATGTCATTACAGGCATGAAGTTACATTAACTCACACTTTACAATGAACAGTGTCAGCGGTTTCATGTAGACCACGTGCATTTCATTGAAATGATGGAAATTTGTCTCCTTAGGTTTGTCATTTCCATCGATTACTATAGACCTCTTTCATAAGATACAGCTTCACGACTATAGTTTCTGAAAAGCATAGACCATGCCTGGTCCCACTCCACCAGGAATCAGACATGAAATCATTGGCATGAGTCGTGGTGGCGCTTCGAATCGTGTCATTGCTGCAGCATGTAACGTCAGTGTAAGAACTGTTCAAAGGATTAAAAGACTGCACGCCATACAGGGAAATGTTGTTCCGAATAAGTCTTCAGGCCGTCCCAAGAAAACTACGGTTCGTCAGGATAGAATTCTTCTTCGTTTGACCCGACGTCATAGACGTCTTTCGTCTTTGACTCTTGCACAGAGATGGGGGGCTCATATTAATACGCCCATTTGCCGGAGAACTGTAGTGAACAGGTTGCTCCAGCATGGATATAAGGCAAGAAGACCTGCCATCAAACCATTCTGGACACTGGCCAACCGCAGGGCACGGCTTGCTTGGGCGCAGCAGCACCGCAGAATCCAACTTGGACATTGGCGTCACGTCATATTTACTGACGAGTCTCGTTTCCTACTGCATAAGGTGGACAGGAGAATGAGAGTGCGACGTTTACGTGGGGAAAGGCTCAATGACGACTGTCTGCAGCATCAGGTTGCCCACGGTGGCGGTTCTGTACACGTATGGGCAGGAATACACCATAACGGTAAAACGGATCTTGTCGTCCTTCAAGGAAACGTCAACCAGAGGTCGTACAGACGTCTTCTTGAAACCGTTTGCCTCCCACATGCAAGAAGAGTGTATGGCAACAACTTCCTGTTGCAGGACGATAATGCACCAGCCCATCGTGCACGTACAGTGAACGCTTTCATTCAGGCACAAGGAGTAACAAGATTGCCCTGGCCTTCAAAAAGTCCGGATATGAATCCGATAGAACATGCTTGGGATCAGCTTGACCGTGCACTTAGAAGACTGGACCCTGCTCCTGCAAATTTACAGCAATTGCGGGCTGCTCTTGTGAATGAATGGAACAATTTGGCTGTTGCAAACATCAACACACTGATAGACAGTATGCCTGCCCGAATTATCGCCCTTGAAAATTCCAGAGGCGGTGCTACCCGATATTAGGCTTGTAAATATACTCTTACATGACTGCAGAATGAAATAAAACCGACAATTGAACTTGAAAATGTTATTTGTTTTATTGATACCCATCCAATTGATACTATATGGATACTGTAAAAAATTGCCCTTTTTCACAGGGACCATACATATCCTAGTAGAATTTCTTAAATTGGCCAGCACAAGACCAAAATACAAGCTGGTATGTTTTACGAATGTTTTTCCCAATCACACAAATCATTCTGACAGTTATTGCATGTTTGATTATTTGTCAACACTCAGTTAAACTTGACGTAGCGTTCTCAGTCTGGGGGTGACAACCATTTTTGCCATGAGTGTATATGTATATATATATATATATATACAAAGAGTTCACAATCTTGAGATTGTTGTTCAGCTCTCAGGTATTATATATTGAAAAGATAAGTCAGAATTTGAATGAATGAATCCATTTTACATGATAGTACTTTCAGCTCAATAGACCTTATTCACGCGACGCCATTTTGGAAACGAAAGCGAGGCTAGGAACGCAAACAAAGCGCACAGTATGGCGGCATACAATTGCTGTGTGCCGCATTATGCCAAAGACTCTCGTTACATCAATGACAATTCCTTGTCATTTCACACATTTCCTAAGGATTTGACACTTCGGAAGCAATGGATCATATTTTAGGTCAGATGGGATGTAGGCGAGAATTTCAGGGTACTAAATAAACGATCGTGGTGATCAAGTGATCGTGTGATGTTCACAATTTTCGTGTATCTGTGCGGTGTTAAAAAACATTTTCCCTTAAAAAAATTAATATTGTATTGTAGCAAGGTCATTCAACCTATTTCCGTATCTTATCATTTTAGAGAATTATTTGTCTTTTATTAAAGATATATGAAATTATAGAAAACGTTCTATCTATTTGTCATTTTGCAATATTTTCCAATGCAAAGTCCTTGGATTGGTAATATAGAACATCAAGATTTATAATTTGCAAGTCAATTAGCTTCAAAATATTTTATTATTTGATAATTGAATACCTAGTTTCCATATGATTTCATTTCTCTACCAGAATAATTTCAACAATTTTTCTTAGCAATTTTGACAGTGATATAATTGAATGGGTAATAGAAAAATTATGTAAACAGTGATCCGATCCAAATATTTTCAAAGATTGTTTTGTTAAAATTATCCGAAGAAAAATATTTCAAGAAAACTTTTATGTTAACAATAATGTTTCCTACATGTTTATGATCAAAATTACGAAAATTGAGTGTAGATTACCTGAAAATAACGGCTTTTGTTATGTATAGCAATTCGCCCGAGGTTCGGACAGTTTTGACCTAACTTCGGACAGTACCACTCTATTTGCTAGTGTACACACAGATACAATACATTCATTAAATGATTACTTTTATCAACAAACATGCACTAAGTCATCTATGTACATCGATATAAAAGCATTTCGCGAATCAATATTTCAATTACACGCGGCATTCTTTCCGATAGTAACATTCCGAAAACTCCTGCATGCGTCGCTTGAATATGATGACATCACAATGACATTTGCAAACGCTAACGCAAAAACATCGTGCAGACTAAATGAAATGATTTAAGAGAAAATCATTCTGTCACATGGGTTGGTTGATTGCTTCTCTCTGTTTCCTTAGGAATTGTAGTAGAATATATTTAGTTTTCAATTCCCTATAAAGAAAATGTGTAAGTGTCCGAATCATGGTCAATACTGTCCGAACCAAGGTAATTTTCATACATTTCGAAAATCCCTTTACTCACTTCTAAATTCACTTTTTAATTGCAACTATTTATTGTAGTTTTATTGTATAGTAGTTTCTCTCTAAAAACAAATCAAGCATACGATCTTTTGGCGCTTCCTATATTTCCTTAGCTTTGTGGAAACATTTACATGTAAACAAATATTTCGCCAGTTTCTTCCATGAATCGGTTAAAAGCCCCTGTCCAAAAAAGCATGTCGGGAAATAGGCCCGGTAAAAAAATGTTTCTCATAAGAAATATTTATCAAGACAGAATGAAAAGAAACATTTTGAAACAAATGACTTGTAGATTTAATATAACTGCGTCAGCTTCTAATCAAAAGCGTCCGAAGTTCGGGCGACTTCGGGTGGTGTCCATCCGAACCTCGGTCAGTTTGCCCTACGTTTGACAATAAAAATTACTTCTCAGCATAGGCGGACTAGCCGCCGCCGGCCCGTAGAGATTGTGACGTCATAGATGAAGCGTGACGTCAAAGCATTGTTTATTACGTGACGTCACAATGCAAAAAGTGATATTTTGCCCTAGGGCAACATATGAAAAATATGAACCTCGATATGACTGCCCTCGTAGGTCATAAATATTTTTATAAGACCCTAACCAAAAACAAATAGTTGACAAATAAATTAATTCTATATTTTTAGAGGGTGGGTGTCTTTGAAATCAAATATCTTTTTAATTAAAATTTTTACTTTGAAAATTGAAATTGCATGATGTTATTTAAGCTGTGTTTTATCTAAACACCAAGTTTGGTTTATTATGGTTGGTTATTAGAAATGACTGATTATGCCAACCGGGGTTTTCCGAAAGCAAGCCCTCTCGTTTAGAAGCCCACGGGCTTCTATTCGGAAAATATTTCCAATTAGAAGCCCATGGGCTTCTATTTTATTCCAAAGTGTGTCAAATGAACGTGACCATCCCTATCTACAACAACCAATATTAATGTTGTATCGGTATTCTTTTCATATGTGACATTACAAACAGTATCTGTTTGCGCTGTCAAAAGTGTTATCCGTGGTTTACAATTACATGGAACATTTAGATTGGTCTTTATCATGTGACACAGAACAGCGGGAAACTAAGCTATAAGGAATTGATATTATGATAAACGGTTTTTATTTCCATTTACATCTTTTAAGTTTATTTAGGTCAAACATAAATACTGAACCTTTAGACAAGATATAAGTTTTTACGAAACTATGTTAATACTTAGTTTTAATTAAAACATCTTATACATGCGTGCTTAATTTGCTTGAAATCAAGTGATTGCTTATGATTTTAAAATTTTCACCCGTTTCTCACTGATGTCTCATTCGTTCAATTCTTAAACGGTACAGTAGTTTTCGTAAATCAAAAGAGTTCCCTTGCTCTCCCTTTTCTTTTCTTAATTCATTGTAATAGTTGTACTTCTGTTAAATATGTCAAAATGATGCCTTATATTCATTGTTTCGTGATTTTAATTCAGTGTGAACGACCCTAAAAAAAACAAGCCCATGTTTTCGAATAAAAGCCCGGGCTTCTATTTAGTCCCAAAGTTAAGTTGTCAAACCCCCTATTTTCCGTATAGAAGCCCTGGGCTTGCTTTCGGAAAACCCCGGTAGTAATAATTTGTTGAGTTATCATTAGCTATAAAATTTCTAAAAAATAATTGAAATGTTGAATGACCAAGTAAAAGTTAAAAAGATTTTTATTTTGCCTTACAAGAAATCGTTTCATGTGAAATATATAACATAGAAATAGGGCATATTAAAATGAACCTGATCTACACGAACACGGGTATGAAGGCCACTGTATACCCACAAATAAAAACTTCAAATATTAGTTAAAACATTTGCTGAAATAATTTAAAATCAACATATACCAAATCACATGACCTGAAACAATTCCTTTTCATAAAAATCCAATTTTAAACCCTAAATCGTATTGTGAGCATGAATAAATTTGATAAGATTACGTTGGTCATGTGCACGAAAACCAAATCAAAGCATTGAAGGATGTTATAGCTATCTTTTCTTCAACATCGTGAATGTACCCCTGAAGATGCAAAGAATAACCTTTCACCCGCTTTCGTTTGGGTATATTACTGTCGGTTTCCGACCATTTGTCGACATAATCTTGTGTAAGAAGCGGAAGACCGCGATTCTTGGTCCGCACCATGGCAGGCTGTGGGCGACGTCAAAGCGCTTGCGTTCCTAGCCTCGCTTTCGATCCAACATGGCCGCCGCGTGAATATGGTGTATTTAGGAGCATCTTCAGGCCATATACAAATGTATATGATTTGTATATGGCCTGAAGATGCTCCTAAATTGAGCTGAAAGTACTAGCCAGTAAAATGGATTCATTCAACTTCTGACTTATCTTTTCAATATATATATATATATACCTACATGTACATTGTGTGCGTTGTTAGAACTTATAATGTAAACGGATGCTTTCAAACGGACAACACAAAACGTATGAATATTGAGAAAATACATTGTAAAACACGACACATGAAATATTATCTAGTTCATATAATTAGTATGCATGAATTACATACTGTGATGATATCATGTCGTCTTGTCAAAATACTAATCAGAGTGTACCTTGCGAACACGTGTTTCCAGTCCATCCGTCCTGACATCCGTGAGAACAGGTTCCATCTGCAGGACAGTCCAACTCTCCCTGACAGTGACGTGTACTGCAGGACGTGCAGTCAGATCCAAATGTACCAGCGGGACACTCTGTCAAAAATTAGATGTATACATGTATTTATTTCTCATACAATTACGCCCATGAGCAGATTACCAAAATTGTTCACTCTTAAAATCTCAGTTGTTAGTCAATAAAAACGTTACCCATGTTACATTAAAATTCACAGTATATTGTAGAAGTGGTTTGTTGATGTTACTATCAGGGTCCATTCAACCAGTCTTTAAGTCACTGGATGATAGTAGGGTCTATTGTTCAGCATTCGACATTGTATCAATTGCAAAAAACAAATGACAAATGACAGATGACGAAAACGTTCCAAATATCCAATCTTTAACTTATATAGCACGCTAGTGCATTCAAAGAAATGACAGTACAAACGTGAAATTGGTCCAAAATACCGTATGACATTACAATGCCCTTAAATGATCACAATCTGTTTTTCACAATCACGCTGTTTTGTTAACGAAGCTTCATTTCCTAAATGCAACATCTCGCTGTCCGTTCCACCCAAGGCCAGGGTTAGTGTGTGCGACCAGATATAATAGCAACCAGACGAGACAGTACACACACGTTGGAATTAAATTAAAATTTTAAATGAGTGTCTTTGATTTCCAAAACAATTATTGCACTTGAGTTAATTTCGAAATACAAATATCATCTTGAAACTATCAGGTGATCATGGTAATACTGGTTGTTCGTCATGAACACCCGGGAAGTCTGATTAACACAGATGTATCAACCTTACTGATAATACTCACGATTTGTACAGTCCACTCCTGTCCATCCATCCTGACACCCACCAGCACACTGTCACACACTGATGTATCAACCTTACTGATAAAACTAACGACTTGTACAGTCCACTCCTGTCCACCCATCCTGACACCCGCCAAAACACTGTCCAGTCTCGGTGTCACACACAGATGTATCAACCTTACTGATAATAATCACAGCTTATACCGTCCACCCCTGTCCATCCATCCTGACACCCGCAAATACACTGTCCAGTCTCAGTGTCAAACACAGATGTATCAACCTTACTGATAATACTCACGACTTGTACAGTCCACTCCTTTCTACCCATCCTGACACCCGCCAATACACTGTCCAATTTCAGTGTCACACACAGATGTATCAACCTTACTGATAATACTGACGACTTGTACAGTGCACTCCTGTCCATCCATCCTGACTACCGCCAGTACACTGTCCAGTCTCAGTGTCACACACCGATGTATAAACCTTACTGATAATACTAACGACTTGTACAGTGCACTCCTGTCCATCCATCCTGACTACCGCCAATATACTGTCCAGTCTCAGTGTCACACACCGATGTATAAACCTTACTGATAATACTCACGACTTGTACAGTCCACTCCTGTCCATCCATCCTGACTACCGCCAATACACTGTCCAGTCTCAGTGTCACACACCGATGTATAAACCTTACTGATAATACTCACGACTTGTACAGTCCACTCTTTTCCATCCATCCTGACAACCGCCAATACACTGTCCAGTCTCAGTGTCACACACAGATGTATCAACCTTACTGATAATACTCACGACTTGTACAGTCTACTCCTGTCCATCCATCCTGACACCCGCCAATACACTGTCCAGTCTCAGTGTTACACACAGATGTATCAACCTTACTGATAATACTCACGACTTGTACAGTCCACTCCTGTCCATCCACCCTGACACCCGCCAATACACTGTCCAATTTCATTGTCACACACAGATGTATCAACCTTACTGCTAATACTCACGACTTGTACAGTCCACTCCTTTCTACCCATCCTGACACCCACCAAAACACTGTCCAGTCTCAGTGTCACACACAGATGTATCAACCTTACTGATAATACTCACGACTTGTACAGTCCACTCCTGTCCACCCATCCTGACACCTGCCAATACACTGTCCAGTCTCAGTGTCACACACAGATGTATCAACCTTACTGCTAATACTCACGACTTGTACAGTCCACTCCTGTCCACCCATCCCGACACTCGCCAGTACACTGTCCAGTCTCAGTGTCACACACCGATGTATCAACCTTACTGCTAATACTCACGACTTGTACAGTCCACTCCTGTCCACCCATCCTGACCCGCCGATGCACTGTCAAGTCTCAGTGTCACGCACAGGTGTATCAACCTTACTGCTAATACTCACGACTTGTACAGTCCACTCCTGGCCACCCATCCTGACACTCGCCAGTACTCTGTCACACACTGATGTATCAACCTTACTGATAATACTCACGACTTGTACAGTCCACTCTTTTCCATCCATCCTGACAACCGCCAATACACTGTCCAGTCTCAGTGTCACACACAGATGTATCAACCTTACTGATAATACTCACGACTTGTACAGTCTACTCCTGTCCATCCATCCTGACACCCGCCAATACACTGTCCAGTCTCAGTGTTACACACAGATGTATCAACCTTACTGATAATACTCACGACTTGTACAGTCCACTCCTGTCCATCCACCCTGACACCCGCCAATACACTGTCCATTTTCATTGTCACACACAGATGTATCAACCTTACTGCTAATACTCACGACTTGTACAGTCCACTCCTTTCTACCCATCCTGACACCCACCAAAACACTGTCCAGTCTCAGTGTCACACACAGATGTATCAACCTTACTGATAATACTCACGACTTGTACAGTCCACTCCTGTCCACCCATCCTGACACCTGCCAATACACTGTCCAGTCTCAGTGTCACACACAGATGTATCAACCTTACTGCTAATACTCACGACTTGTACAGTCCACTCCTGTCCACCCATCCCGACACTCGCCAGTACACTGTCCAGTCTCAGTGTCACACACCGATGTATCAACCTTACTGCTAATACTCACGACTTGTACAGTCCACTCCTGGCCACCCATCCTGACACTCGCCAGTACTCTGTCACACACTGATGTATCAACCTTACTGATAATACTCACGACTTGTACAGTCCACTCTTTTCCATCCATCCTGACAACCGCCAATACACTGTCCAGTCTCAGTGTCACACACAGATGTATCAACCTTACTGATAATACTCACGACTTGTACAGTCTACTCCTGTCCATCCATCCTGACACCCGCCAATACACTGTCCAGTCTCAGTGTTACACACAGATGTATCAACCTTACTGATAATACTCACGACTTGTACAGTCCACTCCTGTCCATCCACCCTGACACCCGCCAATACACTGTCCATTTTCATTGTCACACACAGATGTATCAACCTTACTGCTAATACTCACGACTTGTACAGTCCACTCCTTTCTACCCATCCTGACACCCACCAAAACACTGTCCAGTCTCAGTGTCACACACAGATGTATCAACCTTACTGATAATACTCACGACTTGTACAGTCCACTCCTGTCCACCCATCCTGACACCTGCCAATACACTGTCCAGTCTCAGTGTCACACACAGATGTATCAACCTTACTGCTAATACTCACGACTTGTACAGTCCACTCCTGTCCACCCATCCCGACACTCGCCAGTACACTGTCCAGTCTCAGTGTCACACACCGATGTATCAACCTTACTGCTAATACTCACGACTTGTACAGTCCACTCCTGTCCACCCATCCTGACACCCGCCAATACACTGTCCAGTCTCAGTGTCACACACAGATGATGGTTGGTTACAGTGACGAACACTGCAGGACTTGGAACAGTTCACTCCGTAGTTGATACCTTGATCACATGCTTGGAAGAAAACACGTCCAAGACATTGGTAATGCAGTGACAAAGGTTAAGAATATTGCGCAAAGCAAACCCAACACTCTACTGTCTGAAAGTGATCCCGCATGACAACAGCTTATGCGATCGATGAAAATAGTTCAAGCATACATTGGTAATGCAGTGACAATGGTAGATAGATTACAATACTGCGCCCTACACACTCTACTGGTAGTTTATCTGCAAAGAGCGTTCATCACAGTGAATTATAAATGGAAGCTTTATTGGATATTAGTTAACAGACAACAATTGTCCTCACCGTATATTATAACAATCATGCAATGGTTAAACTGTATTTAAATATTGAGGCATCTCGAGACCAATAGAACATCTTATGAAACACATTTGCCTATACCTTGCCTACAATCTGTTCCCTGGTACCCAGTCTGACATCCACCTTCACACTGACCAGTCACGTGATCACACGTAGATGATTGGTCAGAACATTTCCGGTCAGAGCAAACTAAACTACAGTCTGGTCCGTAGGTGCGAGAGTCACATTCTGTAACAGGACACAGACTGGAACGTGGGTTTCGTTTAAGATGACGAGTACGCTAAATAGATTATCAGCATTTATTTCTGAACTGGAATGCCTGGGTGCCAATTGAGGTTGCTTTACCTTGTTTCATATTCCCTTCACTTGTTGTTTTATTTTCAATATTTTGAGCACTACGTTTTGAGGGAATGTGTGCTAATAACTAGAGTTGAAATCACCTAATTTGTGTCTTATTATAATGTTATTAGAGAGGCTTATTGTTGATAAAAAAATTGTGATTTATGGATGCTGTATACATGTATACTGAACTCGTGATAACAAGGAGACTCGTCATTAAATAATCAGTTTTTGGTTACTTGGAAAAATTTGTGATTATTCTGCGTGAAATATATAGTAAGTACAAGTAAAACAACTTACTTGTGACACAATCTATTCCTTTGTAACCGTCTGTACATCTATACTCGCCATCGGGTATATGACACTGGCCAGTCACGTGATTACATTCAGTTGAGAAATCCCTACACTTCCGGTCAGAGCAGAGGAAGCTGCAGTCAGATCCGAAGGAACCGGAGTCACATGCTGTGGAGAGAAAGAGATGATTATAGTCTAACACCAGGTACCGTCAGCTGTTGTCAATTTCTGCTTGCCCAGGTTGCACATGCTGTTCGTCGCGGGTCGCCCAGCGTTCTGCTCTCTGCTGGGTTAGTGGTTGCAGCCTTTCCCCCGCGATTCAGGTGTTGTGTAGTGCTTCAGGTGTTATCTCTTGTGGCACTTGGCTCTTGGATAGCGCCTGTCGCCTGTGGCGTCAGGTGCCCTACCGCCTGTGGCGTCAGGTGCCCTACCGCCTGTTGCATCAGGTGCCCTACCGCCTGTTGCATCAGGTGCCCTACCGCCTTCCCCTAGCACTTGTTGTGTAGCGCTTCAGGCGGCATCTCGTGTGGCCCTACCGCCTCTCGCTAGCGCTTGTGTCTAACACTTCAGGCGGCTTCTAGTGTTAGGCGCTTGGATGGCGCTTGCCTTCGGACAGGTCATGCCACCGAGGGAGCATACAACACGTGGGTTCTTTTAAGTGCACAGGGTTGTGTACTGTACACTAGGGGTTGTGACAACACTGAGAGAGTCTGCACAGAAAGTTGACTCCAAGGTTTTTACAACCGGTCACAGACGGGGCTCGAACCCGGCAAGTCAGGCTTGCTAGCCTAGCGCTTTTGCCGACTCGGCCACCGCGCACACGATGCGACTTTCTGCACCAAGGAGGGGTACTATATCCAGGCAGTAACGGTCCCTCAGGTTGCTGAGTACCTGGTTTATTTACGGGACACCAGAAAGCTTAAAGTCGCAAAAGCTCAAAACCTGGCGGCAATTATGTCCGTTCTTCGGAAGCGGGACCCCCAGATGGACATCTTAGGCCTTAAGGGCTCGTAAGGACGCACCAGAAACTAAGGCCCCCAGAGTGGGACATAGCGGTGGTTCACAACCATCCCAAGTTGGACCACTATGAAGGGAGTCAACTCCCTAGCACAGGACTGCGTCAGGGAGGAGACTGCGTCAAGGGAGGAGACTTTTCATCCCACATTCCCGGACCAGTGTTCGGTAAATCGACAAGAGACAACTAAGCATCTACTCTGTCGCACGGGTGTACGTCCAGCAGCGAGTTCCTTCAGCTCCCCAGTGCAAGAGTCACCCTCCTGCTCGTTAACTTTCTTATTTCTTTATAAACCCGAGGTTGATTTTAGTTGTGTATCTGTTGTCATTTATTCTAGTTGGCAACCTTGGTTGCAGGCCCCATCGCATAGCGAGGATTGGTCAGGATTAACCATTCCGGTTGACAAGTTCCCTTGGGTATCACTCAGGGTTCAGACCTATGGGTCACCAACTCTCTTTCAGTAAAGATAGAGCTATTATCAATTTAGCCACTCTGTGTAAGGATTGTCGGAATTAGACAGATTAGTATAATCGGGTATATTGTTAACTATCGACAGTGAGTATAAATAATGATGTTTTAACAAAAACATACTATTTAAAGTGCAGGAGGGTGTCATGCCATACAATTTAGCAATGTCATTTGATTCTGCTGTGCTATTTAAGTAACAATTTCCAACAACAACAAACAACTGTTCACGCAGATGTAACAGTTCACATGTGAGCATTGGTTATGGCTAAAATACATCCGGGTTCTCACGTTCAGTACTATGAGGCAAGACAAGCTGCAAGCTGTAGGATTATGCGCACATCATCGTTTTCTTCATTGTCTTATATATTCATCAATAGAAATTGCAAGACGATTAAATTAACTTCCAATTTGTTGAAAGTTTGAAAAGTTTGAAGGATGTTTAGTATGTTTAATCGACAGTTAACCTTTGGGCTTTTACTATTAGCTTGTGTTGTTTTACATCACGAGGGCATGCATTGAGGGAATCCCGTCCCTTCTACCACGTCACGAGGCAGTCATTTTTCAGCGAGTTTTATTCTGTTCGGCGGCCTAATTAGTCCGTGTATTTATAAAGTCGTAATTATGCCGTTACTAGGTCGATTTCAGAAATTTAGAGTTGAATCAATGTCAAATGGCTATCCTTTTTTCATGAATCCCGAACGTTGCCATATAGCATTTCAGTTCATCTTCAGTCTATCACCAAAACAATTAAAGAACCTGGTTAGGGGTATGCCAAGAAGAGTGGCTGCAGTTATTCGCGCATGTTACTGATGTTCGGTGATTCTTGAAACACTGATTCACTTCATTTAAGCTGCTTTGGTCGGATGGCACACACAAAGAGCTTGTAGTGACAATAAATAAACATCCATGTATATTGATTAAAGTTCCATGTCCATTTCACTCATTATTTTCATGAACTCTCAGTGCCCATACGATTGTTAAACTTCTCTTGCAAATGATCAAATAATGTTTCTCTCAATGAAAATTGGTTTTGCTTATCTTCTTTTTCTCAGTCTCATAGCTTACTTCAACGAAGTACAACCCTCTGTGAAAAAACAGGAAGGGTGCTTAACCCTTTTAGTGTGTTTAGGACTACAGTTGGAATGACATCTCAAGTAATAGCGCATATTCACTCATTCAGGGGCAATGGTTAGTATTTCATCAATTTGAAGTCAGGGGTGATTTTCCAGTTGCTTTCGCCTTCCCTTTCCCTTTAAAGTGCCGCACTCTTTTCATAACTACATATATTACCCATAGGGTGGAAAATAAGTAAATAAGTAGTGACAAACTTCCAATCTGAGCACATATGCTCATATTACTTTTGCCATACCCCCCATTGTTCCTGACATCACTGTAGGCGGTCGTGGTAAGGGAAACGGGTCGTTTCTTGGATTTTTCTTAAAAGTCACATGACACACTTCCTCCGGTAATAATCTCTTTGTAAACTGACTGCCAAAAGAAACTTTGCACCAATTTGTAATGATTCTGATTGAAGAATGAAAAACAATAGAAATTTAAAACAAAGTACCTCTTATTAATCAATCATTTGTTTAAACAACCAGCGAATCCAAATTAAAGGTGGGAAACCCAGTTTTGCACTTATTTGATCTGAAGTGGGCAGGGGTAAAAATTTTGGTTGTTCAGGCGTTCGTTGAAATGATGTTTTCGCAATAATTTCGTTAAAGTACTAAAATGTGCTACTTTAGTACCAGGTTTGAGCAGCCCGAGTGTTATAACTTCCAAAGCTGCCATGAATAACCAAAAATCTGTTATCCAACGATATTTTTGTAAGAAAAAGGGGAAAATTTACGCTCTTTTTGTTGATTTTAAGAAGGCTTTTGATTACATAAATAGAAATAAATTATGGGCAATTCTCAAATTCAAAGGCGTATCACCAAAGATGCTTAAAGCCCTAACATCTATCTATAATTGTGTCAAGGGACGTGTACGTAATATTTCACTTTCTCAGCTGTTTGACTGCCCACAGGGTTTACGACAAGGGTGTGTTTTAAGTCCTATATTGTTCTCTTTTTTTATTAATGAATTAGCTTTAGAAATTGAATCAAAATGTTATCCAGGCATACAGCTCCACCCCGATGTTGTACAAATGTTTTTACTACTTTTTGCTGATGACATTGTACTATTTGCTGACACTGTATTTGGATTACAAAAACGTATAAATATATTAGAAAGCTTCACTAAGAGCCATCAGCTAATTGTCAACTTGGACAAAACAAAGATTGTTGTATTCAAAAATGGTTGAAAACTAAGTAAACATGAAAAATGGTATTATAATGGAATTATTTTGAACGCTGTTTCCTCTTACAAATATCTAGGTATTTTATTTTCTCGTTCTCTATCCTGGTCTCCCCATGTCAGTAACGCGGCTTTGCAAGCCAAACGAATTGCATATGGTATTTTCAAATCTCTCTTCATGTTAAATCCATTACCCCATAACTTATTTTTCAAAATATTTGACACTAAAATCAATCCCATTCTTCTGTATGGAGCCGAGATTTGGGGAGTAGATAAATTCAAAGATGTGGAAATTGTACATATGTTTTGTTGTAAACGATTTTTTAATGTGAAACGGTCCACATCGAACCATGTTGTTAGGGGAGAATGTGGACGTTATCCTATGTATATATGTGCTTACAAAAAGGCTGTTAAATACTGGTGTAAAATATGTAAAATGCCAGATTCAAGATTTGTAAAGAAATGTTATAACATGTTATTTTTAGATTCTGTAAATGGTAAAACAAACTGGGCATCAAAAGTTAAGAATATTCTCTACACCTTTGGATTTGGATATATTTGGGAACAACAACAAAATTTGAATAATGTTGATAAATTCTTATCAGAATTTTTGTTAAGACTTAAAGTAAATTATGAACAGGAATGGTACTCATCTCTTGTAAATAGTTCAAAGTATTCGTTCTATTCTTGTTTTAAATTCAAGTTTCGTGTTGAATTTTATATAACAAATTTATCATTATCAAAGTTTCGATCATCTCTTGCCAGATTCAGATGTGCCTCACATCGCCTCCAAATTGAAACCGGTCGTTATTCTAACCAACCCAGACAAAATAGATTATGCACTTTATGCAAAGATAACTTTATTGAAAATGAATTTCATTTCTTGCTTGTATGTAAATGTTACCAACATCTAAGGCGTTTGTATTTACCGTATTATTTCTATTCAAGCCCAACTTTAAATAAATTCAATATGCTTATGTCTGAAGACAAACAAGATGTTGTCCAGAACTTATCAATTTTTATACACAATGCAATGACTCTTAGAGATAAATTGTTACGCCAATAATATATTGCAAGTGTTTGTTTATCGTATTGTTTGTAATTATACACATGTACCGCTCTGTAAATCTAAAAATGTAGACTGGGCCTATGGCCTCCACTGCAAAGGAATAAATATTGATTGAAAAACCAAAAAGGTCAAACGTTAAATTACGTCTTCTGTCAGCAGGTTCAACTTCACATTTCGTCTGCATCGAAGCTTTTCCATTAATAGGAATGTGTGGACACAAGTCTTACTTGTCATATTGACACATCTATGAGCCGTACAAATGGTAACCAGCCTCAAGAGCTCAACAATCGCAATTAAATCTTGTTATTGCATGCCACTTCTGACGTTATAATTAAGAAATAAAGTAGCCCTAACCATAATGTGTTTTGCAATAAAGTATAGTTTTGCCCTGAACTATTATAGTTAAAGCATGAGGCCGAAGGCCGAATGGTTTGACGTTATAATAGTTCAGGGCAAAACTATACTTTATTGCAAAACACATGATGGTTAGGGCTACTTTATAACTTTTCTAGTATGTTGATTTTTACTCGTTTAAGTTATTTCTACTCCAAATATAAAACTATTTTGTAAATCAAGTTAAGCCGCAAATTGAAAATCCTCGATCAGGGCCATAACTAGTGACGTCATAGCCAATTGTTATTGACGTCATGGGCCATTGTTTCGTGACGTCACTCAAAAACTATACTTTATTGCGGAATAAAGGATGGGCGGCGCCTTTGATCTTTACGGGAACAATACTAGAACTTCGAATAAAATTGCCATGTTTCGATGTTTAGTGACCAATAGTTATCAACTTAGCAGTCGATGAGCTCTGATTAGATCTGTCCAAGTTCAAAAAGTGCAGGAGAACATAACAACATGCCGACCTTTGATGTTTGCTATCTCTGACGTCACTAAGAGACAACGTTGGCGGTGGTCTAACGTCTCAGATATCGACTCTCATGCATTGAAAAAAACCAACTGTTTTTTTGTGTTTCAGCAATCCTCACAACCTTTCTGTATATCCGGATCAAGTTACCATTAGAAATGAAGGAACACTACCGATTCTTGTAAAAGGGGCTGTTTTGATTAATTTTGTCAATTTTCAGAGGGGATTTGCGATATTTTTGCTATACCGTTTACTGCTTGTAAGGTGTTTTTTTCACTATTGGAGTAACAAACATTCATTATGGACAGTTATTAAACTTTTTCGTCACGTGACTAAGTTCCAGCAGAAACGTCACGTGATTATGACATTTTTGCCATTGCTGCAAAAATGTATGAATATTGCTCAATTAAAAGTTTTAAATTTGAAAGTGTGGGTTTCAACTAGGGCAAACTGACCGAGTTTCACCACCCGAGGTCGCCCGAACTTCGGACACTTTTGATTAGGAGCTGACGCAATTATATTATGAGTTTCTGCAATCTATATGTTTCAAAATGTTTCTTTTCGATCTGTTTTGCTATATATTTCTTTCAAATAACATTTTATCATCTGACATATTTATCAACGAAGTTTTTAAAATAGGGACAATTTACCGATTCACGGAAGAAATTGGCCAATATTTGTTTTTATGCAAATGTTTACTCAAAGTTGAGGAAATGTAGGGAGCGCCAAAACATAACAGATTATATTTATTTTGAAAGAGAAACTACTAGACAATCAAACTGTTATTGATATTTGCAATTTAAAGTGAATTTAGAAGAAAATATCGAGATTTAAAAAAATATCAAAATGACCTTGGTTCGGACAGTTCTGACCATGGTTCGGACACTTATCAAATATCTTTATATGAATTTGTAATATTACAAAATTGTCCACCAAATGCTGTGGAAACAAAAAGAATCATTCAAGCGACATACATGAAAAAACATTTTACTTTGAAAACGTTTGGTTTAGCTTGTACAATATTTTTGCGTCAAAGCTTGCAAATGACATTATGACGTCATCAAATTCAAGCTACGAAAGCGGGAGTTGCCGGATATTTATCATCGGAAAGAATGCAGTGTGTAATTAAAATATTGATTCATGCTTGGGAAATAATGCTATGTTATTGTACATAGATGACTTAATACGTGTTTTGTGATAATAGGAATCATTTAGATGAATATATTAAACCATTGCGTATAACGATCAAATAGGGTGATACTGTCCGAAGTTAGGGCACAACTGTCCGAACCTCGGGCGAGTTGCTATATATAACTTAAACCGTTATTTTCAGGCAATCGACAATCGAATTTGCAAATTTTGATTAAACATGTAGATATAGCTATTTTTAATAACAAAGTATGCTTAAAATAATTATCTTCAGATAATATTTGACAAAGCAATCATTGAAAATATTTGGATCGGAACACTGTCCGAACCCCGGTCAGTTTGCCCTATGTCATTGCCAACTTAAAGGAAAATGTAAATATGAGATCGTTTTCGAAATTTCAGTTTTAAAATTGCAAAGTTTCTTTTGGTATTCAGTTTAGTTACTTTTGTTTAGCATTATCTAAATATCTAATTTAGAAATTCACATTATTAACCATGAATTAATTAATTAAGATTACCCATTAAGGCTAGTTAATAAAAGACTCTACACAGTCGGGTTCCTTGTAGCCAGGCTGACATCCACCAACACACTGCCCGGTCACGTGATCACACGATGATGAGGCACTGAGACAATGACGGGTAGAGCAGTAAGATGCACAGGAAGCTCCATAAGATCCGGGATCACATTCTGGGGGTAGACATATTGACATAGTGTACTTGATTTACAAAATAAAATGGTCAAAAGCCCAAATCTTATTCACTTAAGGGTGACAAGAGTAATTCTATGGAAGAATAACTCACTCTCACTCACTCAGACTTACCCTGAGTACGTACAAGCGGCGTAAAGCAATAACTCACTCTCACTCACTCAGACTTACCCTGAGTACAAGCGGCGTAAAGTAATAAATCACTCTCACTCACTCAGACTTACCCTGAGTACAAGCGGCGTAAAGCAATAACTCACTCTCACTCACTCAGACTTACCCTGAGTACAAGCGGCGTAAAGCAATAACTCACTCTCACTCACTCAGACTTACCCTTAATACAAGCGGCGTAAAGCAATAACTCACTCTCACTCAGTCAGACTTACCCTGAGTACAAGCGGCGTAAAGCAATAACTCACTCTCACTCACTCAGACTTACCCTGAGTACAAGCGGCGTAAAGTAATAACTCACCCTCACTCACTCAGACTTACCCTGAGTACAAGCGGCGTAAAGCAATAACTCACTCACTCACTCAGACTTACCCTGAGTACAAGCGGCGTAAAGCAATAACACACTCTCACTCACTCAGACTTACCCTTAATACAAGCAGCGTAAAGCAATAACTCACTCTCACTCACTCAGACTTACCCTGAGTACAAGCGGCGTAAGGCAATAACACACTCTCACTCACTCAGACTTACCCTTAATACAAGCGGCGTAAAGCAATAACTCACTCTCACTCACTCAGACTTACCCTGAGTACAAGCGGCGTAAAGTAATAACTCACTCTCACTCACTCAGACTTACCCTGAGTACAAGCGGCGTAAAGCAATAACTCACTCTCACTCACTCAGACTTACCCTGAGTACAAGCGGTGTAAAGCAATAACACACTCTCACTCACTCAGACTTACCCTGAGTACAAGCGGCGTAAAGTAATAAATCACTCTCACTCACTCAGACTTACCCTGAGTACGTACAAGCGGCGTAAAGTAATAAATCACTCTCACTCACTCAGACTTACCCTGAGTACGTACAAGCGGCGTAAAGCAATAACTCGCTCTCACTCACTCAGACTTACCCTGAGTACAAGCGGCGTAAAGTAATAAATCACTCTCACTCACTCAGACTTACCCTGAGTACAAGCGGCGTAAAGCAATAACTCACTCTCACTCACTCAGACTTACCCTGAGTACAAGCGGCGTAAAGCAATAACTCACTCTCACTCACTCAGACTTACCCTGAGTACAAGCGGCGTAAAGCAATAACTCACTCTCACTCACTCAGACTTACCCTTAATACAAGCGGCGTAAAGCAATAACTCACTCTCACTCAGTCAGACTTACCCTGAGTACAAGCGGCGTAAAGCAATAACTCACTCTCACTCACTCAGACTTACCCTGAGTACAAGCGGCGTAAAGTAATAACTCACCCTCACTCACTCAGACTTACCCTGAGTACAAGCGGCGTAAAGCAATAACTCACTCACTCACTCAGACTTACCCTGAGTACAAGCGGCGTAAAGCAATAACACACTCTCACTCACTCAGACTTACCCTGAGTACAAGCGGCGTAAAGCAATAACACACTCTCACTCACTCAGACTTACCCTTAATACAAGCAGCGTAAAGCAATAACTCACTCTCACTCACTCAGACTTACCCTGAGTACAAGCGGCGTAAGGCAATAACACACTCTCACTCACTCAGACTTACCCTTAATACAAGCGGCGTAAAGCAATAACTCACTCTCACTCACTCAGACTTACCCTGAGTACAAGCGGCGTAAAGTAATAACTCACTCTCACTCACTCAGACTTACCCTGAGTACAAGCGGCGTAAAGCAATAACTCACTCTCACTCACTCAGACTTACCCTGAGTACAAGCGGTGTAAAGCAATAACACACTCTCACTCACTCAGACTTACCCTGAGTACAAGCGGCGTAAAGTAATAAATCACTCTCACTCACTCAGACTTACCCTGAGTACGTACAAGCGGCGTAAAGTAATAAATCACTCTCACTCACTCAGACTTACCCTGAGTACGTACAAGCGGCGTAAAGCAATAACTCGCTCTCACTCACTCAGACTTACCCTGAGTACAAGCGGCGTAAAGTAATAAATCACTCTCACTCACTCAGACTTACCCTGAGTACAAGCGGCGTAAAGCAATAACTCACTCTCACTCACTCAGACTTACCCTGAGTACAAGCGGCGTAAAGCAATAACTCACTCTCACTCACTCAGACTTACCCTGAGTACGTACAAGCGGCGTAAAGCAATAACTCGCTCTCACTCACTCAGACTTACCCTGAGTACAAGCGGCGTAAAGTAATAAATCACTCTCACTCACTCAGACTTACCCTGAGTACAAGCGGCGTAAAGCAATAACTCACTCTCACTCACTCAGACTTACCCTGAGTACAAGCGGCGTAAAGCAATAACTCACTCTCACTCACTCAGACTTACCCTTAATACAAGCGGCGTAAAGCAATAACTCACTCTCACTCAGTCAGACTTACCCTGAGTACAAGCGGCGTAAAGTAATAAATCACTCTCACTCACTCAGACTTACCCTTAATACAAGCGGCGTAAAGCAATAACTCACTCTCACTCACTCAGACTTACCCTGAGTACAAGCGGTGTAAAGCAATAACTCACTCTCACTCACTCAGACTTACCCTGAGTACAAGCGGCGTAAAGCAATAACACACTCTCACTCACTCAGACTTACCCTTAATACAAGCGGCGTAAAGCAATAACACACTCTCACTCACTCAGACTTACCCTTAATACAAGCGGCGTAAAGCAATAACTCACTCTCACTCACTCAGACTTACCCTGAGTACAAGCGGCGTAAAGCAATAACACACTCTCACTCACTCAGACTTACCCTGAGTACAAGAGGCGTAAAGCAATAACTCACTCTCACTCACTCAGACTTACCCTGAGTGAAAGCGGCGTAAAGTAATAAATCACTCTCACTCACTCAGACTTACCCTGAGCACAAGCGGCGTAAAGCAATAACTCACTCTCACTCACTCAGACTTATCCTGAGTACAAGCGGCGTAAAACAATAACACACTCTCACTCACTCAGACTTACCCTTAATACAAGCGGCGTAAAGCAATAACTCACTCTCACTCAGTCAGACTTACCCTGAGTACAAGCGGCGTAAAGTAATAAATCACTCTCACTCAGTCAGACTTACCCTGAGTACAAGCGGCGTAAAGCAATAACTCACTCTCACTCACTCAGACTTACCCTGAGTACAAGCGGCGTAAAGTAATAACTCACTCTCACTCACTCAGACTTACCCTTAATATAAGCGGCGTAAAGCAATAACTCACTCTCACTCACTCAGACTTATCCTGAGTACAAGCGGCGTAAAACAATAACACACTCTCACTCACTCAGACTTACCCTTAATACAAGCGGCGTAAAGCAATAACTCACTCTCACTCAGTCAGACTTACCCTGAGTACAAGCGGCGTAAAGTAATAAATCACTCTCACTCACTCAGACTTACCCTGAGTACAAGCGGCGTAAAGCAATAACTCACTCTCACTCACTCAGACTTACCCTGAGTACAAGCGGCGTAAAGTAATAACTCACTCTCACTCACTCAGACTTACCCTGAGTACAAGCGGTGTAAAGCAATAACTCACTCTCACTCACTCAGACTTATCCTGAGTACAAGCGGCGTAAAACAATAACACACTCTCACTCACTCAGACTTACCCTTAATATAAGCGGCGTAAAGCAATAACTCACTCTCACTCAGTCAGACTTACCCTGAGTACAAGCGGCGTAAAGTAATAAATCACTCTCACTCACTCAGACTTACCCTGAGTACAAGCGGCGTAAAGCAATAACTCACTCTCACTCACTCAGACTTACCCTGAGTACAAGCGGCGTAAAGTAATAACTCACTCTCACTCACTCAGACTTACCCTGAGTACAGTCTGTTTGCCTCCAGCCAGCTTCACAACCATTAGGACATATTCCAGTCAGACGGTCACATGACGAGGTAGAGGGCGCTTTACACTTCCGGTCACTGCACAGTTTGTCACAGTACAGACCGTAGTTGTTGTTAGGACAGGGAGGTAGAACTAGAATGGGAAAACATTTATTTTCCTAAAAGAATGAACGTCAATCCTACCTTGAGACAAACGTTTCAATATTATCAGACATTTACTAGTTTCATTTACAAAATACATATCACTTTACCTAAAAAGTGTTGTAAAGTCAAACAAATGATCGCAGCCGATAATGAACATTATCAAAGTTTACAAAAATTAGACCATATATCCATGTTGTTAAGTCTACCTAATGTTTGCAGCCGATAATGAACATTATCAAAGTTTCAAAAAATAGACTATATATCCACCTTATCAGAAATAACAGACATTTAGAAGAAATTTAAGACAAACCCAAAAGAGTTAAAGTATGGAGAAACGTTTTACATCATCGGTAATGAACTCATTATGCTATGACGTCATGAACACGATATCATGCATATAATAACTGCGGACATATCTTAAAAGAACTTGAGGTATGGATAAGATAAACGAACATAACAGGATCGTTTAGAACTGCTGCTTTTGATCTACTGCAATGGTACACCAGTGTACATAGAAGTTTTTAACTTTAGCGCGATCCACTTGTTTACCTAGTTCAAAAACGCCATTTGAACAATCTTGGTTAAGATAAATAATAATTTGTTGCTAGAAATTGTGGACTCTCCGTCCTTTCTGAATTATTGTTTTAAAACTCGACCTATGTTTCACCGCTTCTCATTGCTAAAGTGTTAAAGAGGCATATATACTGCGTTTGATCTAAAAACTTGTTTTCGTGAGGTCAATCTAGTCACCTATCATGCTCTCATGCAATGGGTTTATTTCTTTTCCTTCAATGCAACTTCTTTTCTATATTTTATTGATTGTCTGCATTCAGGTCAACTGCCAGATTATTGAATCATCTTTAAAGGTAACAATTGCAATGATAAATATAACAACATATCATAACATCTAAATACAATGCATACAATCTTGATGATTAAACCGACTTTAATATACCATCAATAATTGTACTAGATATTTATGTTTTCGCTTTAAGTAAACCTAAAAAAGAAAGGATATTAAAATTTATAACAAGCTTGAATCCTTGTAAAGTTCAGCCTGTTGTTTTACAACCTCGTTCTTTACCGTTTTCTGCACACCTGAAACTAAGACTTTGATATTCTTAAGTATTTTCGACCGTCTTAAAATTAACTTATTGATTCCAAGTTAATTCTATTAAATCAATAAAATGCTTAAGCACGAGCATTTTCACCATATGTCTTATAAAGATACTTTTACAAAACTGCAAAATGAAGGTATTAGCAAAAGTAACTTATCTTTAGCTTTTAGCTTGTTTACCAATCCAATTCTTTATTTAAATAGATATGTTCAAACCATATTTATTGTAACAAGGGATAACAAGAAAAATTAGAGTTCCTTAATGTTAGTTTTCAATCGATTGTATTAAACTGTTCACTCCTTTAAGGAAACATACATTTTCTAAGAACACTGTGTTCCTAGTTGAAAGATAAAGATTCAGCAGATTCAACAATTCCTAATTTAGCCGTTTCCAATAATCATAAAACTTTATAATTTTCGTCTTTTATGTCTTGGTATATGCTTTGTGACGTCAAATGTTTAATTTATTATTTATTTCAGGTCAATTAAGGTGAAAACAATTGTCCTATACATCAATAACAAAACTAAAACAAGTGTATATGTCCTCATACGGCCATGAATAGTCAATTAAGGGTTGACATGTGTGTTGTAGTGCCTTGAGATCAACACTAAAATAAATCAGGTTGAATAATGTGATTGACAACTTTTGTTGTTCATAGCTAATACATCTTTCCTTTCAAAATGGAGTTCTAAAGATTGGTATCTCTGAAGATAAAGAAAGCCTTTAACGTTAGTTTTCAACTTCAATAGGAAAAATACCATCTCACAAGTTATACCAATATTAGATCATACTGTCAATTGAAGGTAGCGACAATTAGATATTATTGATAGATACAGTTTTAATAATTATTAATAAGTTAATTGTAAAAAATGAATGCTATTACAACAAACTTTAAAAAGTAGCAATTGTTAATGTCCACAGTTATAAAAGCTTGTAACACAGCATTACTCAAGTGACACAAGTTGTTTTCCGTAAAGGGGCTACCGGCAATGTACAAAGATTATACTATTGAATTATAATTGAAGCGTCATAACTGATATTGTTGGCTAGTTGTATGATAGGAAACTGGATCGTTTCTTGAATACTAGAAATACACATTTAGCCAATTGTAAACAATATTGTTATCATATGACGATACTGGTAATGATATTCATCATTTCATTATTCTGATTTCCTATTTCTAAATAAAATATTATGCACTCTTTTTTTCCACAAATATACGCATGCTAATCAATCATATCCCTAGAGAAAACGATACACACCTGTACAATCAAGTTCGGTCCATCCATTTTGACAACCATTAGGACACGTCCCATCTTTATCACAAGTTGTTGGCATGGTAAGACAATGTCTTGAGTTGCAGGGTTTGGTACAAGCATCTCCGTAGAGTCCAACAGAACATGCTGGATAAACAGAACAAACGATTCAGTAAATGGTGTCAGGAGATTTATTTATCAGACAAACCAGAGAAAACGATACACACCTGTACGATCATGTCCTGTCCATCCATTCTGACAACCATTAGGACACCTCCCATCTTTATCACAAGTTGTTGGCATGGTAAGACAATTCCTTGAGTTGCAGGGTTTGGTACAAGCACCTCCATAGAGTCCAACAGAACATGCTGGATAAACAGAACAAATGATTTACTAAGTGAAGTTTTTATAAGTATTGCAACCTGAAATAAAATAAAATTACACTTTCTAAATTCAAGTCTTCGATCAATTATATTGAAAGAAGATATTTAGATCTAATAGATATAATGATCTATTCGGTAACGTCTGTACATTTATCACGAATCAGGGAATAGGAAAATTATTTACAGGAAATTTAGATAACAGGTTTCAATCAATTATATTATACCTTATCCAACTGTTCATTATAAAGTAACCTTACATGTATACAATATATGATAAGTGAAATCGTAGGTAATTTCTAAACAATTCAAAGTGAATTGTATTTAAAATTCTACTATTAAAGATATTCACTTTCTAAAAAGTGGCTGCTATTGTTTGTGGCCATGTTGAGGTCATCGAAATTAAAACTGATACTGGCACTGTCTTCTGTATTCTTCGATGTTCAATAATGTATTAGAACACATTCAAGGCTAGAGGTACAACCAAACCTTACACCCCACCTACGTCCCGTTGGTATTGTTTCCTGTGTTCTAACTGTAGGTGTATTGACCAATACACCTCTACTTTTCTAATACACCTATTTTTGTTGTACATCTATATCAAGTCATTTGAAGAGATCAACTCTGACAAAATGTCAGAGTTGTAAAAATTAGAATTTTGATTTTTGAGAATTGTTCATGGCGAAATGGGAATCGAACCAGGGACATTTATGTTGCGATGCAACGCCGCTGACAACTGAGCTACTGCGGATTGAAACAAGCAGTGGTGCTTTCTATTGTATCACGTCTAAATTATCACTATTTCTCTATATAAGCCTTATAAAATTACCAAGTTTTAATGTTATGAAGTTGGTTTATATTTTTTATAACGTAATAACAAGAGTATTGTTTCCTGGTTTCCTAGGCTCTGTTACCTTGGCGAGCCACGATTCAAACAGGAGTTGTATTGAGCAATACACCTCGGGGAGTCTGAGTATATATATTTTACATACATTAATCGATTACTGTTATAAAGATGAAATGAGATTCCGTTCAGATTATTGTGCTGGTTCTTCCAGCAACATGGTATGCTTTTTTACCTAACAGTTAATTATTCAAAGGTTTTAGTAATAATGCCTTTTCTGCCCATGTTAATCTATTCATTATCAACGATGGCCAAATGGGCTAAAAGGTTAAACAGTTTGTTTATGTCTCAGCGATGAGTCTATTAGTTTTACATTCAGCAAAGAGGACTTCCACTTCTCCAAAGTCGAGAGATGGTCCCGTTGACTTTCCATTGTCCTTGTTGTCTGTGTCCGTGTAGAGTAGGAGATAGCGCCATCTACCGGGACATGTGACATTGTAAACATCCGGTATATCACTTCCATCACTCCTTCCAGTAACAGTGTCACACAGATGACCACTAGGATAGGAGGAGAACGGACTTGTGGACGTGTACAGTTCCACTCCGTTACGTCTCCACTTATCTGTAAAGATAAAATGAAGTTTAAAAGAGTTGAAAATCATGATTAAAAGTGTTGATAATGTATAAAATTGATTTCTTAAACAATAACTATAAATTTCGCCTGTATATAATGTAACGTTGTGAAGTTGGCTTCTCTTTCGCTATTAGCAAAAGAATGTAAATGTATATTTCAGGTAGATGATGTAGACTCATGAACCTCTCGTATTGCTGCTCGTGCATGGCTGAAAGGTTCAAGCTATACCAATGTTTTAATCTCCTTTGTTACAGTTTGTAGATATATAACACAATTGTATAGCTTTATTTACATTTCCACCAACGATTATTGAAATTATAACAACATTAATAACTCAAAGTTATGTGTATACTCCAGGCAAAATATGGAACTTATCAATAAGTTTCCTATATAGTAACTGTCTGTGCTAAAATACGAAAAATGTCTCTAGTAGTCAATCACTAAGTAGCTAAAAGTGTAGGCTGGAGAGCATATCACGAAAATTGACCTGACATGACCCCGATATCATGACAACCGGCGTGGGAAACCAATAATAGTTTTCAAACAGAGGCCAACTGACCAACTCCTCGATGTCATGGAAATGTAAGACAAATGACAGCTTCCTCGTTAGATACCATAAGCCATTTTTGTAAAGCTTCTCCCGCTTCATCGTATCATCAGGGGACTGTGACTATCGTTATTATGTCTAAAACAATACTGAAATACTGCCCTCTCAAGAATAATTAAGGATATTCACTTGAAAACCTATTTGGTCCGGGACTTTTTAATATCATATTTTTCATTTTTTTAGAGCCGAAATATTTTCTTCACATGTTTTTTTAAGCTGCCGCCTTAGACGAATATTGTATTTGCGTAAATAAATATCTCTAGTTTTATTTGTGTACTTGTTTTCACTTATGTATATTTTTTTGTAAAATATTTTAGTTTCTTCAAGTATTTTAGTGTGGTCTTTTAATGTTCTGCCATCTTTTGTTTCCAGTTATCTTATTGATTTATTTATGATTATATAATGTCTACTTTCTAATTGTAAGAAATATTTAGTAGGGTTTCTCCCCTGTTCTCTCCATTTAGCTTTGGATCTAATATACAAACATTTCGTCTTTTGTCTAGCTATATCCTCCAAATCGTATTTCACTTCACTTATATTCTTAACCTTTCTTCCTTTTCACTATGTTCTATTTCAAAGTCAAGTTGGGTTTCAAAATCATTAAGTATCTTTTCCAGAGCTTTTTCACTATTAAACGATATTTTCTTTGTCCATGAATAATAAATCGTAATCCCTCTTATTTCAAATTATAACATTCCAGTATCGAATTCTCCATAGAATCCTCACAACAAATAGAGATTAACATAGATATAACCTCATAGAATCACAACAATGTACACTAAACCCCAAAAGAAACTATCCACTCATTCAAATTTTCATTGAAACATAACAAGACACGGTTTTCTATCCTAACAACATTTTATCTAATACTGAATCGTTTGCACATCATCTAACTTCATTTGTTTTGCAATAACTCGTTTATCTTACAGCCAGGAAACGTTTTATTAACACTGGTGTGAAATGTTAATTTCCATTTTTTAGAAATCGAAGTTTCTGATCATATGTTAATGAATTTATGGAATATGGAGTCCATAGTCATCAATACTTCGTATGTCCACCTTCAGCTGTTATGCAGGCAAACACTCGACGTCTCATTGATGTCGTGAGACGTCTGACGGTGGCGTTAGGGATGTTCCCCCATTCATCCTGTAGGGCTTGTTCCAGCTGCCTCAGGTTGACTGAAGGGTTTGCTCTATTCCTGATTCGCCTCCCTAGGCAGTCCCACATGTGTTCAATTGGCGAGAGATCAGGAGAACGTGACGACCACGGCAAGACGTTGACGTTTTTGTTGTCCAGGAATGTTGACACTTCTCTTGCTGAATGTGCAGGCGCGTTATCATGTTGAAACAAAGTTCCCGGGTGATTCTGAAGAAATGGCAACACAACAGGACGAAGAACTTGATCAATGTATCTTTGCGCAGTCATGTTACCCATAAGGATCACCAATGGCGACTTGTTTTCTCCTCGGATACCGCCCCAAACCATCACACGTTCCCCCACCGTGTGCCTGGACCTCTGCAACACAATTAGGAGCGTTTCTTTCCCCATGACGGCGATAAATGCGGGCTCTGCCATCATGCTTATATAAACAAAACCTACTTTCATCGGTGAACATAACATTTCGTCAATCACGAAGCTGCCACCTTCGTACACGTCTTGTCCAGATTAATCGGTTATGTCGATGTTGAGGTGTCAACGTTGGGCCACAATAAGGTCGACGGGCCCGAATCCCTGCTGCTCTTAACCTCCTTCTGATGGTTGATTAACGTGGTCTACCTGTACGCGATCTATCTAATAATGTTACCGTGTCCCTATAGCGTTTCATCAAAATTTCGATGGTTTTCCGATGACAGCCGAATGTTCTTGCAATACAGTGAAACACCCATGTCCTTCATACCCAAGGCCCTGCCGCGCTGTTTTGGGGTCAATCTAGGCCTTTTAAAATTGGTTTTATATGACCTGGCTCACATGTGAATTGATCGCTGGCTAACTCACTTTCAATAATGAATGTGCGAAACAATGATCAAAGAAAAACGTGTTTTCTCAGTTTTCAACAAAAGTCATGAAAATCACGTACCTAATCAATTTCTGAAGTGAACAAAATGCTACGTTTTGCCGACCTGTTTCCATAAAACTTAACATTTAGCTAAAGTAAATTAAAAATATATTTGAATTCTAAAAATGGATAGTTTCTTTTGGGGTTTAGTGTAAATTCTGCAATGTTGAAGCAGAATCGATTATCCATCTTTTTTATGAATGTAAATTTGTAAAAACGATCTGGCAAGATCTACTAAAATGGATCGAAAATGAAACAGACACCCATTTGAACCTAAAGGCAGAGACAATCCTTCTTGGATTCAGTGTTAAAAGAAACGATGTTCTTAATTTCCTAACTAAGGAATACATCTATGCTAGAAAACTAGCAAACATTCTACTCTAGCGTGCTTAAAACCAAAATGGAACTATAATTATCAACTACATAAATCAAATGTCTACACACAATGTAAATACGATAAGTTTGTCTCATTTTAGTCGTCTTGCCAAAACTTGTTCATTTGAAATGAGTATATATGTCTCAACTTGTTTACCTGGTATAACATGTTCTTATAGTTTACATTGATGTTATGGAAATGCTGTACCCCATTCCAAAAGAAATAAAGTGATAAAAAAAGTTATAACATTTCCCACAATAATTGATCATTAATAGTATATTTGATTTCATATTTTTTATCAGTAACCTTATATTGCTCTTAGGTATCTTTAATTGTAGATTTCACTCGTCCTTCATATTTTTCATCATAAAGTAAAGAATTGTTGAAATTCCAACAGCCCTTATCTCTAGGGGCATCCCATAAAGGTACTGTTAGGGAAATTATTGATTGATCAGCATTAATACTGGGGGATATATATGTTTGTACAACTGAGTGTAAGACATTGTGGGAAACAAGAAATAAATCTAACCTTTTTTCATACGAGTTTGATTCTCTCCTTGGGTCTTTTAAAGCCAATAAATCTATCATGTTAAGCGATTCTTGTCTTGCTTTTGGGTTATGTATATGCCTGTAGTTATACGCATCGAAATTGCTATCCAAAACCGTATTCCAATCACCACATAGTATGAACCTTTTACCTTCTTGTCTTTCAAGCATATCTTTATGTTTGCAATAAAATCAGAACTGTCTTGCTTTTGTCCATAAACATATATAGTATGTGTAGTCAACATCATATATTACAACATTTTAGGGTTTTTTTGGTCAAATTCCAGGTGTATAACATTGAGTTCAAAATTGTTGTTTAAAAGAATATCAGTTCATTAAGCGTGGCTCTTGACGTGATTGAAATAGCATTCCTTATTATAACCCAACTGTTACTTTATCAATTGTTCTTGCTCACTAGTGAAGTGCACATCCTGAACGAGATATATAGTTAACGGCAAGCCTCGTGGGATGAGTCCGCTCTTCTCTATGGAACGATATGTGTGAGGCGGAGAAGGCTTGGTGTAAGTATAAAGGTGCGAGGAAAGCTATTCGGAAACATGAGTATATGGATAGAAGAAAAAAGTTTGATAGGTGTGTTCAGCCGGCAAAAAGAACTCACGTATCTAATATTCACAAAGACTTGGATAATCTATGTGATGAAAAGCAGGTGAATTCTTATAAAGAATAGGTCGTGTTGGTATCGGAAATGAAAAACGAAAGTGTATTCGAATGGACTTAACCCTTATAGTGCCCCAGGACCATATATGTGCCCCTCCCCCCAAACTCCCCATAATGCCGCAGGACCATATATGGTCCCTAGCCATAACCCAATATACAGCCTGGGCTGTTGAAAAAATCCTGCACCGATTCAAGTTGACAGTCATTTTTTTAGAATCTATATAAACATAGCTTCAATTTGGTACCACGTTTGCAATATAGAACACAATATTAACAGAGATATCATGCTTTTCACCAAATAATTCTATCTAGACACATATGGTCCCTGGGCATGGCCATTGGGGGTAGTTTTCTACAATGCAAATGAAAAATTATATCAATCAATTGAAGTTCACACCTATTTTTAAATAATCTCCATAACAAAGTCATCAATGTGATACCACTTTTACACTATTTGGCCAGATATTGACAGAGATATTAAGTTTTTAACAAAATACAATGATAAGGACACATATGGTCCATGGCCATGGCCGATAGGGGTTAATCCTCTTCAATGCATGGGTAAAAATATCTCAACCAATTCTAGCTGAAACCCACATTTTCAGAATCATTGTCAAATTAGATTTAATTTAATGCCACTTTTGAACTACAAAACCTGATATTAACAGAGAAATTTGGTTTTATAAAAATACCTATTTGGGACACATATGGTCCTTGGGCATGGCCGATGGGGTTAATTTTCTCAAATACTAGTGTAAATAATTCACCAGCATAACAGACAAAATTTAATGAAACAGGAAAAATCCCAAGTATTACCAAAATCTACAGTATCTCTAGTTTTAAAATCACATATTGACAATGGAAAATGCATTCTAATAATTAATGAACCGATTTAATTAATTATTACTTTTGATTTGGTAAAAATGGACATCATTCCTTGACTAAGGAAAATTACTATGATCCATTACTTGCTCCTTGATTTCTTTTTCAAATGTAAATTCTTGACAAAACATACTATATGGGTACTGAAATCGATATCATACACGAATATGGTAATCAATTAGCAATAATATGCAGCAGACCTTTCCAGAAGTATTTGGCAAACCAGCATCCTTCACTGTCAGCTCCTGAATGGAAATAAACAAAATGGCCAGTCAAACTGACAGCGGACAGAGTACATCTGATTCTAATTTGGATATTTTGTTACACCCACGATGTTTCGAGAAATGTAATGACTGATACATTTTCTACAGTTGATAAACGATGTACAGGTCATGCGTATTATTTGAATTATCGTAAATCCAAAAATTGCGGGGCCGCATAGTAAAACAGTCCAACACTTCGGGTCACAGACAAATCTGATCGGTCCAAAAAAGTTTCAAAACGATTCGCGACCTGACAGCCCATTTACATCGAACAAATAAGTAACGTTACCTGAAAATACTATCGAAAGATAGCATTTTGATTTTTGTTTATGTATGAGTCCATGTTTTCATGATTTGATGAGTGCAAGATTGCAAAACGTATAATTTTAAAATGTAGTACACGTTGCATTGCGCGGCTGTTTTGTTGACAGAATGGCGGTGACATTGTAGATACCACTTTCGTGAGATCTTATTTCTATTAGATAATTTGGTACGGACGTCTGTTGGTTTTAGTAAAACGAAAGAGTACATCACATTACCATTTTGATATTTGTGTTTGCCTCGAAATGTGCTAAATATAGAATAAAATTTAACGGATTGCAAAAGTCATTTCCATAGCGTTAATAACTCTGGATAGTGGATAAATATATTTTAACCATGATTTTTTTCCTATGAAAATAACAATCATTATGTCAAAATAGTGTCATTCATACGTCATTGTCATATATTTTTTATTTCAAACTTTGAGGATGATTTTAATCGATTTATTTGAGGAATAAACAAGCCAAGGATTACGAGAGTTTGTTTCAACTTCAAATCGAACCTTCATTCTGGCGCGGAACAATCACCTATTGTCTGGTGAACAGCACGAGACACGCGAGTCGTGACGTCTTCGCATGTTCTGCCGTCATATCCGGTCTACTTTGCTCGTGACCATTAGCGCTTTTTATAGTACGGGAAATCCCTTGTTGCCGAAATAAAAAATAATTTTAAAATCCTTTTGATTACAATGACAGTGACCTTGGCAATAGAAATCTAGATGATGACGGCTGACTCTTGTCATGTCGAGCTTTGGTTTTGCTGTCTTTCTCATTGAATTTGACATTTTTTTATATTTATCAAAGCCATATATATATCTTAATTAATATGATACGCTTACAAAAATACTGAACAGGAATAAAATGAAGTGGCATTCTGGAAATTATGTCTGAAATTTATCAGATGGAAAGTGATAATACAGTATTCCTTAAATCTTTCAAATGAAAAAAACCCAGTGATCAGGGCGCATGTTTTCAATTTATAAGGGCCATCGCACATTTCCTTTTGTAGGCCTATAATAAATATCAACATGCATGTTTATTAAAAAAAATACATTAATATAAAAAAAATTCTGTATAGATCCTCGATTTTTATTATATTTCATTCTATTTTCTCTATTAATTCAATCCCATTTTAACAATATATTTTTTTCATTTGAATTATTTCGTCCAACTGATAAAGAGTTTTTACGATATTTTAATTTTAAAATTATGCAAAATTAAGGGGTATCTAGTCTCAATATGATTTTTAAATTAATAAATTTCTTGAAATATATTAAGAACATTTTTTTTTTATTTGTCATTGATTGTGAATTTATGAATGAATCCCTGGATGCAATACAACATCTGATATAATAGAGAATGTGAAACAAATTGTGTGCTTATAAAAGTTTGATCAAAAAACAAAAAGTTACTGGTCTATTCACCAATATGATCTCAAAATTGAAACCCATTGTTCGCTGAGCTAGGGGCGTGGCCAGTAACAGACGACGCTGAAGAGCGTCAATGTTGGCTTTCGAAAACCTTGATAGAGATGAAGAACATTATATATAAAAGTGTTGCTTGATAAATTTTAGGCACCCGAGAAATTTAAAGAGTAAACACTGAAGTATGACAACCTCCCCACCATATTTAATGCGCGAATTTCATCGTGCATAAAGCCGCGAGTGGACGACCCGTCAATCAAGTCGGCCATTTTCGGGAAGCAGGCCTGTTTTATCTTTAAATATTTTAGTCATTTTCTTCCATGTCAAGTAAAGACATTATATCCAGTTGATCGTATATATAGTTTGCAACCTTCCTTTGTGTTATTCAGGGTAAATTATAGTTAGATTTGTTATTAAATCTAATTTTGATTTTGATGATTTTGTTAACCAAGCTGGTGTTTTCCTTTTTTTGTTTTAACTCGAGAGTATAGTTTGATATACGTCTGGCAGTGACCAAATTTGCTTGATATATTATGGATTTATTGAAGGTTATATTATATATATGTTTACCACAATTTAAACTGTGATTGAGAATAAAAGTACATGCTAATGTTAAATCTATGTGGAAAAAGAATTCTGCCAATTACGCAATACCAAAACTGCCGTGATGTGTTCTCGCTATTTTTTCGCGCTTTTGAATTTTCTGTTAGAACATACATGGAAAACTGTTCCAATAGTTTGCTTATGAATTCTAATTTGATAATCTGTACTTTTTCATCGTTTTAGTTTATTGTACAACAATATAAATTGAGTTGTTTATGCGCTTGCAAAAATGCGACTCAAATCATGATTCTGTCTGCTTGAAACTGCTTTTGTTTTAGACCTTGTGATAGCAACATAATTTCAGCTCTAATGTTTCTGAAAGTTATATCATTTTCAAGATCGAATCCATAACTTTCTGTGGATGGAAATTCAGTCATGTGCACCGGCTGTGGGAAAATTGCAAGGACTTTGCGTGCACCGTACATTTACTGCACTTAGTTTGTCTATGACGTCACGGCGAACAATGTTCAACAAATGAAAACAAAAAGATAACTTGTATTATTTCGTGAACAATCGGTCGCATGTAGGAAGTAAACACATCAACGTGATCACTGAAATCCGCTTTCTTGATAAATGATAATTTAATTACTTTGTAAATAACGGCAATTTAATTACAATCGATGAAACAAGGGTATGCTAACGTTCCTCGGCTGAACATTTGCATGAAAAACGTCTCTGAAGTTTATAATTAGATTAAATTAATTTTTATTGTTGTCACTTATGATTTAAAATTACATTGATTGAATGGTAAACAACTCAGCTTTCTTCACTTAAAAGTTCATGAATTTCCGAACATAGATAACGCCTCAGGGACATTTTTTGTCAACGTTGACCAAAATCTCGAGTTTACTCCAAAAGTTAGCGGCACTGCGTGAGCGCATAGCGTCAAAGGCCGGGCACTATAAGGGTTAAACAACTTACTAAGTGATCCTAATACCTGGTGCGAAGAAAACAGAATGGATATAAACGAGGACAAATATAATACCATGCATTTTAGAGGAAAGACAGCAGCAAGGACTAATACTTTATTTAACTATGGGGATAAAGACCTGGCATTGACTTATTCATACAATTATCTCGGTGTTTTCATGACAGAACAATTGAACTATACACTTATGGCAAAGTCAGCGGAGAAGTCAGCCAGCAGAGCCTTGGGCCTTTTAATATCGAAATATAACTGCCTTGGTGGAATTCCTTTTAGACTATACATATACAGAACGTCATACGTGTGCATTTGGGTCGTTTGTATTGAACGAGTAGATGTCATGGACGCGGAGGAACAACGAGTTCGAAGAACGAGTTGTTTCTCCGCGTCCATGACATCTTCGAGTTCAATACAAACGACCCAAATGCACACGTATGACGTTCTGTATTTATTATATACTCTCTTTTTAACCTTTTTAAAAGTAATTTTGAATTGCTTAAATAATCCGAGACGTCGCACTGCGCATTGATACATAATGCAAAGAAAGCGATTACCTATGACACGCTCGACTGATGATTTGATACCTCAATTATCTTTTTTTTTTTCTCATTACTTTGCGTAGTTAAACGTAAGAGGCAGTTTTCTCATGTGTGAAAACTAAATACAGTGATAAAAGTGTATCCTTAGTTATTATTTATAAAGTTCTGAATATGATAAACGTTAGTTCAGGATTCCGAGCGACGGGATCCTTTCAAACGACGTCACCATGGAAATGACGTCATAATCGTTGTAGGCTATGACGTCATAGGGCCAAGTGTCGCTGGCGATGTTCTCGGAGTTTTGTTTAGGATTTCCTTGTTTATATAGAGGATATCTTTTGTTTTGAGTGTGATATCACTTATCTCTCATCGAGTGACGGGGTAGAGCCAGTATTTTCACGAGTGGCGCAGCCACGAGTGAAAATATAGGCTTTACCCCGTCACGAGATGAGAGATAAGTGATATCACACTCAAAACAAAAGATATTCTGTTTATTATATGCCTTTATGGTCGAAAATGTGGCAATTTATGTCCAAAAGGTCTTGACTCGAGAGTTTTCTGGCGACGTCATACCATTGTTGATCGTTACTTAGCGACGCCGATGACGTCGCGTTGATTGTAGAGGTGACGTCAAACCATTGTACACATGACGTCATCCCCTCTGTGATATTTTCACTGACTCGAAAAAGTGATATCACACTCAGTTGCGAGATCACTTTTCTACAACTGAGAAAACTCAGTCTCTCACCGCTTAGCATATAATAAATAGAGGATATCTTTTGTTTTGAGTGTGATATCACTTATCTCTCATCGAGTGACGGGGTAGAGCCAGTATTTTCACGAGTGGCGCAGCCACGAGTGAAAATATAGGCTTTACCCCGTCACGAGATGAGAGATAAGTGATATCACACTCAAAACAAAAGATATTCTGTTTATTATATGCCTCTGTGGTCGAAAATGTGGTAATTTATGTCCAAAAGACTTTGACTCGAGAGTTTTCTGGCGACGTCATACCATTGTTGATCGTAACTTAGCGACGGCGATGACGTCGCGTTGATTGTAGAAGTGACGTCAAACCATTGTACACATGACGTCATCCCCTCTGTGATATTTTCACTGACTTGAAAAAGTGATATCACACTCAGTGGCGAGAACACTTTACTAGAACTGAGAAAACTCAGTCTCTCACCGCTTAGCATATAATAAATAGAGGATATCTTTTGTTTTGAGTGTGATATCACTTATCTCTCATCGAGTGACGGGGTAGAGCCAGTATTTTCACGAGTGGCGCAGCCACGAGTGAAAATATAGGCTTTACCCCGTCACGAGATGAGAGATAAGTGATATCACACTCAAAACAAAAGATATTCTGTTTATTATATGCCTCTGTGGTCGAAAATGTGGTAATTTATGTCCAAAAGACTTTGACTCGAGAGTTTTCTGGCGACGTCATACCATTGTTGATCGTAACTTAGCGACGGCGATGACGTCGCGTTGATTGTAGAAGTGACGTCAAACCATTGTACACATGACGTCATCCCCTCTGTGATATTTTCACTGACTTGAAAAAGTGATATCACACTCAGTGGCGAGAACACTTTACTAGAACTGAGAAAACTCAGTCTCTCACCGCTTAGCATATAATAAATTGTTTTTCAGTGTCTTTACTAACGATTACACTAGTTTCTCACTATATTATTCTTCAATATCATATTAAAAAGTAGGTTTGTTACCAATGCATTGAGATACGTCAAATCTGGTGTTCTAAAATGGAAAATGATTGTTACATACGGAAAATTCCAATAATTGCCGAAGCTTAAAAAAAGTAAAACCGGCAGGCGTGCAATACGGATTCTGGAGTGCAATACGGAATTTAAAGACGTATTCCGTATTGCACCCTTGTATTACTATCATAAGATTACATGGGTATATAATAAAGCAAAGGTTTTGATTCGACGTATTGTCGGCGCTTAACTACGGTGCAGGGATATGAGGTACTACAGTCCACCCATCTATTAAAGCAGTCAAGCAAAGGGTTATCCGATTCTTCCTCGGTTTGGAAAAGTACGCCCACAACTACGCAACCACAGGTGACGTAGGTTGGATGCTCCCAGAGATACGACAATGGGTCAGTGTGACACGGCTATAGTTTGAACCACATGACAGAGAAACGATTGGATAGTTCTATTGGCGGATGACATGGCAGTAATAAAAAAGAAAAGAACCTAGAATTTTAGACTCCATGGACATTTTAATAAACTTAATCTACAACACCTTTTCAACACCAAAGTTAGAACGGAGAAGAAACTTTTAGTGAAAACAGTGGAAGAAATTATGTTTTAACTTATAAGACTATCGGGAATGCGGCTCTGAATGGTCGGGATAAGACAAAACTTTCAAACAAGAATATGGATCCGTGGCACCCTTGAAGTTAGAGACTGGCTGATATGAGAAAATAGCTATTGAGGATAGACTGTGTTTTAATTGTCGAAGATTACGCGCATGTGATAAGTAAATGCCCCTTATATAGACACTAAACTTATCATCTTTATGAAGCTTTGCTGTGATAATGTCCCGGTTTTACAATGTTTGCGAACACCCAGCAATTTGCCCCTTTTTTAAGTGTGAAGAAAATACTAATTATGTTTTAGCAAGAACCTGTTGTTCTATCTTAAAATATAGGCATTTTTTACAGTATAAATGATAACATAATGTTATATATTTATTACTATTCAGACATGTTATACTGTCTGATTAAGTATTCTTTATATGAGTTTACAGTGTTTACATTTGTATTTTGTTTTTATAGCATCTCTCATAAATCGCTTGGCGATGTGTCGCTTTTATATATATGGGATCACTTTTATGTATTTATATTTGTGCGACTGACATGTAAATAAATTATTCTGACAGCACTATCCTATAACATATGGAGTCACTGAACGTAGTTGTGTGTGTATATTATTATAACGAGAAACAAGTTGATAACATATAAGCGTTTAAAGAAATGCATGATCTCTTTAATTTGTTCACTGCCAATTGTCTTGAACTACTATGGATATGATTTGTTAGGCTGATGATCAATGATTTTTGTCTGCAACTTTCACACTCATTTGATAGCGATACATTGTCTTAAAGCTAATTGGTAATAGAGATACAATGTATCAAAGCTAATTGGTAATAGAGATACAATGTATCAAAGCTAATTGGTAATAGAGATACAATGTATCAAAGCTAATTGGTAATAGAGATACATTGTATCAAAGCTAATTGGTAATAGAGATACAATGTATCAAATCTAATTGGTAATAGAGATACAATGTATCAAATCTGATTGGTAATAGAGATACAATGTATCAAATCTAATTGGTAATAGAGATACAATGTATCAAATCTGATTGGTAATAGAGATACAATGTATCAAATCTGATTGGTAATAGAGATACAATGTATCAAAGCTAATTGGTAATAGAGATACAATGTATCAAAGCTAATTGGTAATAGAGATACATTGTATCAAAGCTAATTGGTAATAGAGATACAATGTATCAAAGCTAATTGGTAATAGAGATACAATGTATCAAATCTAATTGGTAATAGAGATACAATGTATCAAATCTGATTGGTAATAGAGATACAATGTATCAAATCTGATTGGTAATAGAGATACAATGTATCAAAGCTAATTGGTAATAGAGATACAACGTAAATGAGCTGATTGGTTATAGAGAGTCGTTGTATCAAAGCTGAGTGGTAATAGAGAGATATTGTATCAAAGCTGATTGGGACATTATGTATTACTTACCTCAGTCAATCAATTAAATATATCTATATCGCATGATCTGCCATAAAAGTTGTTGATTTAAAATGATTCAGGTTGGACGAATGCCCAATAAGTTTTATTAAAATCCCGCGTATTCCATCAGTATTCAATCTTCCATCACATGATTTAAAGAAAGTCCTACTCACAGCCTGTCCTGAAGTAGATCCTCACTGTAGCGTCCTGTACTTCTCTCTGTAGATCAACCTTCCACCAGGCGAAGGGATGTCCAGTATCAGTGTCTATGATATACTGTGGAGTGTATCCTCCAGCATCAGTGTTCCCGTCCACAGCTGTACTAGCTCTGTAACCTGACTTGCTGGAGCTCATTGAGACAGGTTTTCCTTGAGCTACGTTTACAGGAGACGCTGGAATAATGTTTATTAATATCACTATCAGACTTTGTATTTCTTTGTTCAAATACCTGAAATGCATTGTATGAACTTGTTCAATAGTCAGCTTATTAGATTATACGTAAAGAAAAGGCAACTGTAAATTGAACTCACACTAAACATAACACCTATATATAGTGGTAAAAACTTAGTATGTATTTTATCTTTAATTTCTTATTGGCATTGTAAAAACATCAGTTCACAACAGTTTAATTATTTACATTGTTATCACCAGTTTAATGTTTAAACTTGAAACTGTTTTGCACTTTTTTCTGTCAAATTTTGTCATTAATGTATTCTTAACAATTTTCGCATGCCATGATTTGACTGAATTGGGATAAATGCACAAATGTTAATACATATAACAACTTATACATATCAACAAATATCAACCACAACTTTCATCTTTATTGAACGTTATTTAAACGAATATATTCTTCGTTTTTTCGTGAAATTGTTTTTTACTGTGTGACATAACTTCTTTCAATGTATATATTCAGTACTAACTTACTATACAAAAATAACATACCTGTAGCAAGGTATTTTAAAGTACAAGCCAGGTGTATACAGACTACATATCTAACCTACCTGTAGTAAGGTGTATTACAGTACACGCCAGGTGTATACATACTACACAAATAGCCTACCTGTAGCAAAGTGTATTACAGTACAAGCCAGGAATATAAAAAAACAACAACTAATCTACCTGTAGCAAGGTGTATTACAGTACAAGCCAGGAGTATACAGACTACACAACTAACCTACCTGTAGCAAGATGTATTCCAGTACAAGCCAGGAGTATACACACTACACAACTAACCTACCTGTAGCAAGGTGTATTACAGTACAAGCCAGGAGTATACAGACTACACAACTAACCTACCTGTAGCAAGGTGTATTACAGTACAAGCCAGGAGTATATTGACTACACAACTAACCTACCTGTAGCAAGGTGTATTACAGTACAAGCCAGGAGCATACAGACTACACAACTAACATACCTGTAGCAAGGTGTATTACAGTACAAGCCAGGAGTATACAGACTACACAACTAACCTACCTGTAGCAAGGTGTATTACAGTACAAGCCAGGTGTATACAGACTACACAACTAACCTACCTGTAGCAAGGTGTATTACAGTACAAACAAGGAGTATACAGACTACACAACTAACCTACCTGTAGCAAGGTGTATTACAGTACATGCCAGGAGTACTAGTATACAGACTACACAACTAACCTACCTGTAGCAAGGTGTATTACAGTACAAGCCAGGAGTATACAGACTACACAACTAACATACCTGTAGCAAGGTGTATTACAGTACAAGCCAGGTGTATACAGACTTCACAACTAACCTACATGTAGCAAGGTGTATTACAGTACAAGCCAGGTGTATACAGACTACACAACTATCCTACCTGTAGCAAGGTGTGTTACAGTACAAGCCAGGAGTATACAGACTACAGAACTAACCTACCTGTAGCAAGGTGTATTACAGTACAAGCCGGGAGTATACAGACTACACAACTAACCTACCTGTAGCATGGTGTATTACAGTACAAGCCAGGAGTATACAGACTACACAACTATCCTACCTGTAGCAAGGTATATTACAGTACAAGCCAGGAGTATACAGACTACACAACTAACCTACCTGTAGCAAGGTATATTACAGTACAAACAAGGAGTATACAGACTACACAGCTAACCTACCTGTAGCAAGGTGTATTACAGTACAAGCCAGGAGTATACAGACTACACAACTAACCTACCTGTAGCAAGGTGTATTACAGTACAAGCAAGGTGTATACAGACTACACAACTAACCTACCTGTAGCAAGGTGTATTACAGTACAAGCCAGGTGTATACAGACTACACAACTAACCTACATGTAGCAATGTGTATTACAGTACAAGCCAGGTGTATACAGACTACACAACTATCCTACCTGTAGCAAGGTGTATTACAATACAAGCCAGGAGTATACAGACTTCACAACTAACCTACCTGTAGCAAGGTGTATTACAATACAAGCCAGGAGTATACAGACTACACAACTATCCTACCTGTAGCAAGGTGTATTACAATACAAGCCAGGAGTATACAGACTACACAACTAACCTACTTGTAGCAAGGTGTATTACAGTACAAGGCAGGGGTATACAGACTACACAACTAACCTACCTGTAGCAAGGTGTATTACAGTACAAGCCAGGAGTATACAGACTACACAACTAACCTACCTGTAGCAAGGTGTATTACAGTACTAGCCAGAAATATACAGACTACACAACTAAGCTACCTGTAGCAAGGTGTATTACAGTACAATCCAGGAGTATACAGACTACACAACTAACCTACCTGTAGCAAGGTGTATTACAATACAAGCCAGGAGTATACCCACTGCACATTTAACCTACCTGAAGCAAGGTGTATTACAGTACAAGCCAGGAGTATACAGACTACACAACTAACCTACCTGTAGCAAGGTGTATTACAGTACAACTCAGGAGTATATAGACTACACAACTAACCTACATGTAGCAAGGTGTATTACAGTACAGGCCAGGAGTATACAGACTACACAACTAACCTACCTGTAGCAAGGTGTATTACAGTACAAGCCAGGAGCATACCCACTACACATCTAACCTACCTGTAGCAAGGTGTATTACAGTACAACTCAGGAGTATATAAACTACACATCTAACCTACATGTAGCAAGGTGTATTACAGTACAAGCCAGGAGTATATAGACTACACAACTAACCTACCTGTAGCAAGGTGTATTACAGTACAACTCAGGAGTATACACACTACACAACTAACCTATCTGTAGCAAGGTGTATTACAGTACAAGCCAGGAGCATACCCACTACACATCTAACCTACCTGTAGCAAGATGTATTACAGTACAACTCAGGAGTATATAGACTACACAACTAGCCTACCTGTAGCAAGGCGTATTACAGTACAAACCAGGAGTATACAGACTACACAACTAACCTATCTGCAGCAAGGTGTATTACAGTACAAGCCAGGAGCATACAGACTACACAACTAACCTACCTGTAGCAAGGTGTATTACAGTACAAGCCAGGAGTTTACACACTACACAACTAACGTACTGTAGCAAGGCGTATTACAGTACAAGCCAGGAGTATACAGACTACACAACTATCCTACCTGTGGCAAGGTGTATTACAGTACAAGCCAGGAGTATATAGACTACACAACTAACCTACCTGTAGCAAGGTGTATTACAGTACAACTCAGGAGTATATAGACTACACAACTAACCTACCTGTAGCAAGGTGTATTACAGTACAGACCAGGAGTATACAGACTGCACAACTAACCTACCTGTAGCAAGGTGCATTACAGTACAAGCCAGGAGTATATAGAGTACACAACTAACCTACCTGTAGCAAGGTGTATTACAGTACAACTCAGGAGTATATAGACTACACAACTAACCTACCTATAGCAAGGCGTATTACAGTACAAACCAGGAGTATACAGACTACACAACTAACCTATCTGCAGCAAGGTGTATTACAGTACAAGCCAGGAGTATACAGACTACACAACTAACCTACCTGTAGCAAGGTGTATTACAGTTCAAGCCAGGAGTATACAGACTTCACAACTATCCTACCTGTAGCAAGGTGTATTACAGTGCAAGCCAGGAGTATACAGACTACACAACTAACCTACATGTAGCAAGGTGTAGTACAATACAAGCCAGGAGTATACAGACTACACAACTAACCTACCTGTAGCAAGGTGTATTACAGTACAGGCCAGGAGTATACAGACTACACAACTAACCTACCTGTAGCAAGGTGTATTACAGTACAAGCCAGGAGCATACCCACTACACATCGAACCTAGCTGTAGCAAGGTGTATTACAATACAACTCAGGAGTATATAGACTACACAACTAACCTACCTGTAGCAAGGTGTATTACAGTACAGGCCAGGAGTATACAGACTACACAACTAACCTACCTGTAGCAAGGTGTATTACAGTACAAGCCAGGAGCATACCCACTACACATCTAACCTACCTGTAGCAAGGTGTATTACAGTACAACTCAGGAGTATATAAACTACACATCTTACCTACATGTAGCAAGGTGTATTACAGTACAAGCCAGGAGTATACAGACTACACAACTAACCTACCTGTAGCAAGGTGTATTACAGTACAACTCAGGAGTATACACACTACACAACTAACCTATCTGTAGCAAGGTGTATTACAGTACAAGCCAGGAGCATACCCACTACACATCTAACCTACCTGTAGCAAGATGTATTACAGTACAACTCAGGAGTATATAGACTACACAACTAACCTACCTGTAGCAAGGCGTATTACAGTACAAACCAGGAGTATACAGACTACACAACTAACCTATCTGCAGCAAGGTGTATTACAGTACAAGCCAGGAGCATACAGACTACACAACTAACCTACCTGTAGCAAGGTGTATTACAGTACAAGCCAGGAGTTTACACACTACACAACTAACGTACTGTAGCAAGGCGTATTACAGTACAAGCCAGGAGTATACAGACTACACAACTATCCTACCTGTGGCAAGGTGTATTACAGTACAAGCCAGGAGTATATAGACTACACAACTAACCTACCTGTAGCAAGGTGTATTACAGTTCAAGCCAGGAGCATACCTACTACACATCTAACCTACCTGTAGCAAGGTGTATTACAGTACAACTCAGGAGTATATAGACTACACAACTAACCTACCTGTAGCAAGGTGTATTACAGTACAGACCAGGAGTATACAGACTGCACAACTAACCTACCTGTAGCAAGGTGCATTACAGTACAAGCCAGGAGTATATAGAGTACACAACTAACCTACCTGTAGCAAGGTGTATTACAGTACAACTCAGGAGTATATAGACTACACAACTAACCTACCTATAGCAAGGCGTATTACAGTACAAACCAGGAGTATACAGACTACACAACTAACCTATCTGCAGCAAGGTGTATTACAGTACAAGCCAGGAGTATACAGACTACACAACTAACCTACCTGTAGCAAGGTGTATTACAGTTCAAGCCAGGAGTATACAGACTTCACAACTATCCTACCTGTAGCAAGGTGTATTACAGTGCAAGCCAGGAGTATACAGACTACACAACTAACCTACATGTAGCAAGGTGTAGTACAATACAAGCCAGGAGTATACAGACTACACAACTAACCTACCTGTAGCAAGGTGTATTACAGTACAGGCCAGGAGTATACAGACTACACAACTAACCTACCTGTAGCAAGGTGTATTACAGTACAAGCCAGGAGCATACCCACTACACATCGAACCTACCTGTAGCAAGGTGTATTACAATACAACTCAGGAGTATATAGACTACACAACTAACCTACCTGTAGCAAGGTGTATTACAGTACAACTCAGGAGTATATAGACTACATAACTAAACTACCTGTAGCAAGGCGTATTACAGTACAAACCAGGAGTATACAGACTACACAACTAACCTACCTGTAGCAAGGTGCATTACAGTACAAGTCAGGAGTATACAGACTACAAAACTAACCTATCTGCAGCAAGGTGTATTACAGTACAAGCCAGGAGCATACAGACTACACAGCTAACCTACCTGTAGCAAGGTGTATTACAGTACAAGCCAGGAGTTTACACACTACACAACTAACGTACTGTAGCAAGGCGTATTACAGTACAAGCCAGGAGTATACAGACTACACAACTAACTTACCTGTAGCAAGGTGTATTACAGTTCAAGCCAGGAGTATACAGACTTCACAACTATCCTACCTGTAGCAAGGTGTATTACAGTGCAAGCCAGGAGTATACAGACTACACAACTAACCTACATGTAGCAAGGTGTATTACAATACAAGCCAGGAGTATACAGACTACACAACTAACCTATCTGCAGCAAAGTGTATTACAGTACAAGCCAGGAGTATACAGACTGCACAACTAACCTACCTGTAGCAATGTGTATTACAGTACAAGCAAGGAGTATACAGACTACACACCTAACCTATCTGTAGCAAGGTGTATTACAGTACAAGCCAGGAGAATACAGACTACACAACTATCCTACCTGTAGCAAGGTGTATTACAGTACAAGCCAGGAGCATACAGACTACACAACTAACCTACCTGTAGCAAGGTGTATTACAGTACAAGCCAGGAGTATACAGACTACACAACTAACCTACCTGTAGCAAGGTGTATTACAGTACAAGCCAGGAGTATACAGACTACACAACTAACCTACCTGTAGCAAGGTGTATTACAGTACAAGCCAGGAGTATACAGACTACACAACTAACCTACCTGTAGCAAGGTGTATTACAGTACAAGCCAGGTGTATACAGACTACACAACTAACCTACCTGTAGCAAGGTGTATTACAGTACAAGCCAGGTGTATATAGACTACACAACTAACCTACCTGTAGCAAGGTGTATTACAGTACAAGCCAGGAGCATACAGACTACACAACTAACCTACCTGTATCAAGGTGTATTACAGTACAAGCCAGGTGTATACAGACTACACAACTAACCTACCTGTAGCAAGGTGTATTACAGTACAAGCCAGGAGTATACAGACTACACAACTAACCTACCTGTAGCAAGGTGTATTACAGTACAAGCCAGGAGTATACAGACTACACAACTAACCTAACTGTAGCAAGGTGTATTACAGTACAAGCCAGGAGTATACAGACTACACAACTAACCTACCTGTAGCAAGGTGTATTACAGTACAAGCCAGGTGTATACAGACTACACAACTAACCTACCTGTAGCAAGGTGTATTACAGTACAAGCCAGGTGTATATAGACTACACAACTAACCTACCTGTAGCAAGGTGTATTACAGTACAAGCCAGGAGCATACAGACTCCACAACTAACCTACCTGTAGCAAGGTGTATTACAGTACAAGCCAGGTGTATACAGACTACACAACTAACCTACCTGTAGCAAGAAGTATTACAGTACAAGCCAGGAGTATACAGACTACACAACTAACCTACCTGTAGCAAGGTGTATTACAGTACAAGCCAGGAGTATACAGACTACACAACTAACGTACTGTAGCAAGGTGTATTACAGTACAAGCCAGGAGTATACAGACTACACAACTAACCTACCTGTAGCAAGGTGTATTACAGTACAAGCCAGGAGTATACAGACTACACAACTAACCTACCTGTAGCAAGGTGTATTACAGTACAAGCCAGGAGTATACAGACTACACAACTAACCTACCTGTAGCAAGGTGTATTACAGTACAAGCCAGGTGTATACAGACTACACAACTAACCTACCTGTAGCAAGGTGTATTACAGTACAAGTCAGGAATATACAGACTACACAACTAACCTACCTTTAGTAAGGTGTATTACAGTGCAAGCCAGGAGTATACAGACTACACAACTAACCTATCTGTAGCAAGGTGTATTACAGTTCAAGCCAGGAACATACAGACTACACAACTAACCTACCTGTAGCAAGGTGTATTACAGTACAAGCCAGGAGTATACAGACTACACAACTAACCTACCTGTACCAAGGTGTATTACAGTACAGGCCAGGAGTATACAGACTTCACAACTAACCTACCTGTAGCAAGGTGTATTACAGTACAAGCCAGGAGCATACAGACTACACACCTAACCTACCTGTAGCAAGGTGTATTACAGTACAAGCCAGGTGTATATAGACTACACAACTAACCTACCTGTAGCAAGGTGTATTACAGTACAAGCCAGGAGTATACAGACTACACAACTAACCTACCTTTAGTAAGGTGTATTACAGTACAAGCCAGGAGTATATAGACTACACAACTAACCTACCTTTAGTAAGGTGTATTACAATAGAAGCCAGGTGTATACAGACTACACAACTAACCTACCTGTAGCAAGGTGTATTACAGTACAAGCCAGAAGTATACAGACTACACAACTAACCTATCTGTAGCAAGGCGTATTACAGTACAAGCCAGGAGTATGTAGACTACACAACTAACCTACCTTTAGCAAGGTGTCTTACAGTACAAGCCAGGAGTATACAGGCTACACAACTAACCTATCTGTAGCAAGGTGTATTACAGTTCAAGCCAGGAGTATACAGACTACACAACTAACCTACCTGTATCAAGGTGTATTACAGGACAAGCCAGGTGTATACAGACTACACAACTAACCTACCTGTAGCAAGGTGTATTACAGTACAAGCCAGGAGTATACAGACTACACAACTAACCTACCTGTAGCAAGGTGTATTACAGTACAAGCCAGGAGTATACAGACTACACAACTAACCTAACTGTAGCAAGGTGTATTACAGTACAAGCCAGGAGTATACAGACTACACAACTAACCTACCTGTAGCAAGGTGTATTACAGTACAAGCCAGGTGTATACAGACTACACAACTAACCTACCTGTAGCAAGGTGTATTACAGTACAAGCCAGGTGTATATAGACTACACAACTAACCTACCTGTAGCAAGGTGTATTACAGTACAAGCCAGGAGCATACAGACTCCACAACTAACCTACCTGTAGCAAGGTGTATTACAGTACAAGCCAGGTGTATACAGACTACACAACTAACCTACCTTTAGTAAGGTGTATTACAGTACAAGCCAGGAGTATACAGACTACACAACTAACCTACTTGTAGCAAGGTGTATTACAGTACAAGCCAGGAGCATACAGACTACACAACTAACCTACCTGTAGCAAGGTGTATTACAGTACAAGCCAGGAGCATACAGACTTCACAACTAACCTACCTGTAGCAAGGTGTATTACAGTACAAGCCAGGAGTATACAGACTACACAACTAACCTACCTTTAGTAAGGTGTATTACAGTGCAAGCCAGGAGTATACAGACTACACAACTAACCTATCTGTAGCAAGGTGTATTACAGTTCAAGCCAGGAACATACAGACTACACAACTAACCTACCTGTAGCAAGGTGTATTACAGTACAAGCCAGGAGTATACAGACTACACAACTAACCTACCTGTACCAAGGTGTATTACAGTACAGGCCAGGAGTATACAGACTTCACAACTAACCTACCTGTAGCAAGGTGTATTACAGTACAAGCCAGGAGCATACAGACTACACAACTAACCTACCTGTAGCAAGGTGTATTACAGTACAAGCCAGGAGTATACAGACTACACAACTAACCTACCTGTAGCAAGGTGTATTACAGTACAAGCCAGGTGTATACAGACTACACAACTAACCTACCTGTAGCAAGGTGTATTACAGTACAAGCCAGGTGTATATAGACTACACAACTAACCTACCTGTAGCAAGGTGTATTACAGTACAAGCCAGGAGCATACAGACTACACAACTAACCTACCTGTAGCAAGGTGTATTACAGTACAACTCAGGAGTATATAGACTACATAACTAAACTACCTGTAGCAAGGTGTATTACAGTACAAGCCAGGTGTATATAGACTACACAACTAACCTACCTGTAGCAAGGTGTATTACAGTACAAGCCAGGAGTATACAGACTACACAACTAACCTACCTTTAGTAAGGTGTATTACAGTACAAGCCAGGAGTATATAGACTACACAACTAACCTACCTTTAGTAAGGTGTATTACAATAGAAGCCAGGTGTATATAGACTACACAACTAACCTATCTGTAGCAAGGCGTATTACAGTACAAGCCAGGAGTATACAGACTACACAACTAACCTACCTTTAGTAAGGTGTATTACAGTACAAGCCAGGAGTATATAGACTACACAACTAACCTACCTGTAGCAAGGTGTATTACAGTACAGGCCAGGAGTATACAGACTATACAACTAACCTACCTGTAGCAAGGTGTATTACAGTTCAAGCCAGGAGTATACAGACTACACAACTAACCTACCTGTAGCAAGGTGTATTACAGTACAAGCCAGGAGTATATAGACTACACAACTAACCTACCTGTAGCAAGGTGTATTACAGTACAGGCCAGGTGTATACAGACTACACAACTAACCTACCTGTAGCAAGGTGTATTACAGTACAAGCCAGAAGTATACAGACTACACAACTAACCTATCTGTAGCAAGGCGTATTACAGTACAAGCCAGGAGTATGTAGACTACACAACTAACCTACCTGTAGCAAGGTGTATTACAGTACAGGCCAGGTGTATACAGACTACACAACTAACCTACCTGTAGCAAGGTGTATTACAGTACAAGCCAGGAGTATACAGGCTACACAACTAACCTATCTGTAGCAAGGTGTATTACAGTTCAAGCCAGGAGTATACAGACTACACAACTAACCTACCTGTAGCTAGGTGTATTACAGTACAAGCCAGGAGTATACAGACTACACAACTAACCTATCTGTAGCAAGGTGTATTACAGTTCAAGCCAGGAGTATACAGACTACACAACTAACCTATCTGTAGCAAGGTGTATTACAGTTCAAGCCAGGAGTATACAGACTACACAACTAACCTACCTGTAGCTAGGTGTATTACAGTACAAGCCAAGAGTATACAGGCTACACAACTAACCTACCTGTAGCAAGGTGTATTACAGTACAAGCCAGGAGTATACAGACTACACAACTAACCTATCTGTAGCAAGGCGTATTACAGTACAAGCCAGGACTATACAGACTACACAACTAACCTACCTGTAGCAAGGCGTATTACAGTACAAGCCAGGAGCATACAGACTGCACAACTAACCTACCTGTAGCAAGGTGTATTACAGTACAAGCCATGAGTATACAGACTACACAACTAACCCACCTGTAGCAAGGTGTATTACAGTACAAGCCAGGTGTATACAGACTACACAACTAACCTACCTGTAGCAAGGTGTATTACAGTACAAGCCAGGTGTATACAGACTACACAACTAACCTACCTGTAGCAAGGTGTATTACAGTACAAGCCAGGAGTATACAGACTACACAACTAACCTACCTGTAGCAAGGTGTATTACAGTACAGGCCAGGAGTATACAGACTTCACAACTAACCTACCTGTAGCAAGGTGTATTACAGTACAAGCCAGGAGCATACAGACCACACAACTAACCTACCTGTAGCAAGGTGTATTACAGTACAAGCCAGGTGTATATAGACTACACAACTAACCTACCTGTAGCAAGGTGTATTACAGTACAAGCCAGGAGTATACAGACTCCACAACTAACCTACCTGTAGCAAGGTGTATTACAGTACAAGCCAGGAGTATAAAGACTACACAACTAACCTACGTTTAGTAAGGTGTATTACAATACAAGCCAGCTGTATCTAGACTACAAAACTAACCTACCTGTAGCAAGGTGTATTACAGTAAAAGCCATGAGCATACAGACTACACAACTAACCTACCTGTAGCAAGGTGTATTACAGTACAAGCCAGGAGTATATAGACTACACAACTAACCTACCTGTAGCAAGGTGTATTACAGTACAAGCCAGGAGCATACCTACTACACATCTAACCTACCTGTAGCAAGGTGTATTACAGTGCAACTCAGGAGTATATAGACTACACAACTAACCTACCTATAGCAAGGCGTATTACAGTACAAACCAGGAGTATACAGACTACACAACTAACCTATCTGCAGCAAGGTGTATTACAGTACAAGCCAGGAGTATACAGACTAAACAACTAACCTACCTGTAGCAAGGTGTATTACAGTTCAAGCCAGGAGTATACAGACTTCACAACTATCCTACCTGTAGCAAGGTGTATTACAGTGCAAGCCAGGAGTATACAGACTACACAACTAACCTACATGTAGCAAGGTGTATTACAATACAAGCCAGGAGTATACAGACTACACAACAAACCTACCTGTAGCAAGGTGTATTACAGTACAGGCCAGGAGTATACAGACTACACAACTAACCTACCTGTAGCAAGGTGTATTACAGTACAAGCCAGGAGCATACCCACTACACATCGAACCTACCTGTAGCAAGGTGTATTACAATACAACTCAGGAGTATATTTACTACACAACTAACCTACCTGTAGCAAGGTGTATTACAGTACAACTCAGGAGTATATAGACTACATAACTAAACTACCTGTAGCAAGGCGTATTACAGTACAAACCAGGAGTATACAGACTACACAACTAACCTACCTGTAGCAAGGTGCATTACAGTACAAGTCAGGAGTATACAGACTACACAACTAACCTATCTGCAGCAAGGTGTATTACAGTACAAGCCAGGAGCAAACAGACTACACAGCTAACCTACCTGTAGCAAGGTGTATTACAGTACAAGCCAGGAGTTTACACACTACACAACTAACGTACTGTAGCAAGGCGTATTACAGTACAAGCCAGGAGTATACAGACTACACAACTAACCTACCTGTAGCAAGGTGTATTACAGTTCAAGCCAGGAGTATACAGACTTCACAACTATCCTACCTGTAGCAAGGTGTATTACAGTGCAAGCCAGGAGTATACAGACTACACAACTAACCTACATGTAGCAAGGTGTATTACAATACAAGCCAGGAGTATACAGACTACACAACTAACCTATCTGCAGCAAAGTGTATTACAGTACAAGCCAGGAGTATACAGACTGCACAACTAACCTACCTGTAGCAATGTGTATTACAGTACAAGCAAGGAGTATACAGACTACACACCTAACCTATCTGTAGCAAGGTGTATTACAGTACAAGCCAGGAGAATACAGACTACACAACTATCCTACCTGTAGCAAGGTGTATTACAGTACAAGCCAGGAGCATACAGACTACACAACTAACCTACCTGTAGCAAGGTGTATTACAGTACAAGCCAGGAGTATACAGACTACACAACTAACCTACCTGTAGCAAGGTGTATTACAGTACAAGCCAGGAGTATACAGACTACACAACTAACCTACCTGTAGCAAGGTGTATTACAGTACAAGCCAGGAGTATACAGACTACACAACTAACCTACCTGTAGCAAGGTGTATTACAGTACAAGCGAGGTGTATACAGACTACACAACTAACCTACCTGTAGCAAGGTGTATTACAGTACAAGCCAGGTGTATATAGACTACACAACTAACCTACCTGTAGCAAGGTGTATTACAGTACAAGCCAGGAGCATACAGACTACACAACTAACCTACCTGTATCAAGGTGTATTACAGTACAAGCCAGGTGTATACAGACTACACAACTAACCTACCTGTAGCAAGGTGTATTATAGTACAAGCCAGGAGTATACAGACTACACAACTAACCTACCTGTAGCAAGGTGTATTACAGTACAAGCCAGGAGTATACAGACTACACAACTAACCTACCTGTAGCAAGGTGTATTACAGTACAAGCCAGGAGTATACAGACTACACAACTAACCTACCTGTAGCAAGGTGTATTACAGTACAAGCCAGGTGTATACAGACTACACAACTAACCTACCTGTAGCAAGATGTATTACAGTACAAGCCAGGTGTATATAGACTACACAACTAACCTACCTGTAGCAAGGTGTATTACAGTACAAGCCAGGAGCATACAGACTCCACAACTAACCTACCTGTAGCAAGAAGTATTACAGTACAAGCCAGGAGTATACAGACTACACAACTAACCTACCTGTAGCAAGGTGTATTACAGTACAAGCCAGGAGTATACAGACTACACAACTAACCTACCTGTAGCAAGGTGTATTACAGTACAAGCCAGGAGTATACAGACTACACAACTAACCTACCTGTAGCAAGAAGTATTACAGTACAAGCCAGGAGTATTCAGACTACACAACTAACCTACCTGTAGCAAGGTGTATTACAGTACACGCCAGGAGTATACAGACTACACAACTAACCTACCTGTAGCAAGGTGTATTACAGTACAAGCCAGGAGTATACAGACTACACAACTAACCTACCTGTAGCAAGGTGCATTACAGTACAAGCCAGGAGTATACAGACTACACAACTAACCTACCTGTAGCAAGGTGCATTACAGTACAAGCCAGGAGTATACAGACTACACAACTAACCTACCTGTAGCAAGAAGTATTACAGTACAAGCCAGGAGTATACAGACTACACAACTAACCTACCTGTAGCAAGGTGTATTACAGTACAAGCCAGGAGTATTCAGACTACACAACTAACCTACCTGTAGCAAGGTATATTACAGTACACGCCAGGAGTATACAGACTACACAACTAACCTACCTGTAGCAAGGTGTATTACAGTACAAGCCAGGAGTATACAGACTACACAACTAGACTACATGTAGCAAGGTGTATTACAGTACAAGCCAGGAGTATATAGACTACACAACTAACCTACCTGTAGCAAGTTGTATTACAGTACAAGCCAGGAGTATATAGACTACACAACTAACCTACCTGTAGCAAGGTGTATTACAGTACAAGCCAGGAGTATACAGAATACACAACTAACCTACCTGTAGCAAGTTGTATTACAGTACAAGCCAGGAGTATATAGACTACACAACTAACCTACCTGTAGCAAGGTGTATTACAGTACAAGCCAGGACTATACAGACTACACAACTAACCTACATGTAGCAAGGTGTATTACAGTACAAGCCAGGGGTATACAGACTACACAACTATCCTACCTGTAGCAAGGTGTATTACAGTACAAGCCATGAGTATACAGACTACACAACTAACCTACCTGTAGCAAGGTGTATTACAGTACAAGCCATGAGTATACAGACTACACAACTAACCCACCTGTAGCAAGGTGTATTACAGTACTAGCCAGGAGTATACAGACTACACAACTAACCTACCTGTAGTAAGGTGTATTACAATACAAGCCAGCTGTATCTAGACTACACAACTAACCTACCTGTAGCAAGGTGTATTACAGTAAAAGCCATGAGCATACAGACTACACAACTAACCTACCTGTAGCAAGGTGTATTACAGTACAAGCCAGGAGTATACAGACTACACAACTAACCTACCTTTAGTAAGGTGTATTACAATACAAGCCAGGTGTATATAGACTACACAACTAACCTATCTGTAGCAAGGCGTATTACAGTACAAGCCAGGAGTATACAGACTACACAACTAACCTATCTGTAGCAAGGTGTATTACAGTACAAGCCAGGTGTATACAGACTACACAACTAACCTACCTGTAGCAAGGTGTATTACAGTGCAAGCCAGGAGTATACAGACTACACAACTAACCTACCTGTAGCAAGGTGTATTACAGTACAAGCCAGGAGTATACAGGCTACACAACTAACCTATCTGTAGCAAGGTGTATTACAGTTCAAGCCAGGAGTATACAGACTACACAACTAACCTACCTGTAGCTAGGTGTATTACAGTACAAGCCAGGAGTATACAGACTACACAACTAACCTATCTGTAGCAAGGTGTATTACAGTTCAAGCCAGGAGTATACAGACTACACAACTAACCTACCTGTAGCAAGGTGTATTACAGTACAAGCCAGGAGTATACAGACTACACAACTAACCTATCTGTAGCAAGGTGTATTACAGTTCAAGCCAGGAGTATACAGACTACACAACTAACCTACCTGTAGCTAGGTGTATTACAGTACAAGCCAGGAGTATACAGGCTACACAACTAACCTACCTGTAGCAAGGTGTATTACAGTACAAGCCAGGAGTATACAGACTACACAACTAACCTATCTGTAGCAAGGCGTATTACAGTACAAGCCAGGACTATACAGACTACACAACTAACCTACCTGTAGCAAGGCGTATTACAGTACAAGCCAGGAGCATATAGACTACACAACTAACCTACCTGTAGCAAGGTGTATTACAGTACAGGCCAGGTGTATACAGACTACACAACTAACCTACCTGTAGCAAGGTGTATTACAGTACAAGCCAGGAGTATACAGACTACACAACTAACCTATCTGTAGCAAGGCGTATTACAGTACAAGCCAGGAGTATGTAGACTACACAACTAACCTACCTGTAGCAAGGTGTATTACAGTACAAGCCAGGAGTATACAGGCTACACAACTAACCTATCTGTAGCAAGGTGTATTACAGTTCAAGCCAGGAGTATACAGACTACACAACTAACCTACCTGTAGCTAGGTGTATTACAGTACAAGCCAGGAGTATACAGACTACATAACTAACCTATCTGTAGCAAGGTGTATTACAGTTCAAGCCAGGAGTATACAGACTACACAACTAACCTATCTGTAGCAAGGTGTATTACAGTTCAAGCCAGGAGTATACAGACTACACAACTAACCTATCTGTAGCAAGGTGTATTACAGTTCAAGCCAGGAGTATACAGACTACACAACTAACCTACCTGTAGCTAGGTGTATTACAGTACAAGCCAAGAGTATACAGGCTACACAACTAACCTACCTGTAGCAAGGTGTATTACAGTACAAGCCAGGAGTATACAGACTACACAACTAACCTATCTGTAGCAAGGCGTATTACAGTACAAGCCAGGACTATACAGACTACACAACTAACCTACCTGTAGCAAGGCGTATTACAGTACAAGCCAGGAGCATACAGACTGCACAACTAACCTACCTGTAGCAAGGTGTATTACAGTACAAGCCATGAGTATACAGACTACACAACTAACCCACCTGTAGCAAGGTGTATTACAGTACAAGCCAGGAGTATACAGACTACACAACTAACCTACCTGTAGCAAGGTGTATTACAGTACAAGCCAGGAGTATACAGACTACACAACTAACCTACCTGTAGCAAGGTGTATTACAGTACAGGCCAGGAGTATACAGACTTCACAACTAACCTACCTGTAGCAAGGTGTATTACAGTACAAGCCAGGAGCATACAGACCACACAACTAACCTACCTGTAGCAAGGTGTATTACAGTACAAGCCAGGTGTATATAGACTACACAACTAACCTACCTGTAGCAAGGTGTATTACAGTACAAGCCAGGAGTATACAGACTACACAACTAACCTACCTGTAGCAAGGTGTATTACAGTACAAGCCAGGAGTATAAAGACTACACAACTAACCTACGTTTAGTAAGGTGTATTACAATACAAGCCAGCTGTATCTAGACTACACAACTAACCTACCTGTAGCAAGGTGTATTACAGTAAAAGCCATGAGCATACAGACTACACAACTAACCTACCTGTAGCAAGGTGTATTACAGTACAAGCCAGGAGTATACAGACTACACAACTAACCTACCTTTAGTAAGGTGTATTACAATACAAGCCAGGTGTATATAGACTACACAACTAACCTATCTGTAGCAAGGCGTATTACAGTACAAGCCAGGAGTATACAGACTACACAACTAACCTATCTGTAGCAAGGTGTATTACAGTTCAAGCCAGGAGTATACAGACTACACAACTAACCTACCTGTAGCTAGGTGTATTACAGTACAAGCCAGGAGTATACAGACTACACAACTAACCTATCTGTAGCAAGGTGTATTACAGTTCAAGCCAGGAGTATACAGACTACACAATTAACCTACCTGTAGCAAGGTGTATTACAGTACAAGCCAGGAGTATACAGACTACACAACTAACCTATCTGTAGCAAGGTGTATTACAGTTCAAGCCAGGAGTATACAGACTACACAACTAACCTACCTGTAGCTAGGTGTATTACAGTACAAGCCAGGAGTATACAGGCTACACAACTAACCTACCTGTAGCAAGGTGTATTACAGTACAAGCCAGGAGTATACAGACTACACAACTAACCTATCTGTAGCAAGGCGTATTACAGTACAAGCCAGGACTATACAGACTACACAACTAACCTACCTGTAGCAAGGCGTATTACAGTACAAGCCAGGAGCATACAGACTGCACAACTAACCTACCTGTAGCAAGGCGTATTACAGTACAAGCCAGGAGTATACAGACTACACAACTAACCTACCTGTAGCAAGGTGTATTACAGTACAAGCCAGGAGTATACAGACTACACAACTAACCTACCTGTAGCAAGGTGTATTACAGTACAAGCCAGGAGTATACAGACTTCACAACTAACCTACCTGTAGCAAGGTGTATTACATTACAAGCAAGGAGTATACAGACTACACAGCTAACCTACCTGTAGCAAGGTGTATTACAGTACAAGCCAGGAGTATACAGACTACACAACTAACCTACCTGTAGCAAGGTGTATTACAGTACAAGCCAGGAGTATACAGACTACACAACTAACCTACCTGTAGCAAGGTGTATTACAGTACAAGCCATGAGTATACAGACTACACAACTAACCTACCTGTAGCAAGGTGTATTACAGTACAAGCCATGAGTATACAGACTACACAACTAACCCACCTGTAGCAAGGTGTATTACAGTACTAGCCAGGAGTATACAGACTACACAACTAACCTACCTGTAGTAAGGTGTATTACAATACAAGCCAGCTGTATCTAGACTACACAACTAACCTACCTGTAGCAAGGTGTATTACAGTAAAAGCCATGAGCATACAGACTACACAACTAACCTACCTGTAGCAAGGTGTATTACAGTACAAGCCAGGAGTATACAGACTACACAACTAACCTACCTTTAGTAAGGTGTATTACAATACAAGCCAGGTGTATATAGACTACACAACTAACCTATCTGTAGCAAGGCGTATTACAGTACAAGCCAGGAGTATACAGACTACACAACTAACCTATCTGTAGCAAGGTGTATTACAGTACAAGCCAGGTGTATACAGACTACACAACTAACCTACCTGTAGCAAGGTGTATTACAGTTCAAGCCAGGAGTATACAGACTACACAACTAACCTACCTGTAGCAAGGTGTATTACAGTACAAGCCAGGAGTATACAGACTACACAACTAACCTATCTGTAGCAAGGTGTATTACAGTTCAAGCCAGGAGTATACAGACTACACAACTAACCTACCTGTAGCTAGGTGTATTACAGTACAAGCCAGGAGTATACAGGCTACACAACTAACCTACCTGTAGCAAGGTGTATTACAGTACAAGCCAGGAGTATACAGACTACACAACTAACCTATCTGTAGCAAGGCGTATTACAGTATAAGCCAGGACTATACAGACTACACAACTAACCTACCTGTAGCAAGGCGTATTACAGTACAAGCCAGGAGCATACAGACTGCACAACTAACCTACCTGTAGCAAGGCGTATTACAGTACAAGCCAGGAGTATACAGACTACACAACTAACCTACCTGTAGCAAGGTGTATTACAGTACAAGCCAGGAGTATACAGACTACACAACTAACCTACCTGTAGCAAGGTGTATTACAGTACAAGCCAGGAGTATACAGACTTCACAACTAACCTACCTGTAGCAAGGTGTATTACATTACAAGCAAGGAGTATACAGACTACACAGCTAACCTACCTGTAGCAAGGTGTATTACAGTACAAGCCAGGAGTATACAGACTACACAACTAACCTACCTGTAGCAAGGTGTATTACAGTACAAGCCAGGAGTATACAGACTACACAACTAACCTACCTGTAGCAAGGTGTATTACAGTACAAGCCATGAGTATACAGACTACACAACTAACCTACCTGTAGCAAGGTGTATTACAGTACAAGCCATGAGTATACAGACTACACAACTAACCCACCTGTAGCAAGGTGTATTACAGTACTAGCCAGGAGTATACAGACTACACAACTAACCTACCTGTAGCAAGGTATATTACAGTACAAGCCATGAGTATACAAACTACATAACTAACCCACCTGTAGCAAGGTGTATTACAGTACAAGCCAGGAGTATACAGACTACACAACTAACCTACCTGTAGCAAGGTGTATTACAGTACAAGCCCTGAGTATACAGACTACACAACTAACCTACCTGTAGCAAGGTGTATTACAGTACAAGCCATGAGTATACAGACTACACAACTAACCCACCTGTAGCAAGGCGTATTACAGTACAAGCCAGGAGTATACAGACTACACAACTAACCTACATGTAGCAAGGTGTATTACAGTTCAAGCCAGGAATATACAGACTACACAACTAACATACCTGTAGCAAGGTGTATTACAGTACAAGCCAGGAGTATACAGACTACACAACTAACCTACCTGTAGCAAGGTGTATTACAGTACAAGCCATGAGTATACAGACTACACAACTAACCTACGTGTAGCAAGGTGTATTACAGTACAAGCCAGGAGTATACAGACTACACAACTAACCTACCTGTAGCAAGGTGTATTACAGTACAAGCCATGAGTATACAGACTACACAACTAACCCACCTGTAGCAAGGTGTATTACAGTACAAGCCAGGTGTATACAGACTACACAACTAACCTACCTGTAGCAAGGTGTATTACAGTACAAGCCAGGTGTATACAGACTACACAACTAACCTACCTGTAGCAAGGTGTATTACAGTACAAGTCAGGAGTATACAGACTACACCTGTAGGCGTATTACAGTACAAGCCAGGAGCATACAGACTACACAACTAACCTACCTGTAGCAAGGTGTATTACAGTACAAGCCAGGAGTATACAGACTACACAACTAACCTACCTGTAGCAAGGCGTATTACAGTACAAGCCAGGAGTATACAGACTACACAACTAACCTACCTGTAGCAAGGTGTATTACAGTACAAGCCAGGAGTATACAGACTACACATCTAACCTACCTGTAGCAAGGTGTATTACAGTTCAAGCCAGGAGTATACAGACTACACAACTAACCTACCTGTAGCAAGGTGTATTACAGTACAAGCCAGGAGTATACAGACTACACAACTAACCTACCTGTAGCAAGGTGTATTACAGTACAAGCCAGGAGTATACAGACTACACAACTAACCTACCTATAGCAAGGTGTATTACAGTACAAGCGAGGAGCATACCCACTACACAACTAACCTACCTGTAGCAAGGTGTATTACAGTACAAGCCAGGAGTATACAGACTACACAACTAACCTATCTGTAGCAAGGTGTATTACAGTACAAGCCAGAACATACAGACTACACAGCTAACCTACCTGTAGCAAGGTGTATTACAGTGCAAGCAAGGAGCATACAGACTACACAGCTAACCTACCTGTAGCAAGTTGTATTACAGTACAAGCCAGGAGTATACAGACTACACAACTAACCTACCTGTAGCAAGGTGTATTACAGTTCAAGCCAGGAGTATACAGACTACACAACTAACCTACCTGTAGCAAGGTGTATTACAGTACAAGCCAGGAGTATACAGACTACACAACTAACCTACCTGTAGCAAGGTGTATTACAGTACAAGCCAGGAGCATACAGACTACACAACTAACCTACCTGTAGCAAGGTGTATTACAGTACAAGCCAGGAGGATACAGACTACACAACTAACCTATCTGTAGCAAGGTGTATTACAGTACAAGCCAGGAGTATACAGACTACACAACTAACCTACCTGTAGCAAGGCGTATTACAGTACAAGCCAGGAGCATACAGACTACACAACTAACCTACCTGTAGCAAGGCGTATTACAGTACAAGCCAGGAGTATACAGACTACACAACTAACCTACCTGTAGCAAGGCGTATTACAGTACAAGCCAGGAGTATACAGGCTACACAACTAACCTACCTGTAGCAAGGTGTATTACAGTACAAGCCAGGAGCATACCCACTACACAACTAACCTACCTGTAACAAGGTGTATTACAGTACAAGCCAGGAGTATACAGACTACACAACTAACCTATCTGTAGCAAGGTGTATTACAGTACAAGCCAGGAGCATACAGACTACAAAGCTAACCTACCTGTAGCAAGGTGTATTACAGTACAAGCCAGGAGCATACAGACTACACAACTAACCCACCTGTAGCAAGGTGTATTACAGTACAGGCCAGGAGTATACAGACTACACAACTAACCTACCTGTAGCAAGGTGTATTACAGTACAAGCCAGGAGTATACAGACTACACAACTAACCTACATGTAGCAAGGTGTATTACAGTACAAGCCAGGAGTATACAGACTACACAACTAACCTACCTGTAGCAAGGTGTATTACAGTACAAGCCAGGAGTATACAGACTACACAACTAACCTATCTGTAGCTAGGCGTATTACAGTACAAGCCAGGAGCATACAGACTACACAACTAACCTACCTGTAGCAAGGTGTATTACAGTACAAGCCAGGAGTATACAGACTACACAACTAACCTACCTGTAGCAAGGCGTATTACAGTACAAGCCAGGAGTATACAGACTACACAACTAACCTACCTGTAGCAAGGTGTATTACAGTACAAGCCAGGAGTATACAGACTACACATCTAACCTACCTGTAGCAAGGTGTATTACAGTTCAAGCCAGGAGTATACAGACTACACAACTAACCTACCTATAGCAAGGTGTATTACAGTACAAGCGAGGAGCATACCCACTACACAACTAACCTACCTGTAGCAAGGTGTATTACAGTACAAGCCAGGAGTATACAGACTACACAACTAACCTATCTGTAGCAAGGTGTATTACAGTACAAGCCAGAACATACAGACTACACAGCTAACCTACCTGTAGCAAGGTGTATTACAGTGCAAGCAAGGAGCATACAGACTACACAGCTAACCTACCTGTAGCAAGTTGTATTACAGTACAAGCCAGGAGTATACAGACTACACAACTAACCTACCTGTAGCAAGGTGTATTACAGTTCAAGCCAGGAGTATACAGACTACACAACTAACCTACCTGTAGCAAGGTGTATTACAGTACAAGCCAGGAGTATACAGACTACACAACTAACCTACCTGTAGCAAGGTGTATTACAGTACAAGCCAGGAGCATACAGACTACACAACTAACCTACCTGTAGCAAGGTGTATTACAGTACAAGCCAGGAGGATACAGACTACACAACTAACCTATCTGTAGCAAGGTGTATTACAGTACAAGCCAGGAGTATACAGACTACACAACTAACCTACCTGTAGCAAGGCGTATTACAGTACAAGCCAGGAGCATACAGACTACACAACTAACCTACCTGTAGCAAGGCGTATTACAGTACAAGCCAGGAGTATACAGACTACACAACTAACCTACCTGTAGCAAGGCGTATTACAGTACAAGCCAGGAGTATACAGGCTACACAACTAACCTACCTGTAGCAAGGTGTATTACAGTACAAGCCAGGAGCATACCCACTACACAACTAACCTACCTGTAACAAGGTGTATTACAGTACAAGCCAGGAGTATACAGACTACACAACTAACCTATCTGTAGCAAGGTGTATTACAGTACAAGCCAGGAGCATACAGACTACAAAGCTAACCTACCTGTAGCAAGGTGTATTACAGTACAAGCCAGGAGCATACAGACTACACAACTAACCCACCTGTAGCAAGGTGTATTACAGTACAGGCCAGGAGTATACAGACTACACAACTAACCTACCTGTAGCAAGGTGTATTACAGTACAAGCCAGGAGTATACAGACTACACAACTAACCTACATGTAGCAAGGTGTATTACAGTACAAGCCAGGAGTATACAAACTACACAACTAACCTACCTGTAGCAAGGTGTATTACAGTACAAGCCAGGAGTATACAGACTACACAACTAACCTATCTGTAGCTAGGCGTATTACAGTACAAGCCAGGAGCATACAGACTACACAACTAACCTACCTGTAGCAAGGTGTATTACAGTACAAGCCAGGAGTATACAGACTACACAACTAACCTACCTGTAGCAAGGCGTATTACAGTACAAGCCAGGAGTATACAGACTACACAACTAACCTACCTGTAGCAAGGTGTATTACAGTACAAGCCAGGAGTATACAGACTACACATCTAACCTACCTGTAGCAAGGTGTATTACAGTTCAAGCCAGGAGTATACAGACTACACAACTAACCTACCTGTAGCAAGGTGTATTACAGTACAAGCCAGGAGTATACAGACTACACAACTAACCTACCTGTAGCAAGGTGTATTACAGTACAAGCCAGGAGCATACAGACTACACAACTAACCTACCTGTAGCAAGGTGTATTACAGTACAAGCCAGGAGGATACAGACTACACAACTAACCTATCTGTAGCAAGGTGTATTACAGTACAAGCCAGGAGTATACAGACTACACAACTAACCTACCTGTAGCAAGGCGTATTACAGTACAAGCCAGGAGCATACAGACTACACAACTAACCTACCTGTAGCAAGGCGTATTACAGTACAAGCCAGGAGTATACAGACTACACAACTAACCTACCTGTAGCAAGGCGTATTACAGTACAAGCCAGGAGTATACAGGCTACACAACTAACCTACCTGTAGCAAGGTGTATTACAGTACAAGCCAGGAGCATACCCACTACACAACTAACCTACCTGTAACAAGGTGTATTACAGTACAAGCCAGGAGTATACAGACTACACAACTAACCTATCTGTAGCAAGGTGTATTACAGTACAAGCCAGGAGCATACAGACTACAAAGCTAACCTACCTGTAGCAAGGTGTATTACAGTACAAGCCAGGAGCATACAGACTACACAACTAACCCACCTGTAGCAAGGTGTATTACAGTACAGGCCAGGAGTATACAGACTACACAACTAACCTACCTGTAGCAAGGTGTATTACAGTACAAGCCAGGAGTATACAGACTACACAACTAACCTACATGTAGCAAGGTGTATTACAGTACAAGCCAGGAGTATACAGACTACACAACTAACCTACCTGTAGCAAGGTGTATTACAGTACAAGCCAGGAGTATACAGACTACACAACTAACCTATCTGTAGCTAGGCGTATTACAGTACAAGCCAGGAGCATACAGACTACACAACTAACCTACCTGTAGCAAGGTGTATTACAGTACAAGCCAGGAGTATACAGACTACACAACTAACCTACCTGTAGCAAGGCGTATTACAGTACAAGCCAGGAGTATACAGACTACACAACTAACCTACCTGTAGCAAGGTGTATTACAGTACAAGCCAGGAGTATACAGACTACACATCTAACCTACCTGTAGCAAGGTGTATTACAGTTCAAGCCAGGAGTATACAGACTACACAACTAACCTACCTGTAGCAAGGTGTATTACAGTACAAGCCAGGAGTATACAGACTACACAACTAACCTACCTGTAGCAAGGTGTATTACAGTACAAGCCAGGAGCATACAGGCTACACAACTAACCTACCTATAGCAAGGTGTATTACAGTACAAGCCAGGAGCATACCCACTACACATCTAACCTACCTGTAGCAAGGTGTATTACAGTACAAGCCAGGAGTATACAGACTACACAACTAACCTATCTGTAGCAAGGTGTATTACAGTACAAGCCAGGAGCATACAGACTACACAGCTAACCTACCTGTAGCAAGGTGTATTACAGTGCAAGCAAGGAGCATACAGACTACACAGCTAACCTACCTGTAGCAAGTTGTATTACAGTACAAGCCAGGAGTATACAGACTACACAACTAACCTACCTGTAGCAAGGTGTATTACAGTTCAAGCCAGGAGTATACAGACTACACAACTAACCTACCTGTAGCAAGGTGTATTACAGTACAAGCCAGGAGTATACAGACTACACAACTAACCTACCTGTAGCAAGGTGTATTACAGTACAAGCCAGGAGCATACAGACTACACAACTAACCTACCTGTAGCAAGGTGTATTACAGTACAAGCCAGGAGGATACAGACTACACAACTAACCTATCTGTAGCAAGGTGTATTACAGTACAAGCCAGGAGTATACAGACTACACAACTAACCTACCTGTAGCAAGGCGTATTACAGTACAAGCCAGGAGCATACAGACTACACAACTAACCTACCTGTAGCAAGGTGTATTACAGTACAAGCCAGGAGTATACAGACTACACAACTAACCTATCTGTAGCAAGGTGTATTACAGTACAAGCCAGGAGTATACAGACTACACAACTAACCTATCTGTAGCAAGGTGTATTACAGTACAAGCCAGGAGCATACCCACTACACATCTAACCTACCTGTAGCAAGGTGTATTACAGTACAAGCCAGGAGTATACAGACTACACAACTATCCTACCTGTAGCAAGGTGTATTACAGTACAAGCCAGGAGTAAACAGACTACACAACTATCCTACCTGTAGCAAGGTGTATTACAGTACAAGCCAGGAGTATACAGACTACACAACTAACCTATCTGTAGCAAGGTGTATTACAGTACAAGCCAGGAGTATACAGACTACACAACTAACCTACCTGTAGCAAGGTGTATTACAGTACAAGCCAGGAGCATACAGACTACACAACTAACCTACCTGTAGCAAGGTGTATTACAGTACAAGCCAGGAGTATACAGACTACACAACTAACCTATCTGTAGCAAGGTGTATTACAGTACAAGCCAGGTGTATACAGACTACACAACTAACCTACCTTTAGCAAGGTGTATTACAGTACAAGCCAGGAGTATACAGACTACACAACTAACCTACCTGTAGCAAGGTGTATTACAGTACAAGCCAGGAGTATACAGACTACACAACTAACCTACCTGTAGCAAGGTGTATTACAGTACAAGCCAGGAGTATACAGACTACACAACTAACCTACCTGTAGCAAGGTGTATTACAGTACAAGCCAGGAGCATACAGACTACACAACTAACCTACCTGTAGCAAGGTGTATTACAGTACAAGCCAGGAGCATACAGACTACACAACTAACCTACCTGTAGCAAGGTGTATTACAGTACAAGCCAGGAGTATACAGACTACACAACTAACCTACCTGTAGCAAGGTGTGTTACAGTACAAGCCAGGTGTATACAGACTACACAACTAACCTACCTGTAGCAAGGCGTATTACAGTACAAGCCAGGAGTATACAGACTACACAACTAACCTACCTGTAGCAAGGTGTATTACAGTACAAGCCAGGTGTATATAGACTACACAACTAACCTACCTGTAGCAAGGCCTATTACAGTACAAGCCAGGAGTATACAGGCTACACAACTAACCTACCTGTAGCAAGGTGTATTACAGTACAAGCCAGGAGTATACAGGCTACACAACTAACCTACCTGTAGCAAGGTGTATTACAGTGCAAGCCAGGAGTTTACACACTACACAACTAACGTACTGTAGCAAGGCGTATTACAGTACAAGCCAGGAGTATACAGACTACACAAAAAACCTACCTGTAGCAAGGTGTATTACAGTTCAAGCCAGGAGTATACAGACTTCACAACTATCCTACCTGTAGCAAGGTGTATTACAGTGCAAGCCAGGAGTATACAGACTACACAACTAACCTACATGTAGCAAGGTGTATTACAATACAAGCCAGGAGTATACAGACTACACAACTAACCTACCTGTAGCAAGGTGTATTACAGTACAAGCCAGGAGTATACAGACTACACAACTAACCTACCTGTAGCAAGGTGTATTACAGTACAAGCCAGGAGTATACAGACTACACAACTAACCTACCTGTAGCAAGGTGTATTACAGTACAAGCCAGGAGTATACAGACTACACAACTAACCTACCTGTAGCAAGGTGTATTACAGTACAAGCCAGGAGTATACAGACTACACAACTAACCTACCTGTAGCAAGGTGTATTACAGTACAAGCCAGGTGTATATAGACTACACAACTAACCTACCTGTAGCAAGGCGTATTACAGTACAAGCCAGGAGTATACAGGCTACACAACTAACCTACCTGTAGCAAGGTGTATTACAGTACAAACAGGAGCATACAGACTACACAACTAACCTACCTGTAGCAAGGTGTATTACAGTACAAGCCAGGAGTTTACACACTACACAACTAACGTACTGTAGCAAGGCGTATTACAGTACAAGCCAGGAGTATACAGACTACACAACTAACCTACCTGTAGCAAGGTGTATTACAGTTCAAGCCAGGAGTATAAAGACTTCACAACTATCCTACCTGTAGCAAGGTGTATTACAGTGCAAGCCAGGAGTATACAGACTACACAACTAACCTACATGTAGCAAGGTGTATTACAATAAAAGCCAGGAGTATACAGACTACACAACTAACCTACCTGTAGCAAGGTGTATTACAGTACAGGCCAGGAGTATACAGACTACACAACTAACCTACCTGTAGCAAGGTGTATTACAGTACAAGCCAGGAGCATACCCACTACACATCTAACCTACCTGTAGCAAGGTGTATTACAGTACAACTCAGGAGTATATAGACTTCACAACTAACCCACCTGTAGCAAGGCGTATTACAGTACAAGCCAGGAGTATACAGACTACACAACTAACCTACCTGTAGCAAGGTGTATTACAGTACAAGCCAGGAGTATACAGACTACACAACTAACCTACCTGTAGCAAGGTGTATTACAGTACAAGCCAGGAGTATACAGACTACACAACTAACCTACCTGTAGCAAGGTGTATTACAGTACAAGCCAGGAGTATACAGACTACACAACTAACCTACCTGTAGCAAGGTGTATTACAGTACAAGCCAGGAGTTTACACACTACACAACTAACGTACTGTAGCAAGGCGTATTACAGTACAAGCCAGGAGTATACAGACTACACAACTAACCTACCTGTAGCAAGGTGTATTACAGTTCAAGCCAGGAGTATACAAACTTCACAACTATCCTACCTGTAGCTAGGTGTATTACAGTGCAAGCCAGGAGTATCCAGACTACACAACTAACCTACATGTAGCAAGGTGTATTACAATACAAGCCAGGAGTATACAGACTACACAACTAACCTACCTGTTGCAAGGTGTATTACAGTACAGGCCAGGAGTATACAGACTACACAACTAACCTACCTGTAGCAAGGTGTATTACAGTACAAGCCAGGAGCATACCCACTACACATCTAACCTACCTGTAGCAAGGTGTATTACAGTACAACTCAGGAGTATATAGACTACACAACTAACCTACCTGTAGCAAGGTGTATTACAGTACAGACCAGGAGTATACAGACTGCACAACTAACCTACCTGTAGCAAGGTGTATTACAGTACAAGCCAGGAGTTTACACACTACACAACTAACGTACTGTAGCAAGGCGTATTACAGTACAAGCCAGGAGTATACAGACTACACAACTAACCTACCTGTAGCAAGGTGTATTACAGTTCAAGCCAGGAGTATACAGACTTCACAACTATCCTACCTGTAGCAAGGTGTATTACAGTGCAAGCCAGGAGTATACAGACTACACAACTAACCTACCTGTAGCAAGGTGTATTACAGTACAAGCCAGGAGCATACCCAATACACATCTAACCTACCTGTAGCAAGGTGTATTACAGTACAACTCAGGAGTATATAGACTACACAACTAACCTACCTGTAGCAAGGTGTATTACAGTACAACTCAGGAGTATAAAGACTACACAACTAACCCACCTGTAGCAAGGCGTATTACAGTACAAACCAGGAGTATACAGACTACACAACTAACCTATCTGCAGCAAGGTGTATTACAGTACAAGCCAGGAGCATACAGACTACACAGCTAACCTACCTGTAGCAAGGTGTATTACAGTACAAGCCAGGAGTATACAGACTACACAACTAACCTACCTGTAGCAAGGTGTATTACAGTTCAAGCCAGGAGTATACAGACTTCACAACTATCCTACCTGTAGCAAGGTGTATTACAGTGCAAGCCAGGAGTATACAGACTTCACAACTATCCTACCTGTAGCAAGGTGTATTACAGTGCAAGTCAGGAGTATACAGACTACACAACTAACCTACCTTTAGCAAGGTGTATTACAGTACAAGCCAGGAGTATACAGACTACACAACTAACCTACCTGTAGCAAGGTGTATTACAGTACAAGCCAGGAGTATACAGACTACACAACTAACCTACCTGTAGCAAGGTGTATTACAGTACAAGCCAGGAGTATACAGACTACACAACTAACCTACCTGTAGCAAGGTGTATTACAGTACAAGCCAGGTGTATATAGACTACACAACTAACCTACCTGTAGCAAGGCTTATTACAGTACAAGCCAGGAGTATACAGGCTACACAACTAACCTACCTGTAGCAAGGTTTATTACAGTACAAGCCAGGAGCATACAGACTACACAACTAACCTACATGTAGCAAGGTGTATTACAGTACAAGCCAGGAGTATACAGACTACACGACTAACCTACCTGTAGCAAGGTGTATTACTGTACAAACCAGGTGTATACAGACTACACAACTAACCTACCTGTAGCAAGTTGTATTACAGTACAAGCCAGGAGTATACAGACTACACAACTAACCTATCTGTAGCAAGGTGTATTACAGTACAAGCCAGGTGTATACAGACTACACAACTAACCTACCTGTAGCAAGGTGTATTACAGTGCAAGCCAGGAGTATACAGACTACACAACTAACCTACATGTAGCAAGGTGTATTACAGTACAAGCCAGGAGTAAACAGACTACACAACTAATCTACCTGTAGCAAGGTGTATTACAGTACAAGCCAGGTGTATACAGACTACACAACTAACCTACCTGTAGCAAGGTGTATTACAGTACAAGCCAGGAGTATACAGACTACACAACTGACCTACCTGTAGCAAGGTGTATTACAGTACAAGCCAGGAGTATACAGGCTACACAACTAACCTATCTGTAGCAAGGTGTATTACAGTACAAGTCAGGAGTATACAGACTACACAACTAACCTACCTGTAGCAAGGTGTATTACAGTACAAGCCAGGAGTATACAGACTACACAACTAACCTACCTGTAGCAAGGTGTATTACAGTACAAGTCAGGAGTATACAGACTACACAACTAACCTACCTGTAGCAAGGTGTATTACAGTACAAACCAGGAGTATACAGACTACACAACTAACCTACCTGTAGCAAGGTGTATTACAGTACAAGTCAGGAGTATACAGACTACACAACTAACCTACCTGTAGCAAGGTGTATTACAGTACAAGCCAGGTGTATACAGACTACACAACTAACCTACATGTAGCAAGGTGTGTTGCAGTACAAGTCAGGAGTATACAGACTACACAACTAACCTACCTGTAGCAAGGTGTATTACAGTACAAGCCAGGTGTATACAGACTTCACAACTATCCTACCTGTAGCAAGGTGTATTACAGTACAAGCCAGGAGTATACAGACTACACAACTAACCTACCTGTAGCAAGGTGTATTACAGTGCAAGCCAGGAGTATACAGACTACACAACTAACCTACATGTAGCAAGGTGTATTACAGCACAAGCCAGGAGTATACAGATTACACAACTAACCTACCTGTAGCAAGGTGTATTACAGTACTAGCCAGGAGTAGACAGACTACACAACTAACCTACCTGTAGCAAGGTGTATTACAGTACAAGTCAGGAATATACAGACTACACAACTAACCTACCTGTAGCAAGGTGTATTACAGTACAAGCCAGGAGTGTACAGACTACACAACTAACCTACCTGTAGCAAGGTGTATTACAGTACAAGCCAGGTGTATACAGACTACACAACTAACCTACCTGTAGCAAGGTGTATTACAGTACAAGCCAGGTGTATACAGACTACACAACTAACCTACCTGTAGCAAGGTGTATTACAGTACAAGCCAGGAGTGTACAGACTACACAACTAACCTACCTGTAGCAAGGTGTATTACAGTACAAGCCAGGAGTATATAGACTACACAACTAACCTACCTGTGGCAAGGTGTATTACAGTACAAGCCAGGAGTATACAGACTACACAACTAACCTACCTGTAGCAAGGTGTATTACAGTACAAGTCAGGAATATACAGACTACACAACTAACCTACCTGTAGCAAGGTGTATTACAGTACAAGCCAGGAGTATACAGACTACACAACTAACCTACCTGTAGCAAGGTGTATTACAGTACAAGTCAGGAATATACAGACTACACAACTAACCTACCTGTAGCAAGGTGTATTACAGTACAAGCCAGGAGTATACAGACTACACAACTAACCTACCTGTAGCAAGGTGTATTACAGTACAAGCCAGGTGTATACAGACTTCACAACTATCCTACCTGTAGCAAGGTGTATTACAGTACAAGCCAGGAGTATACAGACTACACAACTAACCTACCTGTAGCAAGGTGTATTACAGTACAAGCCAGGAGTATACAGAGAGTCGCCATGTTTATTTACTGACCAAACAGGACGTAGAATGTTCTGCTCTTCTGCACTTACCTTTCCCTAATGATATCTATACCTATTCATACAAACCTTTTATAAATTGAAAACGAGTAAGTTGAATGACTGCTCGACCCAGAATACACCATGGATTGAGAGGGTGTACAGATTGTGTGTCAGTAGACACCAGCTGTTAGTGTCAACACGATTCTTTTGTTACATTGAACGTTGATACCTGTGTATTAAGTTAAAGGAGAAGCAGTTGTGAGTGTCAACACACTATTTAACTGAATTAATAAACTATTTTCATAACTCAACTATTTCCATAACTAAACCATTTTCATAACTAAACTATCTTCATAACTAAACTATATTCATAATTTAACTTTTTTCATTACTAAACTATGTTTATAACTAAACTATATTTATAACTAATCTAATTTATAACTAAGCTATATTCATAACTAAACTGTATTCATAACTAAACTGTATTCATAGCCAAACTATATTCATAACTAAACTATATTAATAAATTCACAAAATTCATAAATCAACTGTATTCATAACTAAACTATATTCATAACTAAACTATTTTCATTACTCAACTATATTCAAAATTAAACTATTTTCATAGCTAAACTATATTCATAGCTAAACTATATTCATAACTAAACTATATTCACAACTAGACCAGATTCATAACTAAACTTTATTCATAACTAAAATGTATACACCCTAAACTGTATTCACAGCTAAACTTTATTCATAGCTAATCTAAATTTATAACTAAACTATATTCATAACTAAACTATATTGATAATTCAACTATATTCAGAACTAAACTATTTTCATAACTCAACTTAATTCAAAACTAAACTATTTTTATAACCAAACTTTATTCATTACTAAACTATATTCATAACTAAACTATATTCATAACTTAACTATATTCATAACTAAACTATGTTAATATCTAAACTATATTAATATCTAAACTATATTCATAACTCAACTATATTCATAACTAAATTGTATTCATAACTTAACTGTATTCATAGCTAAACTATTTTCATAGCGAAACTGTATTAATAACTAAACTATATTCAACACAAAGTATATTCATATCTAAACTGTATTCATAACTAAACTGTAATGATAGCTAAACTATATTCATAACTAAACTATATTCATAACTTAACAATATTTATAACTCAACTATATTCAGAACTTAACTATATTCGGAACTAAACTATTTTCATAACCCAACTATATTCAAAACTAAACTATTTTCAAAACTAAACTTTATTCAATACTAACCTATATTCATAACTAAACTATATTCATAAATAAACTGTATACACCCTTAACTGTATTCACAGCTAAACAAGATATTTCTTCATACGAAGAACTGGACAAACACAGATAAGCAACGTCGTTCCTCGCCCTAACTGATCTGTTTTTGAGAAACGAATTTTGATTGACATAGAATCTGTATGCATTGAAATATCTCTCAATAATAGTGGCTTCTCTTGTTGTTCTGGGCAACCTAGAACAATTTCCCCAATTCTCAAAGACCCGAAGAAAAGGTAGAGTATAGCCTTTAAAACAAATAGAGGTGGGATTCTCTCTATGTGAGGACATTTCATTCCATGCATTCTTCACATAACGTCATAAACCTATAGATGCACATCAATCGCTTAGACAAATTGCCATTATTTCCTCCAAATTTGAAGATTACAAGCATTTACATACATATAAGTATGCTACATACATTCGGGAAGTCCCACCGCGGGAGGAATGATACTAATTCGTCAGCCTCTTGTGACCATAGGTCAACAAAACTATCCACACGCATAATATCACATGTATCTTCAAACATCACTTTGTGCATTTGTATGTTAAGAGTACAAAACATACATACATGTACAGCAATGTCAATGGCGAAAATATCACTAATACATTCAGCCGACTGGATTTATTAAGTACCCAGCTTGACAACATTCGAGAGAGATGAAGATTTATCTAGATACATAAAGCACATTTGCCAGATTTTCTTTTGACCAAAGGCTTTCATCGAAGATTATGCATTACGTAAGATACGCCAGGTATTACCAATTACTCCCATGTTATGAAGCTTACAACATGAAGCCATTAAACAGTTCCCTGTCAAAAGCCTTAGCATTGTCAAGGAATGCACAGAAAACTGGCGAAGTTCCCGTTAATAGGTTATATTTTCAAAAGGGTGAAGGAAGCAGTTTCTGCACCTGCATTTTTACGGAAGCCAAACTTTAGGGGGGTGGGAGAAAACAACTTTTGCACACAGCCATTCTTCAATTCTATGTAGAATTAGGCGTTCTAGTAATTTACTTAGAGCTGAAGTTAAGATGATACCTCTACAGTTTTCCCGTGACCTTCATGAATAGGTCAAATTTTATCTACACTGTAAGATGATGGAAAACATTCATATTGCACGATCGCATTGAATAAAGAAGCAAGATTAGAATGCAGTGATCTTTCCGGTTTAAGGTGTTCGTTGGTAAGAAAATCTGGTCAGGGGGATTTCCTAGTTTGAAGAGATTTAACTTTATACCTTTCTTCCTCAGTAGTGAATGGAGCTGACAGTGGCGAGTCCTTCGTATCACCATCATTATGTTTCTCCTTGCTAACAATATCAGTGACTTGCTGCTGTGTAACATACTCTGAGAAAGGTTTATCAAAACAATCAAGTATAACAGGTGTTGCTAGGTTGCTTAAGTACTTAGAAAATATACTACATATACCTGGTGGATTTGTTGCCGTAATTACATTGAAACATTATATGAATCAGTATTAGCCTTGAGTTTTGATTTGCATTAAGCAGCTTTAAAGGAGTCGATGATATCTATCTCTGCAGCTTTAGCTGCTACCTTCAGCTTGTCGTCAATGTTGCGGTGCTGTTTTCTGAATAAGTGCTTAGCCCCCGTGTACCTCACATAGTGTTCATCTGTTACACTATGTGCATCACCTGACTCTCTCCAGAGTCGACAGCTACTACCTTCAGCTTGTCGTCAATGTTGCGGTGTTGTTTTCTGAATAAGCGCTTAGCCCCCGTGTACCTCACATAGTGTTCATCTGTTACACTATGTGCATCACCTGACTCTCTCCAGAGTCGACAGCTACTACCTTCAGCTTGTCGTCAATGTTGCAGTGTTGTTTTCTGAATAAGCGCTTAGCCCCCGTGTACCTCACATAGTGTTCATCTGTTACACTATGTGCATCACCTGACTCTCTCCAGAGTCGACAGCTACTACCTTCAGCTTGTTGTCAATGTTGCGGTGTTGTTTTCTGAATAAGCGTTTAGCCTCCGTGTACCTTACATAGTGTTCATCTGTTACACTATGTGCATCACCTGACTCTCTCCAGAGTCGACAGCTACTACCTTCAGCTTGTTGTCAATGTTGCGGTGTTGTTTTCTGAATAAGCGCTTAGCCCCCATGTACCTCACATAGTGTTCATCTGTTACACTATGTGCATCACCTGACTCTCTCCAGAGTCGACAGCTACTACCTTCAGCTTGTCGTCACTGTTGCGGTGTTGTTTTCTGAATAAGCGCTTAGCCCCCGTGTACCTTACATAGTGTTCATCTGTTACACTATGTGCATCACCTGACTCTCTCCAGAGTCGACAGCTACTACCTTCAGCTTGTTGTCAATGTTGCGGTGTTGTTTTCTGAATAAGCGTTTAGCCTCCGTGTACCTTACATAGTGTTCATCTGTTACACTATGTGCATCACCTGACTCTCTCCAGAGTCGACAGCTACTACCTTCAGCTTGTTGTCAATGTTGCGGTGTTGTTTTCTGAATAAGCGCTTAGCCCCCATGTACCTTACATAGTGTTCATCTGTTACACTATGTGCATTAACTGACTCTCTCCTGAGTCGACAGCATCTTCTCATTTCGTGATGTAGTGGGCTTTAATCTATCCTTTTTCCAATACGGTTTAAGGTGGACCGTAAACTTGGGGTGGGAATGCTAATACTAGCATCGTTATGGAGGAAGCACACAATATAATCATTGTAACGATCAATGTAATCGGAGGGAGATTGGTAGTCAGTGATTTGTCCATTACTTTGAACAAGCACTTACTTAACACAATAACTTCACCGAAGGTCTACGCAATCAATGATATAAACTTAACAAAAGTAACAGGCACAATGAAGAGACATAAAATATAACCCTAATGCACTGCAAATCACAGTTACACTAATGAGGTATTCATATACTATAGGAGGTAATATTCACACACATTGTCAGTGGTACAAATGATTCACCAGTGTCAGGTAGAGTCTGCAAGTTTACCACAGTTAGTGTCTGGTTTGAATAGGTTGAAATCATTTCAACTCAACATCTCTATAGCTGAGGGTTTCTTGCTAGGAATTAATACATGGTTTCAACTGAGAGATGTTTGTTCTGGTTTTCACATAAAAGTTAACTATGTAGTAAATAGTAACCTATGCCGAGGTTGATACGGGTAATATCACCCCGAGGGAACCGAGGGGTTATATTTCCCGTATCAACCGAGGCATAGGTTACTATTTGCCATACACGCCGAGGAAAACATAGTTAAATTAATGTTTTAATCGTTGTTGGAACGCAGTAATGTCAAAATTAAAGGAATATTTGCCCATTTATCACATTTCGTCCAATACATTATGAATGCAAGACAGAGTACACCCCACGAGCATAACGTGGCAGCAAGAACAACTTATCCGTGTGCAATACTTTGCACGAGATTTACGAGCTCGTCTGTTGTCGTGAAGATCGCATTGTCCAATCAGCAAGCAATGTCGCGGTGACGTATGCGCCTGCGTGTAAATGCACGTGCTCTTATCATTTGACTTGACAAAGCGACGAGACAGCAAGGATAGTTTCAAGATGGCCAACACGTGCTTGTCGGAGTACTCTTACAGCGAAGAAAACTTAATGGATAATATTTTTCGAGAGCCCAGCTCAAGAAAACGCTACAGTAACTACATACGTCCAATAAAGGAACAATTTTCGGATATTTGCTGTTGGAGCGCCAGTGTGTGAACAGTGGAATGTGCCGGACTATCCATAATCAACGCATATTTTATTATTCACTGGATTATATTGTCATTTTTGTGTTACGATGCAGTTGGGCATTCTTTGAATGTTAATGGATCAGCGACACGTCTTTTCCAGACAGAAACACATCTGCAGCTTGTGTACACGGATTATCCATGTTGAATGAAGGTAAGGGATATGTTAGTCCAACTGCATATTTCTTTCAATGAGTGCAAGTTTTTAATACTAGCATTACATGAACCATTAGTTCACCTGTCAAAGTCTTAAAACATGGTTGGCATGAGCTATTGTTTGTACTCATTGTTGAAATCAACATTTCTGTTTCGAAATTGGTGTGCTGAGATTGACGGAATTGCTACTGTGTTCCTAAATAAGTGTTCACGATTAAAGATATATTGGCATTAATGCAAAAGAAACATTTGAGCGTTGAGTATAAACTTTTTAACATTTTAATATAATGATGTAAATTAAGTGGAATTATATTTTTCTTACAGGTAACAAGTGGATTAAAAACATCAGGGATTTACAGGACAGCATCTACCGAATTACGAAAATCACCCCGTACCTGCACACAAACCGAAATCACGCCTCTGACAGAAAACCCAACTGTTGAAGGTTTCAGGAACTAATATAGGAGTTGACAATGTACCGTTTTCATGAAAGAATAAAAAAATTGAAAGCTTGTCATGTACTTCATACGAAACCATTGATAAAATCGTCACCCACAGTCGATACTGATCATATTGACCTAGGGAGTTATGAGATATCTAACCTTTATGCCATCTTTCGACCCCATAACATTTATACGGAGGTGTTTTTTTAAATATTACTAGAGGCGAAGACGAGAGTAATATTTAAAAAACACCGACGTGTTTTAACCGAGGGAGGATACTGAAAGTCGAGGCGAAGCCGAGATTTTCAGTATCCGGACGAGGATATGATTTAGCTAAATGTATGACGTCACGAAAGGTTGGATATCTCATAACTCCCAAGGTCATTGGCAAGGTCTGATATCAAATAATGCCCTAGGGCGATATGGATGAACAACCGATGATGACGTCATACGAGGTTGATATGAGAATGAACCAATGTTAAGGGAATGGGACCATATCATCCCTAGGTGTGTATGATTAATATAATAAAGCTATATGGATGGATATGGATATGGATGGATATGGATATGGATGGATGGATGGATATGGATATGGATATGGATATGGATATGGATATGGATATGGATGGATGGATGGATGGATGGATGGATGGATGGATGGATGGATGGATGGATGGATATGGATGGATGGATGGACATGGATGGATATGGATGGATGGATGGATGGATGGATGGATATGGATGGATGGATGGATGGATGGATGGATGGATGGATGGATGGATATGGATGGATGGATGGACATGGATGGATGGATGGATATGGATGGATATGGATGGATGGATGGATATGGATGGATGGATGGATATGGATGGATGGATGGATTGGATGGACATGGATGGATGGATGGATATGGATGGATGGATGGATGGATGGATATGGATGGATGGATGGATATGGATGGATTGATGGATATGGATGGATGGATGGATGGATATGAATATGGATATGGATGGATGGATATGGATATGGATATGGATATGGATGGATGGATATGGATATGGATATGGATGGATGGATATGGATATGGATATGGATGGATGGATATGGATATGAATATGGATGGATGGATATGGATATGGATATGGATATGGATATGGATATGGATATGGATATGGATGGATGGATATGGATATGGATATGGATGGATGGATGGATATGGATGGATGGATGGATGGATATGGATATGGATATGGATGGATGGATGGATATGGATGGATGGATGGATATGGATGGATGGATGGATGGATGGATGGATGGATGGATGGATATGGATGGATGGATGGATATGGATGGATGGATGGATGGATGGATGGATGGATGGATGGATATGGATGGATGGATGGATGGATGGATGGATGGATATGGATGGATGGATGGATATGGATGGATGGATATGGATGGATGGATGGATGGATGGATGGATGGATGGATATGGATGGATGGATGGATATGGATGGATGGATGGATGGATGGATGGATGGATATGGATGGATATGGATGGATGGATGGATGGATGGATATGGATGGATGGATGGATGGATGGATGGATATGGATGGATGGATGGATATGGATGGATGGATGGATGGATGGATGGATGGATGGATGGATGGATGGATGGATGGATGGATGGATGGATGGATATGGATGGATGGATGGATGGATGGATGGATGGATATGGATGGATGGATGGATATGGATGGATGGATGGATATGGATGGATGGATGGATGGATATGGATGGATGGATATGGATGGATGGATGGATATGGATGGATGGATGGATCGATATGGATGGATGGATGGATGGATGGATGGATGGATATGGATGGATGGATGGATGGATATGGATGGATGGATGGATATGGATGGATGGATGGATGGATGGATGGATGGATATGGATGGATGGATGGATATGGATGGATGGATGGATGGATATGGATGGATGGATGGATGGATGGATGGATGGATATGGATGGATGGATGGATATGGATGGATGGATGGATGGATGGATGGATATGGATGGATGGATGGACATGGATGGATATGGATGGATGGATGGATGGATGGATGGATATGGATGGATGGATGGATGGATGGATGGATGGATGGATGGATGGATGGATATGGATGGATATGGATGGATGGATGGATATGGATGGATGGATATGGATGGATGGATATGGATATGGATGGATATGGATGGATATGGATGGATGGATGGATGGATGGATGGATGGATGGAAGGATGGAAGGATGGAAGGTAGGTAGGTAGGTAGGTAGGTAGGTAGGTAGGTAGGTAGGTAGGTAGGTAGGTAGGTAGGTAGGTAGGTAGGTAGGTAGGTAGGTAGGTAGGTAGGTAGGTAGGTAGGTAGGTAGGTAGGTAGGTAGGTAGGTAGGTAGGTAGGTAGGTAGGTAGGTAGGTAGGTAGGTAGGTAGGTAGGTAGGTAGGTAGGTAGGTAGGTAGGTAGGTAGGTAGGTAGGTAGGTAGGTAGGTAGGTAGGTAGGTAGGTAGGTAGGTAGGTAGGTAGGTAGGTAGGTAGGTAGGTAGGTAGGTAGGTAGGTAGGTAGGTAGGTAGGTAGGTAGGTAGGTAGGTAGGTAGGTAGGTAGGTAGGTAGGTAGGTAGGTAGGTAGGTAGGTAGGTAGGTAGGTAGGTAGGTAGGTAGGTAGGTAGGTAGGTAGGTAGGTAGGTAGGTAGGTAGGTAGGTAGGTAGGTAGGTAGGTAGGTAGGTAGGTAGGTAGGTAGGTAGGTAGGTAGGTAGGTAGGTAGGTAGGTAGGTAGGTAGGTAGGTAGGTAGGTAGGTAGGTAGGTAGGTAGGTAGGTAGGTAGGTAGGTAGGTAGGTAGGTAGGTAGGTAGGTAGGTAGGTAGGTAGGTAGGTAGGTAGGTAGGTAGGTAGGTAGGTAGGTAGGTAGGTAGGTAGGTAGGTAGGTAGGTAGGTAGGTAGGTAGGTAGGTAGGTAGGTAGGTAGGTAGGTAGGTAGGTAGGTAGGTAGAAAGAAATGAAATATGATCATTGTTTTGCTCCACTATACTACGAAGACTAAAACAATAAAATATTTTGAGACTACCCTTCACTTCATGGCCATGTCAATCTAAGAAGGTTTTCAAGTCAGGGGACCATCTCAAAAGGTCTTTTCTTCACTTTTAAAGGGAGTGTTGATTTATGACTTTATGACTGATTTATATACAAATGTTTTTGAAAGATTTCCGTATCGTTGCAACTAATATGTTTTATCAAGGATGGCAATCAAATATAGAAAACAGTTCTCGTTATGATTTGTACAAAACATTTAAGAGTTTATTAGAACCAGAAAAATATTTATCAGTTCTGACAAATATACACAAAGAACTTAATTAAGCACCCCCCACTTTTTCAAACAGAAAAACACTGCTGATAATAAACAAAACAAATGTACAATCAAACAATTAGGATTTTTAAATAGAACGATCATCCAGCATTGTGGAAACATAAACTTCATTCGGCTTATGATTCACTGTCGCTGAAAAACTGGTTTTACAAAAACTTGGTATTTTTAAGTCAAAATCCAAGTTACTTTAAAATTGAAAATGAAAGTCAATATTTGTTGCTGCAATGTGATAATTATCATTCTCTTGAGTGAATTGATGATATTTTGGTAAATAACCTCATAGCAAAAGTCAATCGTTAAAGCAGTATGAACCTTCAAAATCACAAAATTATCAAAATATGAATTTAAAGAAAACTGCACAAAGACATTAATTGGCCACTGTCAAAGAAAATGGATTATCTGGAGGAAGGAGAACTGTTTGGTAAACAATTTCAACTAAAGGAATCTAAAATTTACTTACAGATGTTAAGATTATAGGCATTTTATCAATTTTTGATGAAAAAAGTACTGAAAATTCAATGTCTTGCTAGCCTCTTATCATGCATGATAAAAAGGGGTTTTGTGTATGAATGTCAACTAGCGATCAAAATTGGTATTTTTGATTCATAACATCCAAAGTTTAATGTGTAGTTTTCCCCCTATGACAATAGTTATATTTGGCCAAATTTCATTAGTCTCTCAGTTTTTCTCATATTTTCGTTATTTTTTCTCATAAGCGATCTTAATTTCGATTAAATAGTCAATAAAAAAGCAATTGTTATATCTGGAGTGGTCAATAAATCAAATTAATCCAAATAGTCCAAGGCAACCCAAATTCATTTTACAAAATAGGGGGGTGCTTAATTAAGTTCTTTGTGTATAGTTATCTTAGAAAGTTATACACTAAGTTCAGACTTGGGTTACTTAAACTTATGATAAACTATGGAAGATATATCTCACTTGAAAGATCCATGTGATCCATTATGTAATGATTCTATTGAAGATGAAATACACTTCACTTTTGATTGTCCATTTTATATTGAACTAAGAACTAAATATATACCTGAACGCTGAACGAGTGCAACAGGATTTATCTCTATTTTGACATCAAAGGAGGACGATGTTATTCATAAGTTGTCATTGTTTATAAAGCATGGTACGGAATTAAGACAGAACTACTTAGATACTAACTCGTAGATCAAGATTAAGACGATTTTTTGCCAGAAACTTGCGTATAGCAAAATGATTGTGAATATGAATGTAGATACAAATATGAAATTGTTTATATTATATACAATATTGTATACGTGTATATACTTTGAACTGTATATGGGCCAGAGGCCTCAAGTACAATAAACACTCTTTGACTTGACTTGTTTTGACCCAGGGACCTGTGGTATAGGCCCCCTTCACTATTTCCTATTATAAGCCACTCCTATATATAGAAATGACCTTATCGTTGCAAGTAGGACGACGACCACTGAAGCAATCAGGAAATGAACTGAAATCAAAGTGTAGCTAGGTTTTGATGTTTAAATCTATTGTTTTTAATCCTATGAAAAAGGTTACTCAGTATTGAGATGGCCTACAATATTATCTGAGGATCTTGACCTTGTGCTCATTACAAACCTAAAATGCAAATTCAAGAAGTACTACAAAAAACTTTTACAACGTTGTCTTGTTATGTTTACATATTGAAAGTTCCATCATATAATTTTAGGTCTCATTCATCCCTTTTGAATAATTTGACAATGCATCATATCATTCAAAGGAATAAAAAAGAGGTCTAGTTTGTGACATTGCATTTATCAATCAGAATTGTCTTGATCAAGACTAAAAGCAAGCCTGTTTTCTGGTGGTACAGTAATGTTTTATTAATGGAGTAAGTTAATGCCGGTTACTCGATTTAAGTCTGATAGCAAATTTGGAGACTCTATGTGTAACGGTTCATGAGATAACAGCAGTAGACCAGTCACATCAAGAAGAATACCACATGTACATTATGTCACCGCTCAGGTCTCATGCTTCCTTTTGAGTACACACTACTAAACCCGGGGTCTTGTTTGTGACATTGCAGATGTCAATCATGACTACCTGCCTCAAGACTTTAACTTTCCCATCTTTATCTAAACCTCAAAGCTGTCATTTGTCATCTGAAAGAGACTTCAGGGGCAACAGTTCATGAGATAAGACACTAACAATAATAGACCGGACACGTTTAGAAGAATACAACATGTGTATAGGTCTCCCGCTATACTCCTCGCCGTGGCGGGAATATCAATCTAGTCTGACTGTGAAGTCAACAGGCTTATTCAATATCGCGTCCTTTCAGACTGACCCAAGTAACATTCATCTGTATAAAGGCTTGTGTTGACAGTCAGGCCTGCAGTCGTGTAAGTAGGCGAGAAGATAATTGGAGATGTTCAACCAACCTGTAGAAACACTCTTAACCACCAACCAAAGATTTGAACTCAACCAAATTACTTCACGCCAAATTGATAGATTGATCAAACTATTATGTAGATAGTCTTCCATTTCAATCCTTTAAATCTCAACTTGCTGTTCTCAACTTCACAAGGTTGGTATGTCATTCCAGAAATGTCAAAATCGAAAGGTTATCTTGTAACGTTTTAGCTCCACACCTTTTTGAAATACACACTTTTAGTGTTCCAAGATACGTTTTACAAATGAAGAATGGAAAATAAAGAGTTGTAATGTAAGCCTTGTAAAATGGTCTTTCTGCAAGCAATCGTTACAAGTATGCTGTGCAAAAATTGATAAATTGAAACTGTCATGGAAATAGTGTTTTGTGTTCAGCTTAAAACCTTTACTAGTTTGTTGTCATTTACTCATTAAAGAATGCCACAATATAGTTATAAAGTGTTGTACACATGCTTGTTGGATTACTTGGATTCACGAATGTTGTACAGCTGTTGTACAAATGATTGTTATATTGTTTGTATTCACGAATGTTATACAGCTGTTGTACAAATGCTTGTTATATTGTTTGTATTCACGAATGTTATACAGCTGTTGTACAAATGATTGTTATATTGTTTGTATTCACGAATGTTATACAGCTGTTGTACAAATGATTGTTATATTGTTTGTATTCACGAATGTTATACAGCTGCTGTACAAGTGATTGTTATATTGTTTGTATTCACGAATGTTATACAGCTGTTGTGCAAATGCTTGTTATATTGTTTGTATTCACGAATGTTGTACAAATGCTTGTTATATTGTTTGTATTCACGAATGTTGTACAGCTGTTGTACAAATGATTGTTATATTGTTTGTATTCACGAATGTTATACAGCTGTTGTACAAATGATTGTTATATTGTTTGTATTCACGAATGTTATACAGCTGTTGTACAAATGATTGTTATATTGTTTGTATTCACGAATGTTATACAGCTGCTGTACAAGTGATTGTTATATTGTTTGTATTCACGAATGTTGTACAGCTGTTGTAAAAATGATTGTTATATTGTTTGTATTCACGAATGTTGTACAAATGATTGTTATATTGTTTGTATTCACGAATGTTGTACAGCTGTTGTAAAAATGATTGTTATATTGTTTGTATTCACGAATGTTATACAGCTGTTGTACAAATGCTTGTTATATTGTTTGTATTCACGAATGTTGTACAGTTGTTGTACAAATGATTGTTATATTGTTTGTATTCACGAATGTTATACAGCTGTTGTACAAATGATTGTTAGATTTTTTGTATTCACGAATGTTATACAGCTGTTGTACAAATGCTTGTTAGATTGTTTGTATTCACGAATGTTATACAGCTGTTGTAAAAATGATTGTTATATTGTTTGTTTTCACGAATGTTGTACAGCTGTTGTACAAATGATTGTTATATTGTTTGTATTCACGAATGTTGTACAGTTGTTGTACAAATGATTGTTTTATTGTTTGTATTCACGAATGTTGTACAGTTGTTGTACAAATGATTGTTATATTGTTTGTATTCACGAATGTTATACAGCTGTTGTACAAATGATTGTTAGATTTTTTGTATTCACGAATGTTATACAGCTGTTGTACAAATGCTTGTTAGATTGTTTGTATTCACGAATGTTGTACAGCTGTTGTACAAATGATTGTTATATTGTTTGTATTCACGAATGTTATACAGCTGTTGTACAAATGATTGTTTTATTGTTTGTATTCACGAATGTTATACAGCTGTTGTACAAATGATTGTTATATTGTTTGGATTCACGAATGTTGTACAGTTGTTGTACAAATGATTGTTATATTGTTTGTATTCACGAATGTTATACAGCTGTTGTACAAATGATTGTTATATTGTTTGTATTCACGAATGTTATACAGCTGCTGTACAAGTGATTGTTATATTGTTTGTATTCACGAATGTTATACAGCTGTTATACAAATGCTTGTTATATTGTTTGTATTCACGAATGTTATACAGCTGTTGTACAAATGCTTGTTATATTGTTTGTATTCACGAATGTTATACAGCTGTGGTACAAATGCTTGTTATATTGTTTGTATTCACGAATGTTATACAGCTGTTGTACAAATGATTGTTATATTGTTTGGATTCACGAATGTTGTACAGCTGTTGTACAAATGATTGTTATATTGTTTGTATTCACGAATGTTATACAGCTGTTGTACAAATGATTGTTATATTGTTTGTATTCACGAATGTTATACAGCTGCTGTACAAGTGATTGTTATATTGTTTGTATTCACGAATGTTATACAGCTGTTGTACAAATACTTGTTATATTGTTTGTATTCACGAATGTTATACAGCTGTTGTACAAATGATTGTTATATTGTTTGTATTCACGAATGTTATACAGCTGTGGTACAAATGCTTGTTATATTGTTTGTATTCACGAATGTTATACAGCTGTTGTACAAATGATTGTTATATTGTTTGTATTCACGAATGTTGTACAGCTGTGGTACAAATGCTTGTTATATTGTTTGTATTCACGAATGTTATACAGCTGTTGTACAAATGAGTGTTATATTGTTTGTATTCACGAATGTTATACAGCTGTTGTACAAATGATTGTTATATTGTTTGTATTCACGAATGTTATACAGCTGTTGTACAAATGCTTGTTATATTGTTTGTATTCACGAATGTTATACAGCTGTTGTACAAATGATTATTATATTGTTTGTATTCACGAATGTTATACAGCTGTTGTACAAATGCTTGTTATATTGTTTGTATTCACGAATGTTATACAGCTGTTGTACAAATGATTGTTATATTGTTTGTATTCACGAATGTTGTACAGCTGTTGTACAAATGATTGTTATATTGTTTGTATTCACGAATGTTATACAGCTGTTGTACAAATGATTGTTATATTGTTTGTATTCACGAATGTTATACAGCTGTTGTACAAATGCTTGTTATATTATTTGTATTCACAAATGTTATACAACTGTTGTACAAATGCTTGTTATATTGTTTGTATTCACGAATGTTATACAGCTGTTGTAAAAATGATTGTTATATTGTTTGTATTCACGAATGTTGTACAGCTGTTGTACAAATGATTGTTATATTGTTTGTATTCACGAATGTTGTACAGCTGTTGTACAAATGATTGTTATATTGTTTGTATTCACGAATGTTGTACAGCTGTTGTACAAATGATTGTTATATTTTGTTTGTATTCACGAATGTTATACAGCTGTTGTTCAAATGATTGTTATATTGTTTTTATTCACGAATGTTGTACAGCTGTTGTACAAATGCTTGTTATATTGTTTGTATTCACGAATGTTGTACAGCTGTTGTACAAATCCTTGTTATATTGTTTGTATTCACGAATGTTGTACAGCTGTTGTACAAATTATTGTTATATTGTTTGTATTCACGAATGTTATACAGCTGTTGTACAAATGCTTGTTATATTATTTGTATTCACGAATGTTATACAGCTGTTGTACAAATGATTGTTATATTGTTTGTATTCACGAATGTTATACAGCTGTTGTACAAATGCTTGTTATATTATTTGTATTCACGAATGTTATACAGCTGTTGTACAAATGATTGTTAGAGTTTTTGTATTCACAAATGTTATACAACTGTTGTACAAATGCTTGATATATTGTTTGTATTCACGAATGTTATACAGCTGTTGTACAAATGATTGTTATATTGTTTGTATTCACGAATGTTGTACAGCTGTTGTACAAATGATTGTTATATTGTTTGTATTCACGAATGTTGTACAGCTGTTGTACAAATGATTGTTATATTGTTTGTATTCACGAATGTTGTACAGCTGCTGTACAACTGATTGTTATATTGGTTGTAATCACGAATGTTATACAGCTGTTGTACAAATACTTGTTAGATTTCTTGGATTTCTACATTTTATACAACTGCTGAACTAATGTTGTTTGATTACCTCTTTTTTTGTAAACACAACACGATTGGGTGGTTGTATTATTTTCATTCATTTAATACATTTCCCAAAGGATTTTATTAATTTACTAATGTTCTTAAACTGCCGGAAAAAATCTTTGAATTTTTTACAAATAATTTGGAGCTATTGTAAATATCCGGCCATTAGGTGTCCGTTTAATTTCAACTTATTCAACAATCATTTGATCAACCCTTACAACTATTGAGAAGGAACGATATTTTCACACAGGATTTTATAAACAGTGAAAACAAACTTTTGTACAGCAACTGTTTAGTTACAGAAGTGATCAAATCAGTGCATAATGGAGATAATTCGTCAAAGATCAAACTATAAAAGAATAATTTTGCCTTGTTACAAACCGCCAAACAGGCTCTTTATATGTTTAAAGGTACATTGATGTTTACTAAAACGTGAGTTAAATGTGTTACCTTTGGACTAAATCGATACTCCAATACCCCCTGAGATGACATTGTATTCATTTAAACGAGTGCTACATGTAAAATATCAAATTGTGTCTGTTTCTTCTTTGTTCATTATTACTGATATCAGCGCACCTGTATCTTTATTATAATCAAGTTCAGAGAGTGAAGACTAACTAAACAGAACTGCCCAACTGTGGACAGCATGACGAACTTCCGAGAACTTTACATACATCAAAATGAAAAGTATGCATATTTGCTTTGATTGTGCATTTACATTAGACTCATATTCGCTGAAATCTTTCAAAACTTATCTTGAGTTCGTATGTCCATATACACAATAACTTAATTAAGCAACCACTCCCCCACCCCCACTTTTTCAAACAGAAAAACACTGCTATTAATAGACAAAACAAATGTACAGGCAAGCAATAAGGATGTTTTAATAGAAAGGTCATCTACCAGTGTGGAAATGATAAATTCATACGGTTTACGATTCACTGTGACTGAATAACTTGTTTTTACAAAAACTTGATACATTGTATTTTTTAGACAAAATCCCAGTTCCCTTTAAATTTAAAATGAAAGTCAGTAATTTTGCAATGTGATTGTTATCATTCTATTGAGTGAATTAATGATTTGTTAGTGAATAACCCCATAGCAAAAGTCAATCGTTAAAGCAGTATGAACCTTCAAAATCACAAAATTATCAAATATTGAATTTAAAGAAAACTACACATTAATTGGTCCTTGTCAAAGATTATGGCTTATCTAAAGGAAGGAGAAGTGTTTAATCAACAAGTTCAACTCAAGAAATCTCAAATTACTTTACAGATGTTTAGATTGTAGGCATTTTATCAATTTTTAATCAAAAAAGGACTGAAAATTCTTGTCTTGCTAGCATCTTATTATGCATGATAAAACGGGTTTTAGTGTATTAATGACAACTAGGGATCACAAATGTTATTTTTAATTCATAACATTCAAAGTTTAATGTGTAGTTTTCCCCATGTGACAAAACTTATATTTGGCCAAATTTCAGTAGTCTCACAGTTTTTCTCATATTTTCATTATTTTTGCACATTAGCGATTTTTAGTACAATTAAATAGTCAAAAACAAATAAACTGTTATATCGGGAGTGGTCAATACATCAAAATAATCCAAATAGTCCAAGAGCACCCAAGTTTATTTTACAAAACAGGGGGATGCTTAATGAGTTCTTTGTGTATAGAAAAATCTGGTAATTTTATGACTTGTGAACAATAACTGCTGAAAAATGATAAACGACTGCATTGGTAACTTAAAATGCCCAAACTGTTTATGCAGGCGAATATCCCTTTCCTGAATTCTAAAGGTGTTTATCGCTGACTAAAGATCTTTTATTGTGAACCAGGTATGACTTGTCGTGAAGCTGAATACGTTACTTAAGAAAGTGTGCAGGAGAGTTTCAATTTCAATTCTTTATTCTCATAAAACCACCTTGGTGGTACAAGAGCATATTCACAAAATGTTATACATATAAATAAATAAATATATGATTCAAGATAGAAGAAAGACTCACAAAGTTTAAAATGCACTTATTTCTTTTTCACAAGAGATGAAAGACGTTTGAGAAATTTTGATAAATTGACTAAGTCTTGAGATTTATTTGTCGATATGATTTTTCTGAAGTTTAATAAATTTGGGAATTTCGTAAGAGAGTTAGGTAAATATTGATTCCTTAAATTGTTTAGCGCTTTACAATGAAAAATGTAATGATATTCATCTGCGATTGTTGTGGAGTTACATAGTTTACACGTTCTTTCATCTCTTGGGATATTATACCAGCGGCCCGTTTCGATAGGTAAATTGTGGTTACTTGTCCGAAATCTCAATATTGGTAGGGAAACATATTTTGGTAGGAGGAGATATACATCAAAGTTGGGAAATATCTTTAATTCTTGATAATAACTTCCCTTGGGGCTAGAACAAATATTACTGTGCCAGTTTTGGATAAATTGATTTTTGAGGGTAATTTCAACTTTCGAAACGAGCCATTGGGTTGTACAAATAGACGGATGTTCAAATATATAAGAAAGTCCAGTATTGTTAAGGACATATTGTACATGCGAAAGCCATGGGTTGACAGTTGTTGTAGTTCTTTCGCGTGACAAATATGTATAAATTAAGTTAGTTAACTTAAAAGGACCATTTTGGTACGTCAACCTATGCCAAAATTTTATCAGTCGTGTATATAATACAATTCTAATGGGGTATCTACCTAATTCTCCGTACAACATAAAACGAGGAGTTGAATTTCTTAAGCCAGTAATTAGTCTCAAAAATTTCAAATGTATTTTTTCAATAATGTCAAGATTTTCAAAGCACCAGATTTCTGCACCATATGCTAAGATTGGTGTAACCATTGAGTCAAATGCTAACATTAGGCAGTCCAAAGGTAAGTTTAACTTTCTCGATTTTATCAATAAATTATACATTGCTTTCGAAGCACTATTGCAAACATTTTTAATACTTGATACGAATTTTCTATTTCTATGGAGGGTTATACCAAGATAAGTAAAGTCATCAACTACATCAAGTTTATGGCCACCTAAAAGGAATTTTAGTTTTGTACTTTTTGCCGGTCCTCCCCCAAATATTACAATTTTAGTTTTATTTATATTCACATTTAACTTCCAAGAATCACAATATTCCTTGAATGAATCTAAAGCATCTTGCAGACCTTTTGGTGACTCATCAAACAATACTGCATCATCTGCATATAATAAAACTAACAACTTAATATATACACAAAGAACTTAGTTAAGCACCACCAATGTTTTCAGAAAATAAGCTTCTGCTAATTAACCATACAAGGCTCCAGAACAACAATTAGGGTTTTTCGATAGAACGATCAATTAGCAGTGTAGAAATGAAAACTTCACTCAATTTACGATTCACTGTCTCTGGATAACTTATTTCCCCCAACTTGATATTTTTGAAAATTCAAGTTTACTTATAACTGAAAATGAAAGTAAATATTTGTTGCTGCAATATGGTAATGATAATTATCTTGACTGAATTGATGATTTTTAGTAAGGACCTCTCAGCAAATGTTAGTCGTTAGAGCAGTATGAGCCTTCAAAATCACAAAATTATCAAATATCAAATTTGAAAAAATCTTCCCTAGGAAAAAACTGGCGACTCTTTAAGATAATGGCTTATTTAAAGGGAGAAGAACTGTTTGACCCACAAGTCCAACTCAAAGAATCTCAAATTCACTCACAGATTTGAAAAATTTCGAAATTTTCTCAATTGTTGTTGAAAAAAGTACTGAAAATTCAATGTCCTGCTAGGCTTTTATCGTGCATGATAAAAAAGGTTTCTCTAATTGAATGTCAACTAGGGATCAAAAATGTTATTTTTGATTGAAAAAATCCAAAGTTTCATGCGTGGTTTCTCACCAAAGACAATAGTTATATTTTGCCAAATTTCAGTGGTCTCACATTTTTTCTCATATTTTCATTTATTTCGTGTTATAAGGATTTTTACGTCAATTAAATAATAAATAAAACGGCAATTGTTATATCTAGAGTGGTCAATACATCAAACATATCACAATATTCAAAGAGCTCCCATTTTCATTTTACAAAATGGGCGGTGCTTAATTAAGTTCTTTGTGTATATATAATTAAGCTTTCCTCTTCGATGTAACTGAGAGTTACCCCGTTACAGTCTGAGGTCAGCAAATGGGATTCAATATCATTTATGAAAATAGAAAATAGCAAAGGCGACAGGTTCTCTCCCTGTCGTACACCCTTATTGCACAGGAAGTAGTCTGATTCATCATTATTGCATTGTACAAGGGATTTGATATTGCTATACATTGATTTAACAAGAGTCATGAATTTACCCTCAATGCCGATCTTTTGCATTTTTGTCCATAAACCTATCCTCCAAACAGTATCAAAAGCTTTGGTAAAATCTATAAACGCGCAGTAAAATTTTTGTTTCCTACCTTTCAGTATTTGCATTAAATTATAAATTATAAATATATTGTCAATAGTTGAGAATTACTTCCTAAACCCGGCTTGGGCTGGTGTTAGTATATTATTAGCGTCTAAGAATTCTGAGAGCCGATTGTTAAGTATCTTCGTGAACAATTTACCGAAACAACTAAGTACAGTTATTGGTCTATATGAGTTAGGGTCAGATTTATCTCCCTTTTTCTTATAAATTGGTTTTATTACTCCAGTCAACCATGTTTCTGGTAAAACACCTTTCTCAAATATAAGGTTGAATAGTTCAACTAGCAATGGAAGTAGAATGTCAACACTATCAATAAAATATTCATTTTCAATAAAATCTATTCCTGATGCCTTAGCCTTCTTAAGTTGCTTAATTGCCGACATGACTTCGTCCTATGAAATGACTCTATTTAAAACGTCACATGAGACCTGTGTAGTACTTTCAGTATTCTCAGTATCGTCAATGTCTCGTTGTTCGGTTGGGTCTGATTCATTCAGTGATTTAAAATATTCATAGAATACGTCGATATTTAAATAATTTTCATTATCGCTTTTATTGTCCCCATTTATGATTTTCCAAAATTCTTTTGGGTCATATTTCTGTTTTGCTCTAAGTTTTTTCTCAAATTCATCTTTGTAAAGTCTTATATTTTTGTCCAAACATTTCTTGTAATTCTTAGATTCCAATCTGCAAACACGTTTTCTATAAACAGATTTTAGTTTTTGAAAACGGCGTTTAGCTTTATTAAATCTTTTTCTGGCGTTATGACACTCTACATTAAACCATGGCTTGGATTTCTTAACAAAAGCTTTCTCAGTTCGTCTCTGACTTCGCACTCCAAACGTTGCACGTGCAGCCTCTGTCAGTACATGCGCGACCTCGTCAGTGATGTCATTAACCAGGACTGGGTCACATTGTTCAAGTCTTGCTACATGAGCCTTCTGGCTTAGATTATTTATCCTAGTTGTGTCTAAGTTATCAATGAAATCTTTGGATTTACTGCTGTCGTATCGTCTTGGTTTTCTGGTGGGATTCCGTGTCTTGTTACTATTGTACAATTGAACACTTGATTGAGTCATTGAAATACCTGAACATGCGTCCACTCGCCACTAAGCTCTCAGTTCTCTGTCCCGAGCCTTCTTCTCGGCTTGTGGTTTGTCTTCATGCAGCAAGTGAAGATCTTCAAATGTTGACATAAAGTAAAACTATGATGGTGAGTTTTATTTTCTATGTCATGATATATATAAGAGAAGATATTTTACTGTATACATTATCGTCATCCTAAAAGTTCGATCTCTTTTAAGCTACATCTCCGAGACGTCCACGCATCACTCAGCTCCCTCTGTCTTCTCAGAGTCTTACTTATCATAAATCATTAACATATTTAACAGTGAGAGAAGATATTACACTGAATACTTAATATTATCATTCTAGAAGACAAGCTAGATCTCCGAGACGTCAATGCATCACTCAGCTTCATCTGTCTTCTCAGTCTTACTTACTTATCATATATCATTAACACCTTTAACAGTGAGATAAGATATTGCACTGAATACTTAATATTATCATTCTAGAAGACAAGCTAGATCTCCGAGACGTCCACGCATCACTCAGCTTCATCTGTCTTCTCAGTCTTACTTACTTATCATATATCATTAACACCTTTAACAGTGAGATAAGATATTGCACTGAATACTTAATATTATCATTCTAGAAGACAAGCTAGATCTCCGAGACGTCCACGCATCACTCAGCTTCATCTGTCTTCTCAGTCTTACTTACTTATCATATATCATTAACACCTTTAACAGTGAGATAAGATATTGCACTGAATACTTGATATTATCATTCTAGAAGACAAGCTAAATCTCTGAAACGTCCACGCATCACTCAGCTTCATCTGTCTTCTCAGAGTTTTACTTACTTATCATATATCATTAACATCTTTAACAGTGAGAGAAGATATTGCACTGAATACTTAATATTATCAGTCTAGAAGACAAGCTAGATCTCCGAGACGTCCACGCATCACTCAGCTTCATCTGTCTTCTCAGTCTTACTTACTTATCATATATCATTAACACCTTTAACAGTGAGATAAGATATTGCACTGAATACTTGATATTATCATTCTAGAAGACAAGCTAAATCTCTGAAACGTCCACGCATCACTCAGCTTCATCTGTCTTCTCAGAGTTTTACTTACTTATCATATATCATTAACACCTTTAACAGTGAGAGAAGATATTGCACAGAATACTTGATATTATCATTCTAGAAGACAAGCTAAATCTCCGAGACGTCCACGCATCACTCAGCTCCATCTGTCCTCTCAGAGTCTTACTTACTTATCATATATCATTAACACCTTTAACAGTGAGATAAGATATTGCACTGAATACTTGATATTATCATTCTAGAAGACAAGCTAAATCTCTGAAACGTCCACGCATCACTCAGCTTCATCTGTCTTCTCAGAGTTTTACTTACTTATCATATATCATTAACACCTTTAACAGTGAGAGAAGATATTGCACAGAATACTTGATATTATCATTCTAGAAGACAAGCTAAATCTCCGAGACGTCCACGCATCACTCAGCTTCATCTGTCTTCTCAGTCTTACTTACTTATCATATATCATTAACATCTTTAACAGTGAGAGAAGGTATTACACTGAATACCTAATATTATCATTCTAGAAGACAAGCTAGATCTCCGAGACGTCCACGCATCACTCAGCTCCATCTGTCATCTCAGTCTTACTTACTTATCATATATCATTAACATCTTTAACAGTGAGAGAAGATATTGCACTGAATACTTGATATTATCATTCTAGAAGACAAGCTAAATCTCTGAAACGTCCACGCATCACTCAGCTTCATCTGTCTTCTCAGAGTTTTACTTACTTATCATATATCATTAACACCTTTAACAGTGAGAGAAGATATTGCACAGAATACTTGATATTATCATTCTAGAAGACAAGCTAAATCTCCGAGACGTCCACGCATCACTCAGCTTCATCTGTCTTCTCAGTCTTACTTACTTATCATATATCATTAACATCTTTAACAGTGAGAGAAGGTATTACACTGAATACCTAATATTATCATTCTAGAAGACAAGCTAGATCTCCGAGACGTCCACGCATCACTCAGCTCCATCTGTCATCTCAGTCTTACTTACTTATCATATATCATTAACATCTTTAACAGTGAGAGAAGATATTGCACTGAATACTTGATATTATCATTCTAGAAGACAAGCTAAATCTCTGAAACGTCCACGCATCACTCAGCTTCATCTGTCTTCTCAGAGTTTTACTTACTTATCATATATCATTAACACCTTTAACAGTGAGAGAAGATATTGCACAGAATACTTGATATTATCATTCTAGAAGACAAGCTAAATCTCCGAGACGTCCACGCATCACTCAGCTTCATCTGTCTTCTCAGTCTTACTTACTTATCATATATCATTAACATCTTTAACAGTGAGAGAAGGTATTACACTGAATACCTAATATTATCATTCTAGAAGACAAGCTAGATCTCCGAGACGTCCACGCATCACTCAGCTCCATCTGTCATCTCAGTCTTACTTACTTATCATATATCATTAACATCTTTAACAGTGAGAGAAGATATTGCACTGAATACTTAACATTATCATTGTAGAAGACAAGCTAGATCTCTGAGACGTCCACGCATCACTCAGCTTCATCTGTCTACTCAAAGTCTTACTTACTTATCATATATCATTAACATCTTTAACAGTGAGAGAAGATATTGCACTGAATACTTGATATTATCATTCTAGAAGACAAGCTAGATCTCTGAGACGTCCACGCATCACTCAGCTTCATCTGTGATCTCAGTCTTACTTACTTATCATATATCATTAACATCTTTAACAGTGAGAGAAGATATTACACTGAATACTTAATATTATCATTCTAGAAGACAAGCTAGATCTCCGAGACGTCAATGCATCACTCAGCTTCATCTGTCTTCTCAAAGTCTTACTTACTTATCATATATCATTAACATCTTTAACAGTGAGAGAAGATATTGCACTGAATACTTAATATTATCGTTCTAGAAGACAAGCTAGATCTCCGAGACGTCCACGCATCACTCAGCTTCATATGTCTTCTCAGAGTCTTACTTACTTATCATATATCATTAACACCTTTAACAGTGAGAGAAGATATTGCACTGAATACTTAATATTATCATTCTAGAAGACAAGCTAGATCTCCGAGACGTCCACGCATCACTCAGCTTCATCTGTGATCTCAGTCTTACTTACTTATCATATATCATTAACATCTTTAACAGTGAGAGAAGATATTACACTGAATACTTAATATTATCATTCTAGAAGACAAGCTAGATCTCCGAGACGTCAATGCATCACTCAGCTCCATCTGTGATCTCAGTCTTACTTACTTATCATATATCATTAACATCTTTAACAATGAGAGAAGGTATTACACTGAATACCTAATATTATCATTCTAGAAGACAAGCTAGATCTCTGAGACGTCCACGCAGCACTCAGCTCCATCTGTCTTCTCAGAGTTTTACTTACTTATCATATATCATTAACATCTTTAACAGTGAGAGAAGGTATTACACTGAATACCTAATATTATCATTCTAGAAGACAAGCTAGATCTCCGAGACGTCCACGCATCACTCAGCTCCCTCTGTCTTCTCAAAGTCTTACTTACTTATCATATATCATTAACATCTTTAACAGTGAGAGAAGGTATTACACTGAATACTTGATATTATCATTCTAGAAGACAAGCTAGATCTCTGAGACGTCCACGCATCACTCAGCTCCATCTGTCTTCTCAGCGTCTTACTTACTTACTTATCATATGTCATTAACATCTTTAACAGTGAGAGAAGGTATTACACTGAATACTTGATATTATCATTCTAGAAGACAAGCTAGATCTCTGAGACGTCCACGCATCACTCAGCTCCATCTGTCTTCTCAGAGTCTTACTTACTTATCATATATCATTAACATCTTTAACAGTGAGAGAAGATATTGCACAGAATACTTAATATTATCATTCTAGAAGACAAGCTAGATCTCCGAGACGTCAATGCATCACTCAGCTCCATATGTCTTCTCAGTCTTACTTACTTATCATATATCATTAACATCTTTAACAATGAGAGAAGATATTGCACTGAATATTTAATATTATCATTCTAGAAGACAAGCTAGATCTCCGAGACGTCCACGCATCACTCAGCTCCATCTGTCTTCTCAGTCTTACTTACTTATCATATATCATTAACACCTTTAACAGTAAGAGAAGATATTGCACAGAATACTTAATATTATCATTCTAGAAGACAAGCTAGATCTCCGAGACGTCCACGCATCACTCAGCTCCATCTGTGATCTCAGTCTTACTTACTTATCATATATCATTAACATCTTTAACAGTGAGAGAAGATATTGCACAGAATACTTAATATTATCATTCTAGAAGACAAGCTAGATCTCTGAGACGTCCATGCATCACTCAGCTCCATCTGTGATCTCAGTCTTACTTACTTATCATATATCATTAACATCTTTAACAGTGAGAGAAGATATTGCACAGAATACTTAATATTATCATTCTAGAAGACAAACTAGATCTCCGAGACGTCCACGCATCACTCAGCTCCATCTGTCATCTCAGTCTTACTTACTTATCATATATCATTAACATCTTTAACAATGAGAAGAGATATTGCACTGAATACTTAATATTATCATTGTAGAAGAAAAGCTAGATCTCCGAGACGTCCATGCATTCCTCAGCTCCATCTGTGATCTCAAAAACTTACTTACTTATTATAAATCATTAACATCTTTAACAATAAGAGAAGATATTGCACTGAATACTTAATATTATCATTGTAGAAGACAAGCTAGATCTCCGAGACGTCAATGCATCACTCAGCTCCATCTGTCATCTCAGTCTTACTTACTTATCATATATCATTAACACCTTTAACAGTGAGAGAAGATATTGCACTGAATACTTAATATTGTCATTGTAGAAGACAAGCTAGATCTCCGAGACGTCCACGCATCACTCAGCTCCATCTGTCTTCTCAGTCTTACTTTCTTACTTATCAAAAATCATTAACATCTTTAACAGTGAGAGAAGATATTAAAATGAATACTGAATATTATCATTCTAGAAGACAAGCTAGATCTCCGAGACGTCCACGCATCACTCAGCTTCATCTGTGATCACAGTCTTACTTACTTATCATATATCATTAACATATTTAACAGTGAGAGAAGGTATTACACTGAATACTTAATATTATCAGTCTAGAAGACAAGCTAGATCTCCGAGACGTCCACGCATCACTCAGCTTCATCTGTGATATCAGTCTTACTTACTTATCATATATCATTAACATCTTTAACAGTGAGAGAAGATATTGCACTGAATTCCTAATATTATCATTCTAGAAGACAAGCTAGATCTCCGAGACGTCCACGCATCACTCAGCTCCATCTGTCTTCTCAGTCTTACTTACTTACTTATCAAAAATCATTAACATCTTTAACAGTGAGAGAAGGTATTAAAATGAATACTGAATATTATCATTCTAGAAGACAAGCTAGATCCCCGAGACGTCCACGCATCACTCAGCTTCATCTGTCTTCTCAGTCTTACTTACTTACTTATCAAAAATCATTAACATCTTTAACAGTGAGAGAAGGTATTAAAATGAATACTGAATATTATCATTCTAGAAGACAAGCTAGATCCCCGAGACGTCCACGCATCACTCAGCTCCATCTGTCTTCTCAGTCTTACTTACTTATCATAAATCATTTACATCTTTAACAATGAGAGAAGATATGTCACTGAATACTTAATATTATCATTCTAGAAGACAAGCTAGATCCCCGAGACGTCCACGCATCATTCAGTTTCATCTGTCTTCTCAGTCTTACTTACTTATCATAAATCATTTACATCTTTAACAATGAGAGAAGATATGTCACTGAATACTTAATATTATCATTGTAGAAGACAAGCTACATCTCCGAGACGTCCACGCATCACTCAGCTCCATCTGTCTTCTCAGTCTTACTTACTTATCATATGTCATTAACATCTTTAACAGTGAGAGAAGATATTGCACTGAATACTTGATATTATCATTCTAGAAGAAAAGCTAGATCTCCGAGACGTCAATGCATCACTCAGCTTCATCTGTCTTCTCAGAGTCTTACTTACTTATCATATATCATTAACATCTTTAACAGTGAGAGAAGATATTGCACTGAATACTTGATATTATCATTCTAGAAGAAAAGCTAGATCTCCGAGACGTCAATGCATCACTCAGCTTCATCTGTCTTCTCAGAGTCTTACTTACTTATCATATATCATAAACATCTTTAACAGTGAGAGAAGATATTACACTGAATACTGAATATTATCATTCTAGAACACAAGCTAGATCTCCGAGACGTCCACGCATCACTCAGCTCCATCTGTCTTCTCAAAATCTTACTTACTTATCATATATCATTAACATCTTTAACAGTGAGAGAAGATATTACACTGAATACTGAATATTATCATTCTAGAACACAAGCTAGATCTCCGAGACGTCCACGCATCACTCAGCTCCATCTGTCTTCTCAAAATCTTACTTACTTATCATATATCATTAACATCTTTAACAGTGAGAGAAGATATTACACTGAATACTGAATATTATCATTCTAGAACACAAGCTAGATCTCCGAGACGTCCACGCATCACTCAGCTCCATCTGTCTTCTCAAAATCTTACTTACTTATCATATATCATTAACATCTTTAACAGTGAGAGAAGATATTACACTGAATACTGAATATTATCATTCTAGAACACAAGCTAGATCTCCGAGACGTCCACGCATCACTCAGCTCCCTCTGTCTTCTCAGAGTCTTACTTACTTATCATATATCATTAACATCTTTAACAGTGAGAGAAGATATTGCACAGAATACTTAATATTATCATTCTAGAAGACAAGCTAGATCTCCGAGACGTCCACGCATCACTCAGCTTCATCTGTCTTCTCAAAGTTTTACTTACTTATCATATATCATTAACATCTTTAACAGTGAGAACAGATGCTGCACTGAATACTTAATATTATCATTCTAGAAGACAAGCTAGATCTCCGAGACGTCCATGCATCACTCAGCTTCATCTGTCTTCTCAGAGTCTTACTTACTTATCATATATCATTAACATCTTTAACAGTGAGAGAAGATATAACACTGAATACTTAATATTATCATTCTAGAAGACAAGCTAGATCTCCGAGACGTCCACGCATCACTCAGCTTCATCTGTGATCTCAGTCTTACTTACTTATCATATATCATTAACATCTTTAACAGTGAGAGAAGATATTGCACTGAATACTTAATATTATCATTGTAGAAGACAAGCTAGATCTCCGAGACGTCCATGCATCACTCAGCTCCATCTGTCTTCTCAGAGTCTTACTTACTTATCATATATCATTAACATCTATAACAGTGAGAGAAGATATAACACTGAATACTTAATATTATCATTCTAGAAGACAAGCTAGATCTCCGAGACGTCCACGCATCACTCAGCTCCATCTGTCTTCTCAGAGTCTTACTTACTTATCATATATCATTAACATCTTTAACAGTGAGAGAAGATATTGCACTGAATACTTAATATTATCATTCTAGAAGACAAGCTAGATCTCCGAGACGTCCACGCATCACTCAGCTTCATCTGTGATCTCAGTCTTACTTACTTATCATATATCATTAACATCTTTAACAGTGAGAAGAGATATTGCACTGAATACTTAATATTATCATTCTAGAAGACAAGCTAGATCTCCGAGACGTCCATGCATCACTCAGCTCCATCTGTCTTCTCAAAGTCTTACTTATCATATATCATTAACATCTTTAACAGTGAGAGAAGATATAACACTGAATACTTAATATTATCATTCTAGAAGACAAGCTAGATCTCCGAGACGTCCATGCATCACTCAGCTCCATCTGTCTTCTCAGAGTCTTACTTACTTATCATATATCATTAACATCTTTAACAGTGAGAGAAGATATAACACTGAATACTTAATATTATCATTCTAGAAGACAAGCTAGATCTCCGAGACGTCCATGCATCACTCAGCTCCATCTGTCTTCTCAAAGTCTTACTTATCATATATCATTAACATCTTTAACAATGAGAAGAGATATTGCACAGAATACTTAATATTATCATTGTAGAAGACAAGCTAGATCTCCGAGACGTCCACGCATCACTCAGCTCCATATGTCTTCTCAGAGTCTTACTTACTTATCATATATCATTAACATCTTTAACAGTGAGAGGAGATATTGCACAGAATACTTAATATTATCATTCTAGAAGACAAGCTAGATCTCCGAGACGTCCATGCATCACTCAGCTCCCTCTGTCTTCTCAGAGTCTTACTTACTTATCATATATCATTAACATCTTTAACAATGAGAAGAGATATTGCACTGAATACTTAATATTATCATTGTAGAAGACAAGCTAGATCTCCGAGACGTCCACGCATCACTCAGCTCCATCAGTCTTCTCAGAGTCTCACTTACTTATCATAAATCATTAACATCTTTAACAATGAGAGAAGATATTGCACAGAATACTTAATATTATCATTCTAGAAGACAAGCTAGATCTCCGAGACGTCCACGCATCACTCAGCTCCCTCTGTCTTCTCAGAGTCTTACTTATCATATATCATTAACATCTATAACAGTGAGAGAAGATATTCCACTGAATACTTAATATTATCATTCTAGAAGACAAGCTAGATCTCCGAGACGTCCATGCATCCCTCAGCTCCCTCTGTCTTCTCAAAGTCTTACTTACTTATCATATATCATTAACATATTTAACAGTGAGAGAAGATATTCCACTGAATACTTAATATTATCATTCTAGAAGACAAGCTAGATCTCCGAGACGTCCACGCATCACTCAGCTCCATCTGTGATCTCAGTCTTACTTACTTATCATATATCATTAACACCTTTAACAATGAGAAGAGATATTCCACTGAATACTTAATATTATCATTCTAGAAGACAAGCTAGATCTCCGAGACGTCCACGCATCACTCAGCTCCATCTGTGATCTCAGTCTTACTTACTTATCATATATCATTGACACCTTTAACAGTGAGAGAAGATATTGCACTGAATACTTAATATTATCATTCTAGAAGACAAGCTAGATCTCCGAGACGTCCACGCATCACTCAGCTCCATCTGTCTTCTCAAAGTCTTACTTACTTATCATATATCATTAACATCTTTAACAATGAGAAGAGATATTGCACTGAATACTTAATATTATCATTCTAGAAGACAAGCTAGATCTCCGAGACGTCCACGCATCACTCAGCTCCCTCTGTCTTCTCAAAGTCTTACTTATCATATATCATTAACATCTTTAACAGTGAGAGAAGATATTACACAGAATACTTAATATTATCATTCTAGAAGACAAGCTAGATCTCCGAGACGTCCACGCATCACTCAGCTCCCTCTGTCTTCTCAAAGTCTTACTTATCATATATCATTAACATATTTAACAGTGAGAGAAGATATTGCACTGAATACTTAATATTATCATTCTAGAAGACAAGCTAGATCTCCGAGACGCCCACGCATCACTCAGCTCCATATGTCTTCTCAAAGTCTTACTTACTTATCATATATCATTAACATCTTTAACAATGAGAAGAGATATTGCACTGAATACTTAATATTATCATTCTAGAAGACAAGCTAGATCTCCGAGACGTCCACGCATCACTCAGCTCCCTCTGTCTTCTCAGAGTCTTACTTACTTATCATATATCATTAACATATTTAACAGTGAGAGAAGATATTGCACTGAATACTTAATATTATCATTCTAGAAGACAAGCTAGATCTCCGAGACGCCCACGCATCACTCAGCTCCATATGTCTTCTCAAAGTCTTACTTACTTATCATATATCATTAACATCTATAACAGTGAGAGAAGATATTCCACTGAATACTTAATATTATCATTCTAGAAGACAAGCTAGATCTCCGAGACGTCCACGCATCACTCAGCTCCCTCTGTCTTCTCAGAGTCTTACTTATCATATATCATTAACATCTATAACAGTGAGAGAAGATATTCCACTGAATACTTAATATTATCATTCTAGAAGACAAGCTAGATCTCCGAGACGTCCATGCATCCCTCAGCTCCCTCTGTCTTCTCAAAGTCTTACTTACTTATCATATATCATTAACATATTTAACAGTGAGAGAAGATATTCCACTGAATACTTAATATTATCATTCTAGAAGACAAGCTAGATCTCCGAGACGTCCACGCATCACTCAGCTCCATCTGTGATCTCAGTCTTACTTACTTATCATATATCATTAACACCTTTAACAATGAGAAGAGATATTCCACTGAATACTTAATATTATCATTCTAGAAGACAAGCTAGATCTCCGAGACGTCCACGCATCACTCAGCTCCATCTGTGATCTCAGTCTTACTTACTTATCATATATCATTGACACCTTTAACAGTGAGAGAAGATATTGCACTGAATACTTAATATTATCATTCTAGAAGACAAGCTAGATCTCCGAGACGTCCATGCATCACTCAGCTCCATCTGTCTTCTCAAAGTCTTACTTACTTATCATATATCATTAACATCTTTAACAATGAGAAGAGATATTGCACTGAATACTTAATATTATCATTCTAGAAGACAAGCTAGATCTCCGAGACGTCCACGCATCACTCAGCTCCCTCTGTCTTCTCAAAGTCTTACTTATCATATATCATTAACATCTTTAACAGTGAGAGAAGATATTACACAGAATACTTAATATTATCATTCTAGAAGACAAGCTAGATCTCCGAGACGTCCACGCATCACTCAGCTCCCTCTGTCTTCTCAAAGTCTTACTTATCATATATCATTAACATATTTAACAGTGAGAGAAGATATTGCACTGAATACTTAATATTATCATTCTAGAAGACAAGCTAGATCTCCGAGACGCCCACGCATCACTCAGCTCCATATGTCTTCTCAAAGTCTTACTTACTTATCATATATCATTAACATCTTTAACAATGAGAAGAGATATTGCACTGAATACTTAATATTATCATTCTAGAAGACAAGCTAGATCTCCGAGACGTCCACGCATCACTCAGCTCCCTCTGTCTTCTCAGAGTCTTACTTACTTATCATATATCATTAACATATTTAACAGTGAGAGAAGATATTACACTGAATACTTAATATTATCATTCTAGAAGACAAGCTAGATCTCCGAGACGTCCACGCATCACTCAGCTCCATATGTCTTCTCAAAGTCTTACTTACTTATCATATATCATTAACATCTTTAACAATGAGAAGAGATATTGCACTGAATACTTAATATTATCATTCTAGAAGACAAGCTAGATCTCTGAGACGTCCACGCATCACTCAGCTCCCTCTGTCTTCTCAGAGTCTTACTTACTTATCATATATCATTAACATATTTAACAGTGAGAGAAGATATTACACTGAATACTTAATATTATCATTCTAGAAGACAAGCTAGATCTCCGAGACGTCCACGCATCACTCAGCTCCATCTGTGATCTCAGAGTCTTACTTACTTATCATATATCATCAACATCTTTAACAGTGAGAGAAGATATTGCACTGAATACTTAATATTATCATTCTAGAAGACAAGCTAGATCTCCGAGACGTCCACGCATCACTCAGCTCCATCTGTCTTCTCAGAGTCTTACTTACTTATCATATATCATTGACACCTTTAACAGTGAGAGAAGATATTGCACAGAATACTTAATATTATCATTCTAGAAGACAAGCTAGATCTCCGAGACGTCCACGCATCCCTCAGCTCCATCAGTCTTCTCAGAGTCTCACTTACTTATCATATATCATTAACATCTTTAACAGTGAGAGAAGATATTGCACTGAATACTTAATATTATCATTCTAGAAGACAAGCTAGATCTCCGAGACGTCCACGCATCACTCAGCTCCATCAGTCTTCTCAGAGTCTCACTTACTTGTCATATATCATTAACACCTTTAACAATGAGAAGAGATATTGCACTGAATACTTAATATTATCATTGTAGAAGACAAGCTAGATCTCCGAGACGTCCACGCATCACTCAGCTCCCTCTGTCTTCTCAAAGTCTTACTTACTTATCATATATCATTAACATCTTTAACAATGAGAAGAGATATTGCACTGAATACTTAATATTATCATTCTAGAAGACAAGCTAGATCTCCGAGACGTCCACGCATCACTCAGCTTCATCTGTCTTCTCAAAGTCTTACTTACTTATCATATATCATTAACATCTATAACAGTGAGAGACGATATTGCACTGAATACTTAATATTATCATTCTAGAAGACAAGCTAGATCTCCGAGACGTCCATGCATCCCTCAGCTCCATCTGTCTTCTCAAAGTCTTACTTACTTATCATATATCATTAACATCTTTAACAATGAGAAGAGATATTGCACTGAATACTTAATATTATCATTGTAGAAGACAAGCTAGATCTCCGAGACGTCCACGCATCACTCAGCTCCCTCTGTCTTCTCAAAGTCTTACTTACTTATCATATATCATTAACATCTTTAACAATGAGAAGAGATATTGCACAGAATACTTAATATTATCATTCTAGAAGACAAGCTAGATCTCTGAGACGTCCATGCATCACTCAGCTCCATCTGTCTTCTCAGAATATTTCTTACTTATCATATGTCATTAACATATTTAACAGTGAGAGAAGATATTGCACTGAATACTTAATATTATCATTCTAGAAGACAAGCTAGATCTCCGAGACGTCCACGCATCACTCAGCTCCATCTGTCTTCTCAAAGTCTTACTTATCATATATCATTAACATATTTAACAGTGAGAGAAGATATTGCACTGAATACTTAATATTATCATTCTAGAAGACAAGCTAGATCTCCGAGACGTCCACGCATCACTCAGCTCCATCTGTCTTCTCAAAGTCTTACTTACTTATCATATATCATTAACATCTTTAACAATGAGAAGAGATATTGCACTGAATACTTAATATTATCATTCTAGAAGACAAGCTAGATCTCCGAGACGTCCACGCATCACTCAGCTCCATCAGTCTTCTCAGAGTCTTACTTATCATATATCATTAACATCTTTAACAATGAGAAGAGATATTGCACTGAATACTTAATATTATCATTCTAGAAGACAAGCTAGATCTCCGAGACGTCCACGCATCACTCAGCTCCATCTGTCTTCTCAGAATCTTACTTACTTATCATATATCATTAACATCTTTAACAGTGAGAAGAGATATTGCACTGAATACTTAATATTATCATTCTAGAAGACAAGCTAGATCTCCGAGACGTCCACGCATCACTCAGCTCCATCTGTCTTCTCAGAATCTTACTTACTTATCATATATCATTAACATCTTTAACAGTGAGAAGAGATATTGCACTGAATACTTAATATTATCATTCTAGAAGACAAGCTAGATCTCCGAGACGTCCACGCATCACTCAGCTCCATCTGTCTTCTCAAAGTCTTACTTACTTATCATATATCATTAACATATTTAACAATGAGAAGAGATATTGCACTGAATACTTAATATTATCATTCTAGAAGACAAGCTAGATCTCCGAGACGTCCACGCATCACTCAGCTCCATCAGTCTTCTCAGAGTCTTACTTACTTATCATATATCATTAACATCTTTAACAGTGAGAGAAGATATTGCACTGAGTACTTAATATTATCATTCTAGAAGACAAGCTAGATCTCTGAGACGTCCACGCATCACTCAGCTCCATATGTCTTCTCAGAGTCTTAGTTACTTATCATATATTATTAACATATTTAACAGTGAGAGAAGATATTGCACTGAATACTTAATATTATCATTCTAGAAGACAAGCTAGATCTCCGAGACGTCCACGCATCACTCAGCTCCATCTGTCTTCTCAAAGTCTTACTTACTTATCATATATCATTAACATCTTTAACAATGAGAAGAGATATTGCACTGAATACTTAATATTATCATTCTAGAAGACAAGCTAGATCTCCGAGACGTCCACGCATCACTCAGCTCCATCAGTCTTCTCAGAGTCTTACTTATCATATATCATTAACATCTTTAACAATGAGAAGAGATATTGCACTGAATACTTAATATTATCATTCTAGAAGACAAGCTAGATCTCCGAGACGTCCACGCATCACTCAGCTCCATCTGTCTTCTCAGAATCTTACTTACTTATCATATATCATTAACATCTTTAACAGTGAGAAGAGATATTGCACTGAATACTTAATATTATCATTCTAGAAGACAAGCTAGATCTCCGAGACGTCCACGCATCACTCAGCTCCATCTGTCTTCTCAGAATCTTACTTACTTATCATATATCATTAACATCTTTAACAGTGAGAAGAGATATTGCACTGAATTCTTAATATTATCATTCTAGAAGACAAGCTAGATCTCCGAGACGTCCACGCATCACTCAGCTCCATCTGTCTTCTCAAAGTCTTACTTACTTATCATATATCATTAACATATTTAACAATGAGAAGAGATATTGCACTGAATACTTAATATTATCATTCTAGAAGACAAGCTAGATCTCCGAGACGTCCACGCATCACTCAGCTCCATCAGTCTTCTCAGAGTCTTACTTACTTATCATATATCATTAACATCTTTAACAGTGAGAGAAGATATTGCACTGAGTACTTAATATTATCATTCTAGAAGACAAGCTAGATCTCTGAGACGTCCACGCATCACTCAGCTCCATATGTCTTCTCAGAGTCTTACTTACTTATCATATATTATTAACATCTTTAACAGTGAGAGAAGATATTACACTGAATACTTAATATTATCATTCTAGAAGACAAGCTAGATCTCCGAGACGTCTATCATCACTCAGCTCCATCTGTCTTCTCAGAGTCTAACTTTCTTATCATAAATCATTAACATCTTTAACAGTGAGAAAAGATATTGCTCTGAATACTTAATATTATCATTCTAGAAGACAAACTAGATCTCTGAGACGTCCATGCATCACTCAGCTTCATCTGTCTTTTCAGTCTTACCTACTTACTTATCAAAATTCATCAACATCTTTAATAGCGAGAGAAGATATCACACTGAATACTTAATATTATCATTCTAGAAGACAAGCTAGATCTCCGAGACGTCCACGCATCACTCAGCTCCATTTGTCATCCCGAAGTCTTACTTACTTATCATTTATCATTAACATCTTTAACAATGAGAGAAGATATTTCACTGAATTCTTAATATTATCATTGTAGAAGACAAGCTAGATCTCCGATACGTCCACGCATCACTCAGCTCCATCTGTCTTCTCAAAGTCTTACTTACTTATCATATATCATTAACATCTTTAACAATGAGAGAAGATATTACACTGAATACTTAATATTATCATTCTAGAAGACAAGCTAGATCTCCGAGACGTCCATGCATCACTCAGCTCCATCTGTGATCTCAGTCTTACTTTTTTATCATATATCATTAACATCTTTAACAGTGAGAGAAGCTATTGCACTGAATACTTAATATTATCATTCTAGAAGACAAGCTAGATCTCCGAGACGTCCACGCATCACTCAGCTCCATCTGTCTTCTCAGAATCTTTCTTACTTATCATATGTCATTAACATATTTAACAGTGAGAGAAGATATTACACTGAATACTAAATATTATCATTCTAGAAGACAAGCTAGATCTCCGAGACGTCCATGCATCACTCAGCTCCATCTGTGATCTCAGTCTTACTTACTTATCATATATCATTAACATCTTTAACAGTGAGAGACGATATTACACTGAATACTAAATATTATCATTCTAGAAGACAAGCTAGATCTCCGAGACGTCCATGCATCACTCAGCTCCATCTGTCTTCTCAGAATCTTTCTTACTTATCATATGTCATTAACATATTTAACAGTGAGAGAAGATATTACACTGAATACTAAATATTATCATTCTAGAAGACAAGCTAGATCTCCGAGACGTCCATGCATCACTCAGCTCCATATGTGATCTCAGTCTTACTTACTTACCATATATCATTAACATCTTTAACAATGAGAGAAGATATTACACTGAATACTTAATATTATCATTCTAGAAGACAAGCTAGATCTCCGAGACGTCCATGCATCACTCAGCTCCATCTGTGATCTCAGTCTTACTTTTTTTATCATATATCATTAACATCTTTAACAGTGAGAGAAGCTATTGCACTGAATACTTAATATTATCATTCTAGAAGACAAGCTAGATCTCCGAGACGTCCACGCATCACTCAGCTCCATCTGTCTTCTCAGAATCTTTCTTACTTATCATATGTCATTAACATATTTAACAGTGAGAGAAGATATTACACTGAATACTAAATATTATCATTCTAGAAGACAAGCTAGATCTTCGAGACGTCCATGCATCACTCAGCTCCATCTGTGATCTCAGTCTTACTTACTTATCATATATCATTAACACCTTTAACAGTGAGAGACGATATTACACTGAATACTAAATATTATCATTCTAGAAGACAAGCTAGATCTCCGAGACGTCCATGCATCACTCAGCTCCATCTGTCTTCTCAGAATATTTCTTACTTATCATATGTCATTAACATATTTAACAGTGAGAGAAGATATTACACTGAATACTAAATATTATCATTCTAGAAGACAAGCTAGATCTTCGAGACGTCCATGCATCACTCAGCTCCATCTGTGATCTCAGTCTTACTTACTTATCATATATCATTAACACCTTTAACAGTGAGAGACGATATTACACTGAATACTAAATATTATCATTCTAGAAGACAAGCTAGATCTCCGAGACGTCCATGCATCACTCAGCTCCATCTGTCTTCTCAGAATATTTCTTACTTATCATATGTCATTAACATATTTAACAGTAAGAGGAGATATTGCACAGAATACTTAATATTATCATTGTAGAAGACAAGCTAGATCTCCGAGACGTCCACGCATCACTTAGCTTCATTTGTATTCTCAAAATCTTACTTACTTATCATAAATCATTTACATCTTTAACAATGAGAGAAGATATTACACTGAATACTTAATATTATCATTCTAGAAGACAAGCTAGATCTCCGAGACGTCCACGCATCACTCAGCTTCATCTGTGTTCTCAGTCTTACTTACTTATCATATATCATTAACATCTTTAACAGTGAGAGAAGATATTGCACTGAATACTTAATATTATCTTTCTAGAAGACAAGCTAAATCTCTGAGACGTCCACGCATCACTCAGCTCCATTTGTCATCCCGAAGTCTTCAGGATAGTACTGGACTCACACATACCCCAGCTATTTGGGAAGAGGAATTTTCAATGAAGGAGTATGGTAAGTTAAATCATTACTTTAACTTCATTTTGAAAGGACAGTCACAAGTTGAATAAAAGGAACTCAGGAAAACGGTTACATATATAAGTTGAAAGAAAAAGCTTTTGCAATATCAATGCAGTTCTAAAGAGAACGTACAATGAATTAAGTATATCAAGGTATTCGTTTTCTATCTTCGTTTAAATGCAATTACCAAAATCTTGATTTAACAAAATCAAATGATAAAAAAAAAATTAGTTTGCAGTTTTCGCAGCTCACATAATTATCTATGTTGTTGACAATACAAGGGTTATATATTAGTTCAAAATAAATGAAAACCGACTTGATTCATGCTCAGAAAGTAAGTTGATTTTTCACTTTCATTTTGATAGCTATAATGATGATATAAGATGTAAATTGTCGAACAAACATAAAACACCCAGTCCTCTCCTTTCTACATGAACGTAATCTATTCAAATCTATATAAAACTTGTAAAGTGTTTCTCTTAAAAGTTCTTCCTTTTGAATTGCGACCATGCTATGATCACCTCTCCATGCATATATGCTCATATTATTCGACTTTACTCAAGAATATTATAAATTGAATGTATTGCTATATTTAGGGAAGAAGAGACTATCCCTTTCGATCTTTAAGTTCTTACAAGGATAATGAAATAAAACTTAGGGATGTTGTTTTGTAATACCATTTCAGAGGTGTCTGACATTAAGATGTGTCCGTAGTTTGTACGATCCGATCTAGCACTATGCTTTTAATTTCGATTTTAAACAAAATAATTGATAAAGGGCATGACATATTACTTAAATCATTATTGTTAATGCGTTATTAATTTTGCAAAACTTTCTAAATGTCATTGATTTAAAATCAAACATCAAACAGTATTAATGTAAAAAGTATTTATTGGTATTAATTGTTTATGCATTTAATGTAAACATGCGCAACGCTGATTCAAATCTCATGTGTCAATCTTTTTTTCAAATAATTATTTTTTCCACCAATGTCCAACTTTTCTTTGAAAATATTTATGGTCTGTCATAATCTTAAAATTTCTAAACGTAGAATTTAAAGATATTTCCAAGTTTTGATATTCAATAAGAGGACACTGTTGCTGTTTGTATAGAATATAGAATGAATCTTGAGATATAACCTTCCAAGGTTGCACAGTAGGGGAGACCAGGGCAAAGCGCGCCGTCGGGGCAAATTGACCAAGCGTTATTTCTCCTTAACGATCGACAGATGGCGTGGTTTGTCATTATCAACCAATGCAAGCAAACGTTAAGAAACGTTGTGATCGACGTTTGCATCGTTAGCGTGAGTTGGAGACTTACCATTGCAAAGAGTTGAAAAAACGGCATTTTTCTTTAACGAAAGAATATGTCCGAATTCCAATATTTAACATAACCATAAAACGCAACATTAAACCCTAGGGCACCTATTACACAAAACTATATCATCTATTCATTAAATAAGGAAATTTGCAATTCGTTGCTTTAATTATTTACTATGATGCAAAAATCGCATGCTACCCCCAAAGGGGCAAAGTGAGCCGGGGAGAGCGCTTTGCCCCGAGTGATCTAAAATATGTATTTATGGTCAACACATTATAGTTTCAGAGTAATCAATTAATTTTAGAAGCAAATATAGTAAAATAGAATTGTAATTATCATTCTATTATTTTCCTATATCTTTTTTAAATTGGTATTAAAATGAAGTATAAAAATATATTATAGGGTTTTTTGTTCATTTAAAAACACATATTTTCTTTGATTTTTTTATTAGTTTGATATTCATCATATATTTTGTTTTATCCCTAAACAATTAAGAAGATAGGCCGTATGGACAAGTCCGACAGAGATTAGATGTTTGTAAAATGTTAAATTTGTCTTTCAAACCAATCAATTTCTATATTTCTTTCATATATTTGCTGGTTTCTGATAATAAATGAATTGAATTATCAAGTCTCCCATAGTTATTAGAAATTTGTATATAGTTATCATGTAAGTTTTTGGATAAGAACTTCGTCCATGACATATAAACACATATTTTGTCCTTCTTTGAATACTAAGCTTAGATTTTTATTATTTGTTTAGTTTTCATAATGGTGCCTGTGAGCTACATGGCACTTTAAAAAAACTTGTTTGCAGGGGTGGAAATAACCCATTGCCCGACGCCCGAGTCCAGTGATTTTTACTGCAGGACAAGTCAATTTACATTCACAGCTGTACCGGTGTCCAGTAGACATTAACACAAAAGCAAAATAGTTTTAAATTTCAGACTTCACCAATTCGTTTTGGAACTCCCTCATGTCTAAATATAGCATGAACCTGAAACACAGTCTGTGATTGGATAACAAGTGATGATCTTTCCATTAGGACCAATCAGTGTGTGTTTTACAAATAGCTTCCTGTTATGATGGCGATCGTTTCATGTTGCCGTGTTTGATTTTACAAGATTAGATTTGATAAACTAGAGGTAAATTTTTACTATCATGCTCTGGAAATCTATGTTTTTTCAAGAAAGATTCCTATCAGTATTATCAAAAGATTAATCTTGTTTCTAGTTATCTGTACTTGTGTCAGCCATTTGATATTGAGATTTACTCTGTCTCATAATTTCTTTCAAATAGTGGGACTGTGTACGTCTTTGCTTAAGGGAAAATTTACTTGATAAGATGTGTGCTTTGAATAAATATGCATCAAGCTCATTGGTAAGGATAAATATATAAATTTATTTGAAAGAACTACCAATTTCCAAATTTATATGAAATGGATATTTGAAATCACATGGCGTACATATATGGATGACTACAAATTTCAGACAATGTCAAATAAAACTACCATGCAAAACTAGTTTGTATAATAAAGTAAAGTATTAAAGCAAATTGAAAAACTTAGATTAGGGAGTTTAAATCTTCTTAAAAACGAGATAAGATAAAATTATTCAGTAAATAAATATGATTTGTTGGAACTAATTTTAGTTAAGTTGTTTTTGTGACCTCTAGCTGGTACAGTGGAAAAAAAGTCAGGGCAAGTAAATTCGCATGTGCTTCTGTACCGGATCGGAGTACACCAGAAAATAAAAAGTTATTTCCACCCCTGGTTTGTATGGCAATGGCTTATTATAGGTGTTTGACATATCACACTTTCGCATGGGGCACTTTGCCCCAAACTACGGGGCAAAGTGCACCGCCTTTGTCGAAATACATTTTCGTTAATATCTCTTTATGCAGGCATGGTAGGTTAAAAAGCATTTGTCATACAATAGTTTATCTGATGAGAATTAGAGACATGCTGCAAGTTGCATTCTAAACATGTTTTAATATGCCCAGAAAACACGTTTATATGTTAGGGGGCGCGCTTTGCCCTGGTCTCCCCTACATCTCCAATACACGGAAATATTTCCAAGCTCAGACTGTACCGTAGTTTCGAATCTCCTGTGTTCACATTCATTTTGAGGCGTTTATTCATATGCTGTTGTATCGCAAGTAATCCTGTGAATGAAGTCGGCTTTCTGTGTGCAGTCGAGACATTATACAGGTTGTAGTAGGCCTGCAGGATTTGTCTTATTGTCTTACTTAACATTAGAAACCTATCGGGGATTTCGTCAATTATTTTGGAGGTGTCTTTTCTCGTAATAACCTCCAAAGAGGCTTTACATTGGGAAGTCAGGGCATTATATGCATATGTTAGACCTACTCGGAGGTTGGAAGGTTATTATATTTCAAAGGGAAAGGGTTTTATATTTCAATGTATAACCTAACCCCAAAGCCCATACTTTTTTGAAAATATCTACAAAGTTGCATGCTTCCAGAGTGCGGTATTCGAACCCCCAACACTCTGGACCGTAAACAAGCACTCTAACCACGACAGAAGTGAAGGCTATGTTAAACAATCTGTTGATTGAAGTTCAGATTTCAGTAAAAAAAAAGTTGGCCCTAAAGCATTATGATATCCAATTGCACTTTAATTCCAATATCCAAAAGGATACAAACATTCATAATTGATATTAACACTGTTACACCTTTTTACTTGTGATAAATTTAAAAGGTTCCAAATACGGTATCAAACACGTGACTCGTCGATTGTCATTTCTAAAACCTTACACCTCGAAGAATGCTTTGCCCGTGCATTTTGTGCTATGTCAATGTCAAAAGTCGTTTGAACACACTGCTTATTTTGAGGGAACTCATTTAATCGTTTTACATTCAGAATTAAAGCGACAGTATCAATAACAGTACAATAACTGTGTAATGAGCTTTCAAGAATCAGGATATATCACCACCCACGTGTCTCAGCAAGAAATGTTACTAAACGCATTCCACATTTCAAACTTCACTTCCACTTCAATATTTATCTTAAATTTAAAGTAAAATTTAGCTCTCCAAACTATGGACAGATCATCAACTTAAAAAACAACAATCTATCATCATCATCCATTTAGAATCTCTTTTCCTTCGATAAAAATATCATCAAAGTTAGTTTTCCTTATCACAGTAATTTAGAATATATATCATATTACATCCATCTATCACATTCTAAGTCATCAAAGAACTCAATTTTTAAAATCATTTTGTTTGTAGGTTATGTAAGACAACTCTATACAAATCATATATCAGAATTATCCAAGTATTATACATGATTTCAACATTTCTTTATGTAAGCACATATTTCATAAAATTAATTGTTTTCGACCAAATCGTTTTCAATAGTTCGTCTTGAATCTAAAAACAAACTGACCTACCTACATTGCTCACGTACAAACATGTTAACATACATTTCATTTACTTCAGTTACTTAAACATTACTTACTTCTTAGCGCACATTTAAACTTATTTACATACATTAAATTTTGGTACGCTTGTAAATATACATCTGAACGTACATAAAGTGTCCTTATTATTTGTTTGATGGCATATCTATCCATTCATCCACCAATACATCCATGTTAATGTACATAAGACCGTACATGCAGCTTACTCGATGTTGGTAGTATGTGTGAACTCTTGCATATGTGTGGATGTATGTAGATATATATGTACATTTGTAGACATGTATTTAGTTGGATGTTGTCGGCGATAAATGTGAATATGTATGTAGGTTTGTCTGTCTGTTAATATGAATGCATGCATAAATTAATGAAGGGTATAATAGTAGGTATGTAAGTCGGTAATTAGGAGATAAACATACTGTGTAATTTAAAGTCGAACGCGTAAATGGATAATTTAGAGCTATAATAATTCCGTTATATGCCGCTGATTTCCAAACATGTTTATCTCCATTCTACCATAATAGCGATTTCAAACTGAATCATATTCTTTCGCATTGACTCAGGTGTGCTGTTTCATGATTCCCTTGAACGATTTCCACGGAGCGACATTCACACAGTGTAGACGAATTTGGTTATCTCGAATGACGTTACAAATAGAAGGCCTCGGAGATTACCGACAAATATCCGAATGCTGCAAAGGGAGCTCAGTAGACGTTTTATTATTTCGTGACGGTTGTTAGCGTTATGTTAAATTGCATTGGTGTTGTAAATAAATTTATGGTAAGTGTATGCCGCATTTCGATTCATACTCGTATGAAATTCTGGCCGGTTAAACTTTGTCAAGCCCGTTTTGGTCTAACGCTACAGAATGATGGACTGTGGGAACGGGAAATCTGAACTGTTGTTAGTGACTCAGTGTCTTGTATTTTACCGGTTTTGACAGACTGCAAGCGTTAAGCTTGTGGAAAGTTTGAATAGATTTTATAAATAATGTACATACAACGCAATAATTGCATATTTTGTGAAAAGTTTCGACACAACAGCAATATTTAAGAACTACATGTTGCTAGGAAACAAATTAATTCTTGCACAATAGACGAAGTAAACAAAGCACCGTATAACCACATTATACGCTCTCTGATTTTTCACAGCAGTCAATCAGAAACGAGTATTTTGCACATTTATGGTAGAATATAGGTTCATTGTGTATGTTTCATTTTATCTAGATAGATGAATTAATAAGTATTTATGCAGGAACTCATGCTTGATTATACAAATTAATTCATTATGAATTTAGTGAAATGCACATGCATGTGCATGTAATGTTTCTCGTGTGTCTAGTTGCATTTCAAGACGAAATATTTGATTTTTCAAGATGTTAAGTTGAATTTTAAAGATGGTATAGTTGAATTGTCAAGAAAACTTGTATGTAAGATTAGTCAAATCAAACACGTCAAGCTTCCTGTCAAACACTATGATACCCAATAAATATATCAGAAACATGTGAGTTGGTCTAGTATACAGTCAAATATATTCAAAAGTTAAAAAACACACAACACCAAAAGACTCCTACTGGTTTCATTGTAATCTTCGGGGAGTACAAAATATATATATGTGTGTGTATGTGTAGTCAATAACGTATTTTTTCCCCAGGCACTAATTATCTTGTCAAGTATGATTTAAAATTGAAGGTTGCACATATTCAAACAGGAACAAAACAATAAATTTATATCATCATGCTCAGCTTGACAGTCAAGAAATCAGTCATGTCATCAATGTGCTTACAGGTGGAGGGAGGGGCGGGGAATCACTTCCCGACAATTATAATGTGACCCTCTCCAACTCCTCTCCAAGTGTAATAAAATATAAACATAAACATAAAACATCTAATTCTACAAAATGTCATGAAATTGGACCTTTGTATTGAATATTAATTGAATGTATATGCTCTGTTCCACATTAAGTTTTTTCAATGTCACTTTGATAGAAGATAGAAGATATCAGTCAATAGAAACATTTGCAAAACACTACCAAGTGATACCCAACCAATGATAAAAGAAGGGTGAGTAAAAAATGGCAAGAGAGGTACAAGTCCGAAACATGCAAAGGACAAATCTACATATTAAAGTTCTAAGTGGAAAACGAATATAATTTCCTTTCCTACAGTTCATGTCAGATTTAAAGGTCGAAAATATATCCATACAGTCAGAGGTACGAGTAGGGATTCAATATCCCAATACATATAACAAGAAGGCCTAGTTGTTATCCAATATGTCTGCTCCAACTAAGTCGCAGAGATCATGGAGCATGGAGGAAGAGGCGGGGGATCACTTTTGTTCGTACATCATACAATTGTGACTCTCCCCAACTCGATATGATATATAGAGGCCCTCCCCATTTAAGTGTACCAAAAGATAACGAATTGTTTATTTCTACAACACTTCTTGAAATGGACTTTTGAATTGAATATTCCACATCGACAATTCATTACATTATAGAACATATCGGTTACGTGGTTTTTGAAAACATATTCATTTATTGTAATGAACCAGTGATACCACACAAATTAGATTATGTTTAGTAAATGTACAGTTTGGAAGATATACTTGAACATTATGGATGTATATAGGATCATGGTTGAAATGCGGTATCCCTTTTGGTGAGTGTATAGTTTCAGAGATAAGCCATTGAATTCCATGAAGTCAGTTGTACATAAAAAAATGTTAAATCACAAAGGACAGGAGAGGTATACATCCGATATATGCAAGGGACAAAAATTCGTATCAAAGTTATATAATTGAAAGCTCATTTCATTTTTCCCTTTTTCTGTTAGATTTAAAAGCCGAAAATAGTGTCATCTCCATACAGTCAGAGATACAAGTAAAAAATTCAATATCTCAAAAGTGACATAGGTACGTAAAATTTTTCAATGATCGATACTCACTAAAATGCCAGGGAAAAGAAAGAAGTTAGTACTCTATATGATATGAATTAAATTACTTGGCCGAAATGTACAAAATCAGGTCCAGGAAGGATAATGATAACATGAAGGTATCAGGTAACATTTTAACATTTGGTGTCCGAGTTGACAATGAGTGAACAAAGCATGTACTGACGGACGTGCTGATTGCTGTTTGCTGATTGCTATTTCGTGGAATGTCTCAGATCTGATATGGTTATCTCACAATGTGACAGTGTTAAAGTAGTGTACCATACATAGTATTCATGAATAAGTTTGTGTTTGATCATGATTAAACTTTATTGAATTGAAATCCTCTTACTATGAAGCACCTCATTTCTAATCAATCCCCAAACTAAGATAAGATTTGCAGCAGTAATTTACCATTTTAGTCTATGAAAATAACTTCACTGTATGCTCCACCTGTAACCAATATGATTGCAAGGTTTAAGTATGCGCTGTGCGAGAGAGAGAGAGTATTTGGGTGACAGATGTTAAGGTCTATAGAAGAATGAAACACTTTAATAGAAGAGTGATTCATCTTTGTTAATAAACGGATTTCAAGAGAGTTATTATTGAGAGCCACATTAAACACTCAGCTATCTGCGTAAATCGCTTCTACTGGAACTAGAACATGCACAATAACTGACGGGAAGGATTGCTTGGCAGTCTAATGTTGAATAAGAATAGGGGTACTAAGTCGTGCAGATCTCAGCCGTAACAGATTTCAAGAGAGTTATTATTGAACGCCACATTAAACACTGTCTGCATAAATCGCTTCTACTGGAACTAGAACATGTACATGGGTTACAGCAAGCAATCGTCACTGACGGGAAGGAATGCTGTGACGCCTTAGGTTTGGTAAGGATTTAATAATATTGAATAACAACAGGGGTAATAAGTCTTGCGGATCTCAGCTTGGATTAAATTCAAACAGTTCAAAATTCAAAGCCTTTTTTCGTTAGTGGAAATATTTAATATAAGTTAGAGATAAGATAAGTTCTCTCATGTTATTGAGGAAACAAATTCAAATGATTGTGTTACTGACAATTACATTCCAACTTGTCGTCTTCAAAAAATGCTAACCTGATATAGTTGAAGTGCCTTGATCAAATATTCAATGGGTGTATCGAGTCAAGTACAATCGTGAAACCAGTCAAAATAATCCTGTGAGGCGTTGAAGAACTCTTGCTCAATGGGATAGATAATATATATTATTAAATAATAAACAAGCAACAATAACATGACAATATTCCACTTGAAAAGAAGTGAATTTTGTTTCATTATCAATTTCACTGGTTTCAATTAACAGTAACCATAGCTGCAATTACAACACAGTATTATTGAACATTCACTCTAAATGCACTGTACCTAGCTAAGGTTTTCCTTCCGCCATCTTGAGATGTTGGTAACGATCGTTTGCAGCATCACCATAGGTACAGTGATTTTGATCTGTAATCATTTTTTGGCAGCGAAAATGGAATCGTCAAACGAATGTATATTTTCTCACAAAAAAAAATATTATTTTGAAATAATACAATAAAATCAAACAGGGGAATTCGTTGTTCAACTATTCTAATGGATATCATGAATAAAGGGTCAGTACTAACTCTAATTTCTTGATTTTTTCCGAGTTCAACGTTGTTATGTCAGTAACGTTTTGTTTACCTTGAAAGTACAGGAAGTCAAAAGGACGCATGCCTCAACGAATTTCCAAGTAAGGATTGTTATTATCAAAGAAAAGATGAATCGACAATATTGGTTGTCATCTTCCACAATAACTCTTTTGTTATAAAAAGTAGCTGCAATAAATCTAAATGCTTGCAACGTGTCTTTGAAATACTTAAAAAGGGAAAAAAAGAAGGGTCAACATCATATTCTGAAAAATATGCAACATTGACAAAACTCGTAGTCAATTTGACAAAGTCAATAAATATATATACATAATTTTTTCAGTGATGTACTAGACGGGGCCCCGGGAATAATAGACTGACATTTAGTCTCAGAAGTATTTTTTTTCAAAATGGACATTTTTTTAAAACACTGCATGTATTTATATCAAAATGGAGTTTAGGAGATGCTTTAACTTCAGAAACTGTAGTAGACTTGGTTTGTCGTCGAGTGAATATATTTGCTTAAGGGTCGTAACGACAGACTACTGGAAAAACCTAGTAGAGCTGTTGAAGCAGATGAACAACATCCAGATATGATTAGTTCTACTAAAGAAAATTCTCCTCAACGGGGATCACCGAGTAGAGCATATTCAGTTACTCTTGTAATACTCCTAGCGTTACATTTGTAAAACTGAGGCTTCACTGTAACTGACTGACAAAGTTCTCTGTCACGGTCTACTGCTCGGCTTAATGTTAAAGAATCTTATTCATAACGTTATTCAGGGTTTGAATTGAATGAATCGGTGCTTTCATTTGCCCACGCCCGTTTGCAGTAATATTCGGTCTTTAGAATGAGCTGTATAGAAACATGGTGGCCGAACCGATCCAACCTCAAGCGTTATGCATGTTGAGCCGGGACCGATGTTTTCAGGGTACATAGCCCAAGCTTCTCGCTATACTGTCTATCAACAACTTGTTTCAGCGGGTTTCCTCTACCCTCACATATCTAAAATACGTCTTCTTTAAATCACACTGTTACAAACCTTTATATATTTTTTGTTATCATATCTATTCCGAATTACTCCACGATGAATTCATAAATTCACCAACTTGTCCATTGCATAAAGAGAAGGTGAACATGTACGACTAAACCGGGGACCCATGTTTTCAGGATACAGAGCCCGTGCTTCTCGCTTGTTATCTATCAACAACTTGTCCGGTTCAACCTTCAAATTCAGCAGCTTGTTCAACCTTCAACTTCAATTAATTACATTAATTCTTATAGTGAACCAATCGTTCAACATTCACATTCAACAATTTTTAAACCTGCATATTCAATAATGTGTTAAGCCTTTATATTCAAACAATCATTCAACCTTCACATGGCAACCATTTGTTCAACTTTCAAAATCAACAAATCATTCAACCTTACATTCAACCATTTGTTCAACCATCACATTCAACCATTTGTTCAACCTTCACAATCAACAAATCGTTTAACCTTACATTCAACCATTTGTTCAACCTTCACATTCAACAAATCATTAAACCTTCACATTTAACCATTTGTTCAACCTTCACATGCAACTTTGTTCAACCTTCACATTCAACAAATCGTTTAACCTTACAATCAACCATTTGTTCAACATTCACAATCAACCAATCGTTAAACCTCACATTAAAACATTTGTTAAGCCTTCACATTCAAAAACTTGTTCAACCTTCATATTCAACCATCTTTTGCCTTTCACATTTAACCAATCTTCCATATGGAACGACAAAACATTACATTGAGATACACGAATCGCCTGTACTGTGTAAGAATCTTTGGAACCCACCTAGGAAGTATTGATAACGCCACAGTTTAGAGAGGCGGTGGAATGTGAATTGAAACAATTAAGCCTTATTTATGTCATTCAAACGAATGCTGTATTAAGAATCAAGCACAACCGGAGATTGTATATTTATATTACACATATGTTTCATAAAGGTACAGAAGAACATTGACTTAAAATTGAGACGTTACATACACACTATATGTTTCATTACTGTATTGTGTGAAAACAAGAACATTAACTTAACATTGAACTGCTAGAGTCGAACAACCACTAACATCGCATCCTTGATATAACAATCCTTCCCACAGGCTCTTTGTTACAACATAGCCCTAAAGACATTGATGTTGGTAGCACAGTTTCATTTTGTTTGTTCTGTTTGTGTGTGAAAATGGATCCATTTCAAAATTTTAATTTATATTCATAGTAGTTACAAATTTTAAAATGTTCCTGTATCAGATAAAAAATAGAGCCATGGGCTCTGTAGCTCATCAGACTTTTGATGAAAATAGTTCTTTAAAGTTTTGACCCCTGTGACCCGAATTGGGGTCAAGGGGTAATTAAATGTAAAATTTAGAATCTTAATTGGCCAAAGAGTCTACACACAACTTTTCAGCTTTCTAGACCTTTCGGAACTGGAGAAGGAGATGAAAATAGGTTTTTTAAAGTTTTGACCCCTGTGACCCTATTTGGGGTCATGGGGATACGAAATTTACAATTTTGAATCCCTATTGGTCAAGGAGTCTACTCACAACCTTTCAGCTCTCTAGACCTTTTGGAACTGGAGAAGAAGATGAAAATAGGTTTTTAAGGTTTTGACCCCTGTGACCCCATTTGGGGTCATGGGGTCACGAAATCTACAATTTAGAATCCCCATTGGCCAAGGAGTCTACTCACAACTTTTCAGCTCTCTAGACCTTTTGGAACTGGAGAAGAAGATGAAAATAGGTTTTTAAGGTTTTGACCCCTGTGACCCCATTTGGGGTCATGGGGTCACGAAATCTACAATTTAGAATCCCCATTGGCCAAGGAGTCTACTCACAACTTTTCAGCTTTCTAGACCTTTTGGAACTGGAGAAGAAGATGAAAATAGGTTTTTAAGGTTTTGACCCCTGTGACCCCATTTGGGGTAATGGGGTCACGAAATCTACAATTTAGAATCCTCATTGGCCAAGGAGTCTACTCACAACTTTTCAGCTCTCTAGACCTTTTGGAATTTGAGAAGAAGATGAAAATAGGTTTTTAAGGTTTTGACCCCTGTGACCCCATTTGGGGTCATGGGGTCACGAAATCTACAATTTAGAATCCCCATTGGCCAAGGAGTCTACTCACAACTTTTCAGCTCTCTAGACCTTTTGGAACTGGAGAAGAAGATGAAAATAGGTTTTTAAAGTTTTGACCCCTGTGACCCCATTTGGGGTCATGGGGTCACGAAATCTACAATTTAGAATCCCCATTGGCCAAGGAGTCTGCACATCAAATTTTAGCTCTTTAGAGTCATTGGTTCTGGAGAAGAAGTCGAAAATGTGAAAAGTTTACGGATGGACGGACGGACGGACGGACGGACGGACGCCGGACGCCTTGCCATGCCATAAGCCCATCGGGTCTTTCAGACCTGATGAGCTAAAAATTATATCTTGAAATAGATTTCCCCCTTCTCACGGCAGAGAGAGTGCTGTAAAGCCTTGTTTATATGCACTCTTTTGACCCGGGGTAAAAAATACCTAAAAAAGTTACCTAATTGCGCTGGAGCAATCGATGCGACCCACATACTAATCATAGGACCGAAAGTGTGTCATGGGGTGTTTGGTCTGGCTGCGTGCATGATGCACGTGTCTTTGCCAACTCTGCCTTGCAAGCATCAGCAGAGCAACTTCTGCCGAACTCTCCAGAGTGGAATGTTGAAGTTGGTGTTGATGATGAGAAGGTTGACATACCAGTCGATCTTATTGGCGACCCTTCATATTCTATGTGTCCATGGCTGTTGAAGCTATACAGCAACAGAGCCAAAATGAGCCGAGGAGTCAGACTCAGGAGCGCCAGAATGACAATTGAAAACACATTTTGTCGTGTTAAAGGATGCTGGAGGCAATTTCTGAAGCGGATTGATGTTTCTGTAATTGATTGGATTATTTCGCACATTTGTTTCACATTTATCTTCATTACCATAATCCCCTGATCAACCGGTACCTCTAGCTCGTCATCAATTTGTCAGTCAAGATTTTCATCATTTTCAAAAGGTTCAACACCAAGAGACTCAGAACCAGAGATGTCTCTTTCAGCGACTTGTTGGTCAAGCTCTGTCGGACTTTTCCTGGCGAAGTTGCTGGCCGTGTTTCAAAAATCTGATTTTTCGTGCATGGCCACTTCTTTTAACATTATCACTTTCTCAGGTACATCATTCGCTCTTTACATTGAAGAGCAGATTTCTAAAAACCGTTCTTCATTTCCTTGCTAATACTAGTATAAACCACACTGCCAGCTTTAGTGGGGCTGTCTAGGTGTGTCTGTATGTGCAGTTCTTCCCAGATACTCAACAGACATTCATTTTCGGCATCAACCCATGAATTACCCCTCGCATGTAGGGGTAAAGAGGTGAAAGAGGCAGAAAACTATTGCATGTGATATATCTATAGATGGGAGGTGTTGACTACTGAAAGGGGTGTTCGTGTATTCATATCAGCATAGGATAAAAAGTATATAAACCGTTTATATGCAGCATTTGCCCCCGGTTAAACCCTGGGGTATAGTGAATTTGATCCACCTCATGAGATGGGTCAAATTTAACCCTGGGGCAAACTTTGCCCCCGGGGTCAAATGGTGTTTGTATGAGAAAATTTGCCACCCCCCCGCATGTAAACTAGGCTTCAGATACCAATTTTTCATAGAATTTCCTCGAAACTAACATTGGTGTCGTCCCGTCCCGAAGTTGATAAAAATAGTCCATTTATGTAGCGCCTATATAGACGAACATTGCATGCTCAAAGGTCGCCTGTCAGGCGCTCGAGGTTCAAATTCAGACTACCGTCGTATCATACCAGGAACCTAATTACTGCTGGGTGGACAGAGGCACGCTTAGAACTAAGTGACTTACCCAGGGTGACACCACACGTTTATCAACTCATGTCTCAGTGTGGATTAGGGAATCAACCCTTCAAACTCCCAAATGTTCCAGCAATGGGTTATCCATCCATCCAGCGAGCTGCGTTCGTTGTTGCTGAACTACACCGATAGCCGTGAACTGAGCATTGCACAGGACCACAGCCAACCCAAGACTATCTCTTTCAATGATATATCATTATTTCCAAATAACTTTCACTGAAATGAGTTTTTATTATATAGGGTCCGAAAGTAGAACGATTCCTGAACAGTTTTTATGTCTTTAATACGCAGGACCCACTCTTTAATACGTTTAATTACATCAAAGTTATCACTCAAAAAATCTGAAAAACTAACCTTCTAGGAAGGTTATAAACTCACCTAGTGGGTAATGTAAACTTTGGTTAATATGTTCTAGTTTTAAAGCAGCTGATCTTTTAACAACAGTAGGTTTGTCAATCCAAAATTAAGTTTCATCATGATTCATGAAGTTTAATAATAATAATAATAATAGTCCATTTATATAGCGCATATATCCATGCACATTGCATGCTCAAAGCGCTGAGTGACATATAACCCCTGGTCAACGAGTACAGAACACTCCCTAAGGAGAATACAACCGGTCGCCTGTCAGGCGCTCGAGGTTCAAATTCAGACTACCACCGTATCATGCCAGGTACCCAATTACTGCTGGGTGGACAGAGGCACGCTTCGAACTAAGTCACTTACCCAGGGTGACACCACAAGTTTCTCAACTCATGTCTCAGTGTTGGGCAGGGAATCAACCCTTCAAACTCTCAGATTATCCAGCAACGGGTTACACACCCATCCAGCGAGCTGCGCCCGTTGTTGCTGAACTACTCTGATAGCGGTCGACTGAGCATTGCACAGGACCACGTGCCACCACGTTTAGTCTATATTCATCTAAAATAATTATAATCCTGACATATTGTAGAACGTGTTAAGAGTCATTAGCAGCACATAGACTATCCTCTGAGTTGTCTTATACTTTTCAGCATTATCTGCTTATTGGCCTAACTTTTATTCTTGATCATCAAAAACAATACCTTTTATTTCGTCATTTTGTCTGCTCGTACATCCAAGGATTTCAGCTACAAATAAGAACAGATATGGTGATAATGGATCACCTTGCCTGCTCCGCGTTCAGTGGGAAAGAAATCATATAGATGTCCATTCTGAATGACTCATGAAGTGGTATCAAAGTGAATATATTAATCCAGCGTAATTTTTCAGGCCCTTATCTAAAGTTTGACAACACAAAATTTCTGAAATCTACAGAAACTGGGTCAAAATCATTTTAAAATCATTGAAAATCAGTAGGCTTTCATATTTCTTTTCTTTGAATCAAACATGAAATCATTTTAGTAATCTTGTGTTTTCACTTAGAGTTCCACCTGTCATAAACCCTGTCTGATTACCATGGATCAAGGAGTCTAGAGTACTTTAGTTCTTGTTAGCTATATATGCACCTAAAATCTTACTTTGGATTTATCATTTTGTCTGCTCGTACATCCAAGGATTTCAGCTACAAATAAGAACAAATATGGTGATAATGGATCACCTTGCCTGCTCCGCGTTCAGTGGGAAAGAAATCAGATAGATGCCCATTCTGAATGACTCATGAGGTGGTTTCAAAGTCAATATATTAATCCAGCGTAATTTCTCAGGCCCTAATCCAAAGTTTGACAACACAAAATTTCTGAAATCTACAGAAACTGGGTCCAAATCATTTTAAAATCATTGAAAATCAGTAGGCTTTTCATATTTCTTTTCTTTGTTTCAAACATGATATCATTTTCGTAATCTTGTGTTTTCACTTTGAGTTCCACCTGCCATAAACCCTGTCTGATTATCATGGACCAAGGAGTCTAGAATACATATCAATCTGTTAGCTATACATGCACCTAAAATCTTACAAAGAGCATTCGATAAAGCAAATGGTCAGCAGTTCATAAATTGAGTTATATTTTTATTAGCTTTTGGAATACAGATAATAACACTCTCTTATTTGTTAGAAACATCTAATTGTTATGATGCTATGACATATTTGATAAATCTTAAATCCCTGGCTTTGAATTTGAAGACATCTATAGGAAATCCATCAATTGCAGGGCTCCTTTAATGTGTATACTTTTGACAACAAATGAAATTTCATTAATGTCTATTTTCCCTATCTGATTGTTCCTTACATTCTTCACTTAAGAAGGGAAACTATAAGAGACTTTATTTTAGCCATTATGAATCGTTATAAACGTTATTCTTCACACCAACACGAGTTACACAACTTGCTCCGGCATGATAGTTAGACAGGTCGAATGAGCGTGTGAATAAGGCTTTCCTTTTCATTTATATCAGATCAGGTGTTTATCGCTGACTAAACTTCTATAACTGTGAACCAGGTATGACTTGTCGTGCAGCTGAATACGTTCCTTAAGAACGTGTGCAGGAGAGTTTCAATTGAACACTTGATTGAGTCATTGAAACACCTGCACAAGTTAGATCGTCCACTCGCAGATAAGCTCTCAGTTCTCTGTCCTGAGCCTGTCAAGTCCTGAGCCTGTCTAGGTTCTTCTCGGCTTGTAGTTTGTCTGAACGCTGAACTAGTGAAGATCTTCAGATGTTTAAATGAAGTGTGATGGTAAGTTTTATCTTCTATGTAATGATATAAACAACAGAAACCAAATCGTTTCTTGTTAGGTAAGCAAGAGTTATTTCCACTCCTTAAAGAGGTGGTTCTGTTGGGATGTCAGCTTCGAGAGATCCGCCATTTTGTTCATTAAAAGAAAATGAAATATATTTGCGGCAATTTCACAATGGAGTAATGTTAAGATCGAATATTCACAAAAGTTCTATTAATTAATTATTTTCCTTAATATTTAGCACTTAGGAAGTCGATGAATAGATCTTATAAGATTACCCATGATCCTTTGCGCGTCCAACATTACAGGGGTTACCGGTAGCACCGCCTGTAACCCCTATGATGGCGGATGTTGCACACGGCACGCATCGTGACGTCATTCTAATAAGATCTATTCTGAAAAATTCAGGTCATATTGAAGGATGAATTTGGGTAAACTAACAAGTACACAAGTATGCAATACTTGTTGGTGATAAAACATCACATGAAAGCAAATCAAAATTAATTATATTACCACTGAAGGTAGATTTACTAAGTAAACAAGTGCATGTAAACGGGGACGATTTATCATCGATTGATAATTTACATGCAAATAAGTTCCTCATAACATAAAGTTTTGTTGTTGTAAGATTTAAAGAAAAAATAATTCAACTCAATCAAGTCTTGACTTACCTGTTTCAAGTATAATTTCATTAATTTGCCTTTTAATAAAAATAGAAACCGCAAAATCTCCTCATAACTTTGACATTAGTAACACGGAATTTGCACAAATGTAATGTCATAACTCTAACATTGGCCCAGTTTTATGTGGGGAAACATTCCATTTGATACACACATCTACGATAGTCATAATCTTAGAAGGTAATTTAAAAGAAAATTAAAACAAAAACGATTCAAAGAAACCAAGTTGATATTCTCTCCTTTCTACATGAAAGTGATTTATTCAAATCTGATAAAACTGCTGGTGAACGTACTTCCTTTTGAAGAGTAATATTATCCCCTTTCCATGCATACAAGCTCTCGTATTTCTACTTTACTCACAAAACCTCTTTCCATGCATACAAGCTCTCTTATTTCTACTTTACTCACAAAACCCCTTTCCATGCATACAAGCTCTCATATTTCTACTTTACTCACAAATCCCCTTTCTATGCATATAAGCTCCCATTTTTCTACTTTACTCAAAAATCCCCTTTCTATGCATATAAGCTCTCATATTTCTACTTTATACTCACAAAACCCCTTTCTATGCATATAAGCTTCCATATTTCTACTTTACTCACAAATCCCCTTTCCATGCATACAAGCTCCCATATTTCTCCTTTATACTCACAAATCCCCTTTCTATGCATACAAGCTCCCATATTTCTACTTTATACTCACAAAACCCCTTTCTATGCATATAAGCTTCCATATTTCTACTTTACTCACAAATCCCCTTTCCATGCATATAAGCTCTCATATTTCTACTTTATACTAACAAATCCCCTTTCCATGCATACAAGCTCCCATATTTCTCCTTTATACTCACAAATCCCCTTTCTATGCATACAAGCTCCCATATTTCTACTTTATACTCACAAATCCCCTTTCCATGCATATAAGCTCCCATATTTCTACTTTATACCTACTAATACCCTTTCCATGCATATAAGCTCCCATATTTCTACTTTATACCTACTAATACCCTTTCCATGCATATAAGCTTCCATATTTCTACTTTATACTCACACATCCCCTTTCCATGCACATAAGCTTCCGTATTTCTACTTTTTAGTCACAAATCAACCTTTCCATGCATATAAGCTTCCATAATTCTACATTATAGTCACAAATTCCTTTTCCATGCATATAAGCTCCCATACTTCTACTTTACTCACAAATCAACCTTTCCATGCATATGAGAGAGAGAGGGAGGGAGGGAGGAACGGAGGGAGGGACGGAGAGAGAGAGAGAGAGAGGGAGAGAGAGGGAGAGGGAGAGGGAGGGAGAGAGAGAGAGAGAGAGGGAGAGGGAGGGAGAGAGACAGAGACAGAGAGACAGACAGAGAGACAGAGGGACAGAGAGAAAGAGAGAGAGAGAGAGAGAGAGAGAGAGAGAGAGAGAGAGAGAGAGAGAGAGAGAGAGAGAGAGAGAGAGAGAGAGAGAGAGAGAGACTCTAACCAATATAATAGCAGGTTTAAGTATTTAGCTCATCTATACGAGAACTAGAACATGCACAAGTTGGACCGCACTAAGCAACAGTCACTGACGGATAGGAATGCTGTACAGTCTTCGGTTTTGTAAGGATTCAATGATATTGAATAACAATAGGGGTACTAAATCTTGCGGATCTCAGCTTGAATCAAACTCAAACAGTAAGTTTCTAACTGTTTTTACTTTAAATCTCGAATTTTACTAAGAGCTAAGATTAAGTTCTCTCCAGTTATTGAGGTAACGAAGTCAAATGATCGTTTTACTGAAATTTGGTTGCAAGTGTTGTTCATTACAAAATGCTATTGTGACGTTGTTTAAGTGACTTGATCAAATATTGAGTGGGTGTATGGAGCCAAGTACAATCGTGAAACCAGTCAAAATGTTTATGTGAGGAGTTGAAGAGTTATTGTTTGATGAGGTAGATTATATCAATTGTTAAAGAACAAGCAAGCAACAAAACATGACAATATTCCACTTGAAAAGGAATGAATTTTGTTTTATTCTTAATTTCACAGGTTTCAATTGATAGTAACCAGTTGTGCAACCACAACACAATATTATTGAACATTAAATCTAAATGGGCAGTTGGGGGCTTTTCTCAAATTCTATTTCATCAAAAACTGACTCACATTTGCTATAATTGAACGGCAATAGTCTGACTCTTTTTGATTAAATGTATTTTCATTGATCTCTCAGATAGTGATAATCTCATAAAGATCTGCTTTACTACAGTGAACATTTTGTTGATCTCTCAGATAGTGATAATCTCATAAAGATCTGCTTTAATACAGTGGACATTTTGTTGAAAGAACATTCTCTCTGCTATACATTTAAATAAAGGATAATCTCATAAAGATCTGCTTTACTACAGTGAACATTTTGTTGAAGAACATTCCCACTGCTATACATTTCAATAAAGGATAATTTCAAATCTACTATAGTGAACATTTGATTATTTACGGGAATAACAATCTCACTTCTATACATTTAATGATAATTTCAACATTCCTTATACAACTGATTACCCACATAATCCTGATTAACACAATATTTAGATTGGTTACCCTTACTATGCCGAATAATCAGATGTCAACTAACATTGTTTCATATCTAGATATACTTTTGTGTCGGCTTTTAAAAATTGCTTTGTCAGTCTTTGAAGATTGTTGTTGATTTGAAGTACATGTATGGGAACATTGCTTGAAAAGGTTGCAATTACGTTGCAGATTTGACTCTTTATTTAAGTAATTTCAATCTGGTTAAAACTAGCTGTAATGTTATCGTCCCCTAAGTCCTTACGTTACATCTAGCTACTAACCCACCTGGTCCGTGTCACGCATGCGCGGAAATCAGCCAATGAAAAACGAACTGGCTGATCTCTTTGAATCGGACAATCTAGTTAATACAAGCCGTTAGAATCGGTCAATCTAGTTAAAACTAGCTGTAATGTTTATTTCCAATAAGTCATACATTAAATCATTGATATTTCTGCTCATAATGTGTAAAATGCAATATAAATCCTAACGACGCCCGATTCAAAGAGATCAGCCAGTTCTTTTTCCATTGGATGATTTCCCCGCATGCGCAACACGGACCAGGTTGGTTACTACAAGAGAGACAGCAGTCCAGCTAGCTCTACTCATGCAGTATTTGTGGTCGCCATGAGACACGGTAAAACGTCCCAAAAATCTGAATATGATTGGTGTTGCCAGAAATGGTCATGAATTTGAAAGCCTTTAGAATTACAGCGGAGAATACGTTCTTTGATGTCAATAGCGAGGGAGTCGTGAAATCAACATTCAACGTTACTGGACAGTATTTGTTACCCTTCAAAAATATGGCAATGTGTTAACTCATTTTGAGAAGGTCGACGTGACCTAACTGTTCATATTAGACACAGACACAAGCACAACACACGCACGAGTAGGGAGACAACGTTAAAACCTACATCAGCCATAGCTTCTAGCTCCAGTTTCAGATCGACACCACCAGTTTTGCAAATCAACTTCACCTTTATCATTCGTTCTGAAACTTACCTACGGCTTTGGAATGTTCATGTCCATCAGAGAAGCTTATATTCAAGTTTTGGAAATAAATAAAACTTGATGAGGGATTCGGTGAGACACTGTCTGCTACATATTAACTGCTGCTTAAGTTTATATCAAACCTTTCTTAACTTTGACTATGTATGCCTAATGGATAGGCATAATTGATGTACATTAAAGTGATTGAATAAATGGTTCGAAGGTTATGTCTCTCTTCTCTCGTCTCCCGTCTCTCGTCTCTTGTCTCTCGTCACCCGTCTCCCGTTTCTCGTCTCTAGTCTCTCTTCTCTCGTCTCCCGTTTCTCGTCTCTCGTCTCTCGGCTCCCGTCTCTCGTCTCCTGTCTATTCTCTCGTTTCCAGTCTCGTCTCTCGTCTTTCGTCTCCTGTCTCCCGTCTCTCGTCTCTCTTCTCTTGTCTCCCGTCTCTCGTCTCTATTCTCTCGTCTCCCGTTTCTCGTTTCTCGTCTCTATTCTCTCGTCTCCCGTCTCTATTCTCTCGTCTCCCGTCTCTTATCTCTATTTTCCCGTCTCCCGTCTCTCGTCTCTCGTATCTATTGTCTCGTCTCTCGTCTCTCGTCTCTCGTATCCCGTCTCTCGTCACTCGTCTCTCGTCTCCCGTTTTTCGTTCTCTATTCTCTCGTCTATTCTCTCGTTTCCAGTTTCTCGTCTCTCGTCTCTCGTCTCTCGTCTCTCGTCTCTCGTCTCTCGTCTCTCGTCTCTCGTCTCTCGTCTCCCGTCTCTTTTGTCTCGTCTCTCGTTTCTCGTCTCTCGTTTCTCGTCTCTCGTCTTTCGTATCCCGTTTCTCGTCTCCCGTCTCTTATCTCTATTCTCCCGTCTCCCGTCTCTCGTCTCTATTCTCTCGTCTCCCGTCTCTTATCTCTATTCTCCCGTCTCCCGTCTCCCGTCTCCCGTCTCCCGTCTCCCGTCTCCCGTCCTTCGTCTCTCGTCTCTCGTCTCTCGTCTCTATTGTCTCGTCTCTCGTCTCTCGTATCCCGTCTTTCGTCACTCGTCTCTCGTTTCTCGTCTCCCGTTTCTCGTTCTCTATTCTCTCGTCTATTCTCTCGTTTCCAGTTTCTCATCTCTTGTCTCTCTTCTCTCGTCTCCCATTCTCGTCTCTATTCTCTCGTCTCCCGTCTATCGTCTCTATTGTTTCGGCTCTCCTCTCTCGTCTCTCGTTTCCGTCTCTCGTCTCTCGTTTCTCGTCTCTCGTTTCTCGTCTCTCGTCTCCCGTCTCCCGTTTCTCGTCTCCCGTTTCTCGTCTCTCGTCTCTCGGCTCCCGTCTCTCGTCTCCTGTCTATTCTCTCGTTTCCAGTTTCTCGTCTCTCGTCTCTCGTCTCCTGTCTCATGTCTCCCGTCTCTCTTCTCTTGTCTCTCGTCTCGTCTCTCGTCTCTCGTCTCCTGTCTCCTGTCTCCTGTCTCCCGTCTCTCTTCTCTTGTCTCTCGTCTCTATTCTATCGTCTCCCGTTTCTCTTCTCTTGTCTCTCGTCTCGTCTCTCGTCTCTCGTCTCCTGTCTCCTGTCTCCTGTCTCCCGTCTCTCTTCTCTTGTCTCTCGTCTCTATTCTCTCGTCTCCCGTCTCTCGTCTCTATTCTCCCGTCTCCCGTCTCCCGTCTCTCGTCTCTATTGTCTCGTCTCTCGTCTCTCGTTTCTTTTGTCTCGTCTCTCGTCTCTTGTCTCTCGTATCCCGTTTCTCGTCTCTATTGTCTCGTCTCTCCTCTCTATTGTCTCGTCTCTCCTCTCTATTGTCTCGTCTCTCCTCTCTCGTCTCTCGTCTCCCTTCTATTGTATCCCGTTTCTCGTCTCTCGTCTCTCGTCTCTCTTCTCTCGTCTCCCATTTCTCGTCTCTCGTCTCTCCTCTCCCGTCTCTCGTCTCTCTTCTCTCGTCTCTCGTCTCTCGTCTCTATTCTCTCGTCTCTCGTCACTCGTCACTCGTCTCTCTGCTCTCGTCTCTCGTCACTCGTCTCCCGTCTCCCGTCTCCCGTCTCCCGTCTCCCGTCTCCCGTCTCCCTTCTCTCGTCTCCCGTTTCTCGGTTCTCGTCCTCCGTCTCTTGTCTTTTGAAGCTGTGTTAATCAAAGCCTCGAAAGACTGACGATGCACATTTGGCAGTTACAATATGTACTGGGTTCAACTTATCTGGTGTGTGTAACAACCAAAAGGTGTATTTTTCAATATCCTCATATATTCTAGAAAAAAACACTAATTTTTGTAAGGACGTGAAAGTATCATATAACAGATATGCATATATTTAAGCTAATAATTCTTTTGGAAAGACATTACTTAATGATAAAACTCTGATTGTGATAACGTGGTCAAATTGAAACATACACGCAAAAGTCTACATTAAATCCAAACTAATTTAAATTAAAACACAAACAGCTTAATATCTAGTTGTCAATGTAAAAGTGCAACACCCTTACACATTTTTTACCCAATTGTTAAATGAAAGATTTTCAGATCTTTTTTCAATGATCATGGCGTTAAAGTAGAAAATTTATGTTTCGTTCTTTTACATGTGAGTTCACGTTGATATTTTGCTATGATCATATAAACAGCTCTTCTTGTAGAGGAAAGCCTAATGATGATATTTATTAATACAACATTTCTTGGCTGTCCTAAATTTAAGATACTCCCAATTTCTACTGTACACCAATCTAACAATGTCCATGTAAGTCACATCACTTACATTTGTGCTAAAAATATCCCTTTACGTTATGAAAGTGCAACAACTTAAACATATTTTAGCAATGCCCTTATTATCAAATGGAAAGAAATTTAGATCTTATTTAACAAACAAAGAGTTTAAATAGAAAATTCATTGTTTGTTCTTTCACATGTCAGTTCACGTTGATAATTTTTGTTATGATAGTACAAACAACTCTTCTTGTAGGGGCAATCCTAACGATGATATTTATTTATACAAATTGGTCCTTGGTTGTCCTGATTTAGAAATACTCTCACTCTAAACTGTACACAAATCTGCTATAAATATCCCCCTAAGTTAGTGGTAGGATTTGACAGAACGAGCCATGGACAAGTCACTATATAAATGTATATAACTGTACTAGTCTATAGTTGAATCTAGTTCATTGATCATTGTTGACAGGCATTTGTGTTTTCTCAGAATCTTAATGTATAACATTCATTACAAACATTCGCAAGAAGTACATTTTCTTTAAAAAAACACATAAACTCAAGTTGTTTATAAAAGGAATGTTTCTACATGATGTTAAAGGCTTTGGGAACTGATAATCTAAATTCAATCAATCAATCTTTATTTCGGTACTTATAAGGCCACAGGCCTGTAGTACATTCAAGAGTAGATCACATTACAGATTTTGTTCTGGTACAATGGTTTTTCTGTATAACATTGCATAGTGAATAAACATTGCAAGGTTCTGTAGTACTCGAGTATTAGTATTTGCTAACAATGATATAGTTTTGCTACACTAGGGTACATGTAATAGTATGATTTAATGTATTTCGTCCGAAGACTTTTATAGATTGGGCAGATTAACAAGAAATGTAGCTCATCTTCGACAGCATTCAAATTACAAACTTGACATATTCTGTTATTTCTTGAAATGCCTACATATCTGCCAGTTTCAATAAACAATTCATGGGATGAGCAACGAAAACGAGCCAAGGCAGTACGAAACTTTTTTACATCAACTTTTAAAAGATAACTTTCAAGACATATTTCATATTTCCATTGTCTATAATATAGACATTTACTTGATAGTGACATGGATTCTGACCAGGATTGCAGGTATATATCTTTCATTCTTTGTGTAAATGAACTAATAAACTGTGGTTGTAAATCTACACTTTGGCTGTGCCAAATATGCCCATATCCTGTTTTGTTGAGTATCTCTCTAATATCGGTCACCCAATTACTTTTACCATTATTATCATACAGTTTCATCATATCATAACATTTCTTGGGAAATCTGTGACAGGGCATATTCAATAATCTTATCCAATATTTAATAGCTCTAATAGAGGAATAAATGAACAATGGAAATCTGCCTAATTCTCCGTAAACCATCCTGTTACATGTGCTTGTTTTAACACCAAGGAACTTTTTACATGCATATAAATGTATCCTTTCAATGTTATCATATTGTTTTAATCCCCATATTTCAGATCCATACAAAAGTATTGGGCTTATCTTCATATCAAATATTTTGAAAAAGGTGTTAAATGACATGTCATGTAATCTAAATTGGGCTTCGAAATTTCGAGATCTGTTGTACAGTTTAAGCTTTGGTTATGTTTGTTATCAGCAATTAATTTCTCTTGCTACGTCCATCTTTACCGAGTTTGTGAGTCAACTAGTACTGTTCTCATGAGCAGACCTTCATATATAGTGATCTTACATTCAATCGCTTAGTATCCTTTTCAAAGGGAGTTATACTTAGAGAACTTAATATAACGGAATTTTGAGAAGCTCTTTACATTTTAACATAAATAGAGATATTAGACTGCATTGAAGGCAAACATATTGAGGATGGATATTATTAGCTCATTGTATGTTTCAAGTTCTCCTTACTCCACTCTAAATATTTACCTTTGTAAAAATGGTGAACAAAGTTTAAAATCTATCTTTCTTAAAACTATTTTTCACATTCTTAAAGTTCACATAACCACAAACATATTTCACTATTTTCTTTGGAATATAGAAAGTCTGGTTACAATGTTGTATAGTGCGTTATATGTCGCTACTCAATATGTTTAGTTTGGTAATGAAAGCCGTTTTAGAAAGCCACTTTTGATTGGCCGCTTAGACCTATCTGACAACAAACAAGTGAATGCATGACTGGTCACGCCCCCATTTTGTGACATCATAAACAGAATCAGCCTCGTTATCTATACATCTATCGCAACAATAACACAGGGGAAAAACTAATAATTAACGATTTTCCGGAAATGTTTTCCACTCAGTTAGATAAATCATTTGACGACGTAACACTACTAAGTATTTAGTGTAAAAAAGATATCCACATCAATGGTAATTAAACAATTATTTAGGCGGTATTTCAGTTGAAATAATGATGCGTTACTCTGTACAGTCTGTTTATTACGTCACACCCGCGCGAGTTTTATGGCCCCTAACCCAGGTGTGTTTTTCACAGCCGATGATTACGCTGTCAAAATGAAAGGCTAATAAAAGGTGTTTATTGGACAAATTAACAAATTTTAAGTCCAGCTTTTATTTTTTGAAAATCGAGAAGTGGTAAGGTCGATGTTAGTTGATGTTAAAGAAACAAACCTCGCTTATTCCGCTATCCTGAAGAGATTTTATGACGCTTCACTCCACACTGGGTAATCACCAGCGTGTGAGATTGATAGGTTAATAGAGACGATGTAGAGGACAGAAGAGTCTGAGCATTAGCTGATGTACAACTTTGATAGACATCAGATAACACAATCGATTGTGTGTGATTTGTAGATGTATTATAGATGAAATACACAACACCGGACAGTATAATTTAAAGTAAATGAAAAAAAACAGCTTTGACATCACCTAAGCTGTTTTGAAATATCTCAATATGAAGCGCCATAAAATTTCAAACAGTTGTACTTAAAGTATCAAACATAGTTTTCTTATGATACTTTACTGATTTTTCTTCAATCGAAATTCATACCGGTAGTAATACTTTATTGTTGTTTACAATATATTTAAGCTTCTACATGACCTTATCAATGCATTGCATCAGTGTCTAATCAGTATAGGAATAGATATTAAACCATTGTGATGACGTCACTCTACTGTGTTAAACAATAGGAAACCTCATCATTTTTTATGTAAAATAAGTTCGATAAGACTGCTCCAACTATCTGCTAAGATTTTCATTTGGTTAAAATTTGCAATATTAATGTATGCTAGTCGCAATATTCAAGGCGATTTATAACTGAAAAAATTCAGATGTTCATTTCAACAAACATGGTAATGAAAAGAAAACTCTTCATTTTATCAGTGAACCAGCATGATGAGAGAGTTACACGTGCATGTTTATTTGTATCATTGCAGGTCGTGTGAAGATCCCTGAAGTTCACTCACCATGTGAAACGTAGCTACATGTCCTGTGAAGATCTTCAGATGTTTACTGTGAGCTACAACATGTCCTTTGAAGATCTTCAGATGTTTATTTGTATCGTTGCAGGTCGTGTGAAGATCTCTGAAGTTCACTCATCATGTGAAACATAGCTACATGTCCTGTGAAGATCTTCAGATGTTTACTGTGAGCTACATTATGTTCTGTGAAGATATTCTAACTAAGAGATACATATCCTGTGAAGATCTTCAGATGTTTACTGAGAGCTACAACATGTCCTGTGAAGATCTTCAGATGTTAACTAAGAGCTACAATATGTCCTGTGAAGATCTTCAGATGTTTACTTATTTCTCAACATGTCCTGTGAAGATCTTCAGATGTTTACTGTGAGCTACAACATGTCCTGTGAAGATCTTCAGATGTTTACTTAGTGCTACAACATGTCCTGTGAAGATCTTCAGATGTTTACTTAGTGCTACAACATGTTCTGTGAAGATTTTCTGATGTTTTCTTATATCTCAACATGACCTGTGAAGGTCTTCAGATGTTTACTTACTTCTCAACATGACCTGTGAAAATCTTCAGATGGTAGCATTTCTAGGTAAGGTTATACTTACATTCGTATTACAGTGCTGTTGAATATATAGAATGTTAATAGAACTAGAGAAAGTAAAGCATTCGTCAATTGGAAACAAATGTGAGTTTCTAATTTATGCATTAGCTTGCAATGTTTTTACATCATAAATCTCTATTTTTCAAATCAGTTATCTAAATATTTATGTGATGCCTTGACAGTGTATGTCACTCTATCAAACACATAAGTTATCTTAAAGACAGAAAACGAATTTATTTAGCATAGATTTCAAATGAAATGAAGTTGCAAAGTACTAACATAAGACAATAAAATGATAAGACATAACTTTCCAAAAACAATCAAACGTACTTTTAAATTGTTTCATATGGTTTGAATGGTTTGTACAAGTTAATAATCAAACATTTGGATACATAAGGGGTTAATTGAAGGTCATTTATTTGTACAAATCTTAAACAGAATATCAATCACTGTCATTAAGCGGATCAGCGTTTGAGGTTTTTACTACATGTATGAAGTCCTATGAGGTCTGAACTATTTCATCTTTGGCGATATATTCATTTTTCAATAATGAAAAATAGTGGTACAAAACACCAGGCAAAGTGTTAATGTATGATATTATTTATCCTCTTTATCACTAACAACATGAATTGATCGAATGTTGATTGAAGGGTGAATCACACTAACACATCAAAGCGAGTGTTCAAATTTCAAAACATATTGTGAATGAATCACATAAACACTTTTAGTACAGAATTTGATCTATTTTAGAGAACGATCGTCATAACATTCCAGCGATAATGGCAGAATTAAACTACTTAATATTGAACACATAGTTAGCATGGGGTTGACTTAAGGCTATTATCTAATCGTTTCCATTGACTTTACAAAAGCATTTGAATTATATTAAATTATGATTTTGATCCAACCAATGGATACATTCCGTCCACCGCCTGTCCCATAATCATTTCATTTCTGGAGCATAACTCCACATTGGATTGGATCAACCAGCTTCTTTAGATATGCCTTTTGCGATTTTCATTATATAGATTTTAATATTTGTCAGTTTCCACGAAAACAGAGCTTATAATTTCAACTGATGATTTTGTCTTCTTACAAAAGAATTTGTACTCTGATTTATTAGCACCGATCGGCTATTTCATCTAATTATTGCTCTTGTTATTTAAACTTCGCAAGATGTGTTCTTTGTTGTTCACTTTACATGTTTGTGAGTTTACAACCGATATGTTATCAAATGTCCTTACTTAAACATAAACAAGATTATTTTAGATTTATAAATATTACTCTAGTTAGATGTGTCACTTGTTGACACACGCAATGTGCAGAGTTTACGTAAGTTCGATCAGCTGTTTTCGTAATTATTAATTATAAATTTGTTTTCTCGTCATTCTATGTTTTATTTCGAAACAAATTCCGCATTACATTATTTGCACATGCTATAGAATTAAAAGCAAAAGGTTTTTAAGCATGTTTAGGCCAGAAGTTTTACGTAACACGATTCATAACATTTCAGTCGGATTGGCTGACGCCATTTTGTTTACACTAAGGGTCAAGACCGTCCTTACGGTGATGGCTTGTCCGTTCACGGCAGTCAAACTAAAATTTATGTATTTTTTCGGACATGACGGTAAGATAAATACGTTGTATGCTTCTCCCTCGGGTAATACGGTCTCGGGCAACATTTCTACAATGATGGTACATCAGACCGTATTACCCTCGTGAGAAGCATACAACTTATATTATCATTTTGTTTACGATTCTAGCAATAAATGAGTCCAGGTATGATGTTATCATATTCACAAACTTGATGCTGAAAAGAAATGCAAATAATCTGATGACGGAAGCAAGTGTCTGGTCAATATTGTAACCTTTGACGATATGTATGAATTGAATACTTAAACTTTCATAAAGTATATCGATACTTTTTCATTGTTTTTGCCGAATATTATTTCTATCACATCGAGTGGAGTGAGAAAATGACACTTTCTCACTTCACTTCACTTCACAATGAAAATATGGGTTATATTTTCACTGCAGTGGAATATGATTTTCTACTGCTTTTTTTAAAATATGGATAATATTTTCACTATATAACACTATATTTTATTGCTAATTATATGTATTATTATATATATTTACAATAAATTGTAATATCATGTGACTATAGTTTCAAGATTTCAACATGATATTATAATCTAGTAATATTGTAAAGTTCCCATGCTGGCAAATTACTGTCGATTTCTAAAACTGTGATCATGAGCACATATTACAAAAATAACATTAATCCGAGCATACATCAGAATCACCGATATACACGGAAGTAGAAACATACTGTCACACTGGTAGCTTTGTACTACTGTTATAAACATATCGCTCGTGTATTAAATATAGTATGTCATGGACACTCACATAATACCATCTATGTAATAAGTCAACAGGAATATTGCAAAGCTGTCTGTGTCAAACCTTTTGCATCCAGACATGCAGCTGTGGTTGTGTTGATAAAATATTCAAAGCATTCAATCCCCTATAGGTGGGAGACTGCACAGAAACAGATACTAGAATAAACTAGAATATACTAAACGATACTTGAATTCACAAAAACTGAACAATGCCGCTCATTTCCTTACAGTTTTATCATTTGCAATTGACAGAATGACATTGACTTGCTCCACTACACAACGCATGCTTTACAAACGTTCCTTACAAACTATCCTAAACCATACGAACATTTTGAAGTGGTTGTCGATACGTTTTGTGTTTCACTATTAATATGTGAATATTTAAAACATTTTGGTTCCTTTAGTTCTTGTTAATCTAACATTTACCTGATGGAGTGAGTTATAGTAGGCGGATGTATTTATTGTTTATAGCATTGGATGTTGCTTTGTCGTTGTCCTGCTAGTTCTAAAGGTAAATTGACTAATTTGTGTTAAAATTCCAGCTTTGATTATATGTCTTCTATCATAAATTAACGGTTTCTTAAAGAAGTATTCTCTTAGTCGTGAAACAGACTGAATAAGAATACTTTTTAATCACATATTTCTATAAGTTCATACATTATTAGCCCGTTTTCACTAAACACTCCATCATATTAATCTTTGATATCGCTGTTTCATGTCATAGATCAATCAGCGTGTATAACACAACTCAAACTCCAGAGGAAATATTTAGTTTAGATTACTCACATGGACATAGTTCTCAATAAGTGTATAGATATTTGTCATATATGGTTTATCAGTCAGGGATCAGAGGGTACTGTTTTGTATGTGCATTGAATTTATTACAAAAAGAAAAAAACAGGCTGGTTAGCAAATGTTTAGTATTACATTGGTTTTTGAAATTCTAAATGTGCAGTAATAATGGCAGCTACGACATAGGTTAAAATATAAAAAAATATCTGTGAGGGTTACATGAATATAAGTCTGTTGAAGTGTAAAGTAATAAAGTAACACTGAAAAAGGTCCAGGTAACGGGTCACGAGATCAAAAGTTATGACCTCATCTGAAAGTTCTTATCATAATGGATGCACATGTGATATATATATCAGAGGTCTTCCTCCAACCAATCAAAAAGTATGAGCAAGGTTAAAGTTTGTTGGTCATTTAACGCGTTTTGAGGTAGTTGCTTATTCCAGCAGAGTTTTCAAGAATTTCTAGAAACCTCAAGCAAGGAATGATTGAAGGAAATAAACATCTTAAATCTTCCAATGTTCCATGTAAACATTCCCTGTAAGTCAAACTTTGAATGTAGTTTGAATGTGTTCACTTTTATTCAAGTTAGTAATCAAACATTTGGATACATGAGGGGTAAAGTAAAGGTCATGTATTTGTATATATATGTTTATACAGAGAATATCAATCACTGTAGATAAACGTGAACAGACTTTGAGTAATTTACCTACATCTTGATATCTTATTTAAAGTGTATTTGATCTTCTGCGATCAAGACCATAGATATATGCTTCTCTGCTTATGATTCTAAAACTATTTATTACATACATTTCATAAATGCTTATGACAGTTCATTTTTCTATGATGAGAAATAGTTGTACAAAACACCAGGCAAAGTGTACATGTACAATATTATTTATCATTCATATCACCAACCAACATAAATTGATCGAATGTTCATTGAAGGGTGAATCACACTACCAAATCAAAGCAAAGGTATAAACTTCAAAACATATTGTGAATGAATCGAGATTAACACTTCTAGTACAGAATGTGACCTATTTCTAAGAGCACTCGTCATAACATTCCAGCATATTGGCAGAATTGGATTACTTCTAATTAAAACATGTCTAGTAATCAGTATGAGGTAGACTTGAGGCTCCTCTGTAATCGTTTCCACTGGTTTTACAAAAGCATCTAACTTATATTGAATCTTATTTTAATTCCACCATGGAATACAGTCCGTCCGCCCTCCAGTCCATAATAATTTCCTTTCGGAGCGTAACTCCAAAACTATTAGAACTACTTGGATCCATCAGCTTCTTCTGTGACTTTCACAATTTGTCGATTTCCATGAAAACAGAAGTTATAATTTCGGCTGATGATTTTGTGTTTTTACAACAGAAAATATATTCTGATTCATTCTGGGATCGATGGAACGATTGGACTGATGACTCTTGGTATCTAAACTCAGCTTTGATATATCTTCTATCATAAATGAAAGGTTTCTAAAAGAAGTATTCTCCGAGTCTTGACACAGAGTGAATAAAATACTTTTTATCACATATTCAGACATTATTAGCCCATTTTTCACTAAACATTCCATCAGGTTCAACTTTGATATCGCTTTTTGATGTCATAGATCAGTCAGCATGTATAACGCAACTCAAACTCCAGAGGAAATATTTAGTTTATGTTACTCACATGAATATGGTTATCAATAAGTGTATAAATATTTGTCATATGTGGTTTATCACTCAGGGATCAGAGGGTTTTGTTTTGTACATGCAATGAATTTATTACAAAAAGAAAAAACAGGCTGGTTAGCAAATGTTCAGTATTACATTGGTTTTTGAAATTCTCAATATGCAATAAAAATGGCAGCTACGGCATAGATCAGAATATAATCAATGACTGTAAGGGTTACATGAATATTAGTCTGTTGAAGAGTAGAGTAATAAAGTGCCCCCGACGCAAAGGTCAAGATAAAACAATTATGACCTCTTCAGTTAAGGTCTTATGATGAATGTACATGTGAAATGAAGCTCACATGAAGCTACTGATTTGCAAACCTGAGATTTGTTTTCAGGACATTTGTATAACTTTGAAAAACGTTTCATTTTGATCCCATGTTTATCGGAAAATGTCAAGTTTATCAACCAGGGATATCGATTGATGGAGTGATCAGAGGTTGCCTCCAACTACACAGAACTATCAGTGACAGTGGTTAGTGGATATAGGTCTCTCCATATGACACATACATATACAACCAACTACACAGAACTATCAGTGACAGTGGTTAGTGGATATAGGTCTCTCCATATGACACATACATATACAACCAACTACACAGAACTATCAGTGACAGGGGTTAGTGGATATAGGTCTCTCCATATGACACATACATATACAGCCAACTACACAGAACTATCAGTGACAGTGGTTAGTGGATATAGGTCTCTCCATATGACACATACATATACAACCAACTACACAGAACTATCGGTGACAGTGGTTAGTGGATATAGGTCTCTCCATATGACACATACATATACAACCAACTACACAGAACTATCAGTGACAGGGGTTAGTGGATATAGGTCTCTCCATATGACACATACATATACAACCAACTACACAGAACTATCGGTGACAGTGGTTAGTGGATATAGGTCTCTCCATATGACACATACATATACAACCAACTACACATAACTATCAGTGACAGTGGTTAGTGGATATAGGTCTCTCCATATGACACATACATATACAACCAACTACACAGAACTATCGGTGACAGTGGTTAGTGGATATAGGTCTCTCCATATGACACATACACACAACAACTGACTGATCAGTAATGTTCTAACAATCAATTCTTTAATAAACCATTCAAGTCAATAATCGGACTGGTCAAAGTTAGCCTTCGTCAACAGGAAAATATTAACCCGGATTAGTTTATGTTATTCATGTATATTTTCAAGAAATAAAAACACAAACCTCGACCAATGAATGAAAAACGCATAAAGGATAAACCTTTTGAATTTCAATGCTTAACGAGAAATATATAAACCTTTAAAGGGGCACCAGCACGTTTTAAGGGGGAAATTGTAAGGAACATGAATCTATAAACTATATGAAGCAATAAGAAATTAAATATATAATGTTAAGATGGGATTTCTTTTCTGACACAAAATGAGTTAAAGGTGTTCACACAAAATGGCGGCCAATGGACTTTATGTAGATCTTTATAATTTATTTCCTAACCATTCATGATTGATTTGTGTAATGAGCTTTTTGACACTATCAAAATTTCTATTATCGGTGAAAAAATTAAAATATTGAATTTGCTATTGCCCCTTTAAACTCTCACGAATGTATATTCCTTAAGGTCTTTATCACACCAAAGCCGAAATATCTACTATGAATTTTAACATGCTTCTTTGAAATAAACGTTACTAAGAGAAAAGTATAAAATGCATTTATGAGTTTTGCTATATCAACATTCAAACAACGTATGTTTTGTCGGTATAAAGACAGAGTAATTTACACACTCTGTCAACATTTCATGTAAGTTGACATTTATAAAAAGTGATTGAATGTGAGAACCTGAGTGGATGTTATAACTGAATGTTTTAAGAGCAAGTTTTTTCAACAAGTATGCATATATTTTGGAGAGAAACCGACATCATTCAAAAAATGAATATCAACATATCTAATACTCTATTATTTACATGTTATATATTCTATCATAAATAATGTGATTTTGTTTAGAAACTTTCGACTACAAGCTCGTCTGTATCCAACTATTTTACCTAATCATTGTATTAAATGTATCTATTTATAGCCTTATTAACAACCATACTTGTCTTTTTGTACACGAGTGCTCTTACTGTCAGTAGCAAATATTTGTACTTAAAAGTTTATTTTCAAAGAATAACCTTCTATATTTAAAATGTAAATTAACACAAAAACTACCGATGAGAGAGAGAGTTAAATACATTGATAAAGCTTTGATCTATCGATTGATTGAGTGATCAGAGGTTGCCTCCAACTACAATGAACTATCAGTGACAGTGGTTAGTGGATATAGGTCACTCCATTTGACACACATAAGATCAGCTGACTGATCAATGAATGATGTATCAATTTAGAGTTTTGATAAACCATTCATGTTTATGACTGGACTGGTCAAATTAAAGTTTGCCTTCTTCTACAGGGAAATTGAATCAGACCTTGTTTCGATCATTCATGTATGTTTGTGTTTATAAGTTAAAGTCTAGAACATATGATGCTACCGATAGTCTTAGATTGATATTAAACACTCTAATAATGTTATACATATAATATCCAAGTACCTTAGCCTGTTTTGCCTTAATTTCCTTTTTAGCTCACCTTTACAAAGTAAATGTGAGCTTATGTCATGGCGCTTCGTCCGTCGTCCGTCTGTCTGTCCGTCCGTCCGTCCGTCTGTCCATCCGTCCGTCCGTCCGTCCGTCCGTCAACTTTCAGGAAAAAGACTACTCCTCCTAAACGAATCCAGATATCATTCTGAAATTGTAGTATGTTATACCCATGGTGATTCCTCACAGAAAGGTAGACGTTTCAGTTTTGAGAATCTAAGATGGCCGCCATGACAGCCATATTGAATTTTCAATTAGATTTCACGAAAAAGACTACTCCTCCTAAACGAATGCAGATATCATTCTGAAATTGTAGTATGTTATACCCATGGTGATTCCTCACAGAAAGGTAGACGTTTCAGTTTTGAGAATCCAAGATGGCCGCTATGGCAGCCATGTTGAATTTTCAATTAGATTTCAGGAAAAAGACTACTCCTCCTAAACGAATCCAGATATCATTCTGAAATTGTAGTATGTTATACCCATGGTGATTCCTCACAGAAAGGTAGACGTTTCAATTTTGAGAATCCAAGATGGCCGCCATGGCAGCCATATTGAATTTTCAATTAGATTTCACGAAAAAGACTACTCCTCCTTAACGTATCCAGATATCATTCTGAAATTGTAGTAAAACCCAATGACATTAAACATCATGTTAGATTTTGAACAATGGTATCTCCCTTATATTCCTTTAAATACCACACATAAGGGGTCAACCAGAGTTCAGATATTTCTGTTGAAAATACTATGCTGTCTAATACACATCCCAATACAGGCTGCTAGCATCATAGTGTCAGCTGCTAGTCTGTTGCATAATCAACCTGACCCAATTGATATGGTAGAGCATTATGCTATATGGCCATGTGTATGCAATAAGAGTTATGGAAATTAAACTTGTATTCTCATGACAGTGATATGTTCTTTCTAAGAATAACAACTTACACAAAACTTGTCACTTGTTTTGTGTTTAGCAATCTACATGATAAGTTGATGTGGAAAGAGTTATTTTGCATCAGGTTCCAGTTCCTTTGTTTTACTCATATTTGTACCATTTCTATATCTATATACAGAAGTTCTTCTTGACACAAAATCAATTTAGGACATAAGCTAACTATATTTTGTGAAATTATATAAATTTTTCACAACTGGGGCTAGCAGCCCTGCCTGCTTGTATATTGCATAGTAATCCTGACCTAATTGATAAATAGAACATAATAGACTTTATGGAAAGTATATAAATTGTCTTTATGAAAAGGATACTTGTATTCTATTAATAGTAATACTTTTTTCAAATAACAACTTAAACAAGTCAAGAATCAGCTTTTGTGCACAACAATCTGCACGATGAGTTAATATTAACAAGTCAAGAATCTGCTTTTATGTTTAGTAATCTACATGATAAGTTAATATTAGAGGTATTTTGTATCAGGTTCCAGTTCCAATACCATTTGTTTTATAAATACCTGTAAAAATATATGATAATTGTATCATGCTGAAGGGGTTCTGGGAACAACATGTCATCATAGAAGTCATTATTTTTCAATTAGATTTCAGGCAAAGTACTACTCCTACTAAATCAATTAAGATATCATTCTGAAAAGTGAGTGTTTTTTTATATAGTGATTCCTGACAAAGACGCATTTATTTTATTATCAAGAATCCAAGATGGTCAATATGTCAATTATATTGAATTTTCAATTAGATTTCATGAAATTCATTGAAAAGAATACATTTCCTGATCAATCAAATCAATGTCATTATATTTGTATTGATACGCTTGTTGTAATATTTATCAACACTATAAATACAGTTACAAAAAACTGTATGAATCATCTTTATCTGCGAACAGCCTGAAGCATGACTGTTTTAATAAATCCTTTCCATTTTACATAATTCCTGACTCTTCATATATATGGCAAATAACATAGCCAGTGAGGGATAAATATACATTTTATAATCATCTATATCTGATTACGGTCTGAACAATGACTATCTAGATAATTATAATGATCATTCAATTCAAACAAATCCTTTTCAAAAGCATTTAAAATGATTAAATTTGTTCACCACCAACACTAACTGTTAGGTTTTTTAGTCCTTTGTTCCCATGCAATTAATTTATTCCAAATTGAAAATTTTGGTTAATGAATAACAAATTATCTTTTATTTTGTTTGTCATGCTAATAAAAGATATCATTTAATATTCAACTTCAAAACTAATTGAACAGCTGTCTGAACAATTCTTCTTTTACAAAGTCTTTCTCACCAATTCTCTCTGTTAGATAAGATACTTCAATAAACATATTACTGAGTTGACCTCCAGATTATTTCCATTGCAAACCTCTCTTCTACCCCCACCCCTTCTATCCCCCCTTTCCCTCCTCCCCTTTTTTCTCCTGTCCTTCCATTGCAAACCTCTCTTCTATCCCACATTCCTTCTATCCCCCCCCACCACCCCCCATTTCCCCATCTATCCTTCCAGCCCCTCTCCTGCAACTCTTCTCTAAAGAGTATCTGTATTGCATATTGAAATGAGGGGAGGACACTCACTATATGGAATAACAGTAACTTACATAAGAGGATAAAGCTGGGTTTACACTTGCACGACTCTCGAATCCGCATTGGCACGCATTAATTCGTGGCAATGCGTATCTTTGTCGTATCGTTATCGTGAACAATTCGTGAACTGCTCATTGATGCGTGCAAATGAGCGAAGAATTAACCAAATGTTTGGTTATTTCTTCACGCACTCCAATGCGTGCCATGTGCGCAAAGTATACTGAATTTGTCTCAACTTGTTCGTAACTTATTCTTGTAGTGTCGTGAAATGCGTGCATAATTTTGTGTGTTACGATAGAGATAAGACAAGGTTGGGCATTTCAAGCAATGCAATTTCAGGTACATCAACCGTCTCTTCTCTTCAAGAAGCGCGATATCTTTGAAGTTATTCATGGTGTTCACTCTGTGACAGTAGAGGATGAACTGATTTTAGGGTACTGCCTTTATATACCTCCAATGCGGGCAGTATCGTACACCATGCGGGACTAAAAAGGACACGATCTTGACAAGCATGCGTGAATTAGTCGAACCTGTGCGTGCAGTTGCGCCTACTGCGTACCAAAACGCATTTGGGTTTACACTTGCACGACTCTCGAATCCGCATTGGCACGCATTAAATCGTGGCAATGCGTATCTTTGTCGTATCGTTATCGTGAATAAATCGTGAACTGCTCATGGATGCGTGCAAATGCGCGAAGAATTAACCAAATGTTTGGTTTTTTCTTCACGCACTCCAATTCGTGCCAGGTGCGCAAAGTATTCGTGAATTTGTCTCAACTTGTTCGTAACTTATTCTTGTAGTGTCGTGAAATGCGTGCATAATTGTGTGTGTCACGATAGAGATAAGACAAGGTTGGGCATTTCAAGCAATGCAATTTCAGGTACATCAACCGTCTCTTCTCTTCAAGAAGCGCGATATCTTGGAAGTTATTCATGGTGTTCACTCTGTGACAGTAGAGGATGAACTGATTTTAGGGTACTGCCTTTATATACCTCCAATGCGGGCAGTATCGTACACCATGCGGGACTAAAAAGGACACGATCTTGACAAGCATGCGTGAATTAGTCGAACCTGTGCGTGCAGTTGGGCCTACTGCGTACCAACACGCAACTTAGTCGCAACAAATGCGTGACCAGAACGCAGCTTTATCGTGGTTATGCGCCAATTGTTCGTGAAATGCCGGGTTAAATCGCAGCACTTGCGTGCAGTTTTCTGCGACAAATGCGTGAAGTGTGCTTGAATAATGCGCAAATGGGGGGGTGTACGCATTGTTTTAATTGTTTTCAAAACAATGTTGCTTCGTCTATTGGCACGCACTAAAGTCTTGAAGTGCGGATCAAAAATGCGTGCAAGTGTAAAGCCACCTTTAGTCGCAACAAATGCGTGAACAGAATGCAGCTTTGTCGTGGTTATGCGCCAATTGTTCGTGAAATGCCGGGTAAAATCGCAGCACTTGCGTGCAGTTTTCTGCGGCAAATGCGTGACGTGTGCTTGAATAATGCGCAAATGGGGGGTGTACGCATTGTTTTAATTGTTTTCAAAACAATGTTGCTTCGTCTATTGGCACGCACTAAAGTCTTGAAGTGCGGATCCAAAATGCGTGCAAGTGTAAAGCCACCTTTTGTTACATAAGCTACATGCAGGTGCAAGAGGTCATAGTAAGGTCATCATATCTAGTAATTAGCATAAACCCCCATGTTGCTAGTCTATTCTGACCAATCAGATTGCACTAACATATGTCAAGATTTAAGATATTCAGAAATTTTCAGTTAGAATTACATGAGACATTGACCTGGACAGTTTACTTTGGCAATTTGACCTATCACTAGCTGAATTTGTGATTTGTGTCAGAGGGATATATTCCAAATGTTTATGTGCATCATCTTTTTAGTTCTTTGGAAGTTGAGAGTGTGACTAAATGAATACTCCTAAACCAATCAAGATATCATAATGAAATTAATACAGATGCCCACATAAAAGTAGCATTTTGAAGATTAAAAAGTCCAAGATGGTCACCAATTTAGCCATAGATATACAAAAAAGTTATACAAAAACCTACTGCTTGTTAACAAATCATGATTATATCATTCTTGAATTAATGTTTGTTCAAGCTCTAGTGGTTTCCAACAGAAGAATAGCATTTTAAAAGATAAAAAAATCATGATGGCAGCCATAATCAATTATCATATAAAAAATTAAACCATATTACCACATCATTCATTTTAAGGTGAGCTTCTGTACCCTCGGTACTTTTATTATTATAATAATCTAACCACAGTCCTAAAACGTTCAACTGCTGGTGTTTTCTTAACTAATGTTACTCATTTCATGTTTTCAGTTTTCATTTAAGATCATTTGTTAAATTGTTCTTGAAAACCGTCACTATATACCAATATACACGATAACACACACAGTCTTCATATTTTCGGTTTTACGTAGTATGGCTGTTATTATTGTCCGATGAGATGACCGCCAAATACATCAATGAGGGCTCAGAATAACCCTGCATAAATTGTATTCATGTTCAGCATCATTCACAAACCCCCACAATATTGAAGGAGCCACAATGTTGAAGGTGATATGAATATGCTGACACACTAAGGAACAAGAAGGTGTGTCTTACAACGGCTAGGCTGGCGAGAAGAGCGTGTGAATGTGTCCGTCCTTTGTGTGGATCATACCACGATTTCAAAAGGTCTTTCAAAGAATGCAAATCGATACTAAAAATATTTCACAGCTGTTCACTTTCCTTTAAGCTAACAAACTACCAATATTAACTTGTCTCTAAGCTCAGTAACTATGTATACCAATAAATTCACAGTCGTTCACTTGTCTCATAAACTACCAACATTTTAAAGCCGTTCGCTGTACTCTAAGCTCAGTAACTACTAACATTTCAAAGCCGTTCACTCTCCCTTATTCTTAGTAACTACCAGTATTTCACAGTCGTTCACTCTCCCTTAATCGTAGTAACTGCAAACATTTTAAAGCCGTTCACTCTCCTCTAAGCTCAGTAACAACCAATATTTTAAAACCAATATTTAACAAGGAAATAAATGGAAAATGAATTTTATTTTGGCTGAATATTTAAACCTCGACCATTAACCAGCTCTGTTGCTGAAAATTGCTGTCGATCTGTATGACACATACAAAGCAAACTGACTTTTTACATATTACAATTATTATCATGATTAAATACCACTTTAGGAAATTTCCCAGATCAAAATTTTCTCTCATGTTCCAATTCACAGTTCATATGTTATCAATTTACATTGCTATATCTCTTAAGTACTAAAGCGTTTTTAGTTGTATCATCGTTATCACCTGCAGTGGGTATTCGTTTTCGTTTATTTCATCTCAACTTTACTATTCATATGTTCTGTTAATGTCTAAAACAGTTTATTAACAGTGTAATTTATAAGACATAAATATCAGTTATAGATAATTCTATAAAATATAATAAATATTCCTTGCTCACGACTTAATAAATGACTGCAACATGAAAATACAACATGATATCATAATAATGGTTTATTTGAAAGAAATGCAGTCATAAGCTATTATACAAATGGTAACAACAAATCTTACATAAGGATAAAATTGTTACAAAATAAACCATAATAATCAACATGTACACGCAAATCGTATTTACACATATTACAGATTTGAAATAAGGTTTTAAGAAAATATTTGCAGATGTTAACAATTCACATTTCACATGCTGACATTTCACAGTTCACGTGTTATCAATACACATTGCTACACCACTGAAGTACAAAAGCGTTTTTAGTTTTATCCTCGTTGTCACCTGCAGTGGGTATTCATTTTCGTTTACAACATGATATCATAACAATGGTTATCTCTATATTTGAAACAAATACAGTCATAAGCTATGTAATTCATCGGGCTATCTTTATTGTAAAGTACAAATGGTAACAAAAAAATATAAAACTGTGACAAAAACAAGCAAAAAAGGCAACATGTGCAGGCAGATCGTATTTACATATAGTGCTGATTTGAGATTGAGATGATAATTGCACTTTTTAAATCGAAGCTTATCAAATAATTTATTCGATTTCACACTATTTATTGTATCAATTGAAATTTCATAAAAAGCAGTTGGAAATGATTTCAAATATATGAGGCTAAGAATTGTAATTGACAATACATCAGATGTTCAAGTTGTTCAACTACAGCAAAGGCTGTACATGCAAGAAACATTTAGGACTCTTTAAAGTGGTCTCGAAATGGAAGATCAGAGACAAATGGGGGTTCAAAATCAGGTGACCAGGGCAAGTCTCATATTGTTTGAAAGTCTCCACAATAAGCGGAATTGTGATGTCTCCAGTTGTAATCACATCCTATTGATCTTCCTGCTGAACATCAGCTACTGCAGAGATGAGGAGTTGTTGACCACAGGAGCAGGTGCTTCAGCTCCTTGAGGGGGTTGTGGAAGTGTGGCCATCAGGTCGTCCTGTAGCAGCCTGTCTGAAGGTGGAGAAGCTGCCGCCTCTGGCTCGTCTTGTTGTTGAACAGACATCCTGGGAGATAACATATGTTGTTGAGTTGGGACTCTGATGTCACTGTGTTGATCAGGCACCCTAGGAGATAACATATGTTGCTGAGTTGGGACTCTGATGTCACTGCGTTGATCAGACACCCTAGGAGATAGCATATATTGTTGAGTTGGTACTGTGACGTCACTGTGTTGATCAGACATCCTGGAAGATAACATATGTTGTTGAGTTGGGACTGTGTCGTCACTGTGTTGATCAGCCACCCTAGGAGATAACATATGTTGTTGAGTTGGGACTGTGACGTCACTGTGTTGATCAGACACCCTATGTTGTTGAAATCGTATTGTGCTGCCACTGTGTTGAGGTTTGATGTAGCTTGCAGGTCTTGCTATGATAAGTGGACGCTCCCCTGATGGTATAATCTTAGAATCATCATCAACTTGTGTGCAACCGGACGAAGCAGATTTGTTTCGGAGCTTGAATTCTGGAAATGGATGATCGTAGTTTTCTGGTTGTTCCCAGTCAGGTGAAGAGTCACCAGGTTCCGGTGGATCAAAGCACTCTGCTATAAGCGGAATGTTGATGACTTGATCAATTGCGTGCACATCAGCTACTACAGAGAATGAGGAGTTGTTGACCACAGGAGCAGGTGCTGCAGCTCCTTGAGTGGGTTGTGGAAGGTGGTCCATCAGCTCCTCGTTGATCTCGATGTAGCTTGGCAGGGTATAGCTGCAGGGTCTGTCGAATTCATCAGAGCTTCGTTGTAGATCGTGTAGTAGTCTGTGTGAAGGAGGAGCAGCTGCCGCCTGGAGCTCGTCTTCCTGTTGATCAGCCACTCCAGCAGCCTGCAACTGGGGCTGGACTTGAAGGTTGTGTCCGGTTTGTCTGAGCGGTTGGATTGGGCAAACCCTAGGAGGAATTGTTGACACCTCTTCTTCCAGTTGAATGTGTCCAGGAGCAGAAGCGGGTCGAGCATCCTGTAGAACAGAAGGAGTCCTCCTCCTCCACTTGACAGCTTCATAGACAACGCCGTGCATCCTACAGTGCATCCTACAGGAGAATTCATCAGAGCTTCGTTGTAGATCGTGTAGTAGTCTGTGTGAAGGAGGAGCAGCTGCCGCCTGGAGCTCGTCTTCCTGTTGATCAGCCACTCCAGCAGCCTGCAACTGGGGCTGGACTTGAAGGTTGTGTCCGGTTTGTCTGAGCGGTTGGATTGGGCAAACCCTAGGAGGAATTGTTGACACCTCTTCTTCCAGTTGAATGTGTCCAGGAGCAGAAGCGTGTCGAGCATCCTGTAGAACAGAAGGAGTCCTCCTGCTCCACTTGACAGCTTCATAGACAACGCCGTGCATCCTACAGGAGAAGATACTACCTGTATATCAATACTGGATGTGTACTGGATACTCTTACATGACATTTCGTTCGTTGGTTAACTATTATAATAAAAAAAAAACACTGTCTCTACAACAAATAAACGAAAAGGCCTTTAAAATTTAATCACAGACCAATCCAACTTCCCAACCAATGGTCGAAAATCTAGACATGACTGTCTCTTCCTATCTCTTTCTATTTCAAGACAAACGCCATAAGAAAAATACACCGTTTATTGATCCTTAAATGACGATTCATCGCTAATTATAAACTTATTTACTTCTTACTGAAGTTTTGTTCCTTACGAAAGAGCCGAATCATTACTGTGATTGCTGTATGTGAAGCTGTTATTGATCACTTACCGTTTCAAACGTTGGGACATGTAACAGCCTACTGCGATGATGATGAGGACGACAAAAGCCACTCCCCCTCCAACCCAGAACGGTACTGTCCAAACTCTGTACTGTACTGAGCTCCACTCTCCCTTCTCGTCTGAAACATGTCAACATCTATATCACTGCTAACTACCACCCACCCCTCCAACACAGGACTGTACCGAGCTACCCTGTCCTTTCTCGTCTGAAACATGTCAACATCTACATTGATACCTCACTGCTAACTACCAGCCACCCCTCCAACCCAGGACTGTACCGAGCTCCACTCTCCCTTCTCGTCTGAAACATGTCAACATCTATATCACTGCTAACTACCACCCACCCCTCCAACCCAGGACTGTACCGAGCTACCCTGTCCCTTCTCGTCTGAAACATGTCCACAAGTACATTGATACATCACTGCTAACTACCACCCACCCCTCAACCCAGGACTGTACCGAGCTCCACTCTCCCTTCTCGTCTGAAACATGTCAACATCTATATCACTGCTAACTACCACCCACCCCTCCAACACAGGACTGTACCGAGCTACCATGTCCTTTCTCGTCTGAAACATGTCAACATCTACATTGATACCTCACTGCTAACTACCAACCACCCCTCCAACCCAGGACTGTACCGAGCTCCACTCTCCCTTCTCGTCTGAAACATGTCAACATCTACATTGATACATCACTGCTAACTACCACCCACCCCTCCAACCCAGGACTGTACCGAGCTACCCTGTCCCTTCTCGTCTGAAACATGTCCACATCTACATTGATACCTCACTGCTAACTACCACCCACCCCTCCAACCCAGGACTGTACCGAGCTACCCTGTCCCTTCTCGTCTGAAACATGTCCACAAGTACATTGATACATCACTGCTAACTACCACCCACCCCTCCAACCCAGGACTGTACCGAGCTCCACTCTCCCTTCTCGTCTGAAACATGTCAACATCTATATCACTGCTAACTACCACCCACCCCTCCAACCCAGGACTGTACCGAGCTACCCTGTCCCTTCTCGTCTGAAACATGTCCACAAGTACATTGATACATCACTGCTAACTACCACCAACCCCTCCAACCCAGGACTCTACTGAGCTCCACTCTCCCTTCTCGTTTGAAACATGTCAACATCTACATTGATACAACACTGCTAACTACCACCCACCCCTCCAACCCAGGACTGTACTGAGCTCCACTCTCCCTTCTCGTCTGAAATATGTCAACATCTACATTGATACAACACTGCTAACTACCACCCACCCCTCCAACCCAGGACTGTACTGAGCTCCACTCTCCCTTCGCGTCTGAAATATGTCAACATCTACATTGATACAACACTGCTAACTACCACCCACCCCTCCAACCCAGGACTGTACTGAGCTCCACTCTCCCTTCTCGTCTGAAACATGTCAACATCTATATCACTGCTAACTACCAACCACCCCTCCAACCAAGGACTGTACTGAGCTCCACTCTCTCTTCTCGTCTGAAACATGTCAACATCTACATTGATACATCACTGCTAACTACCACCCACCCATCCAACCCAGGACTGTACTGAGCTCCACTCTCTCTTCTCGTCTGAAACATGTCAACATCTACATTGATACATCACAGCTAACTACCACCCACCCCTCCAACCCAGGACTGTACCAAACTCCACTCTCTCTTCTCGTCTGAAACATGTCAACATCTACATTGATACATCACAGCTAACTACCAACCACCTCTCCAACCAAGGAATGTACTGAGCTCCACTCTCCCTTCTCGTCTGAAACATATCAACATCTACATTGATACATCACTGCTAACTACCAACCACCCCTCCAACCCAGGACTGTACTGAGCTCCACCCTCTCTTCTCGTCTGAAACATGTCAACATCTACATTGATACATCACTGCTAACTACCAACCACCCCTCCAACCCAGGACTGTACTGAGCTCCACTCTCCCTTCTCGTCTGAAACATGTCAACATCTACATTGATACATCACTGTTAACTACCAACCACCCCTCCAACCCAGGACTGTACTGAGCTCCACTCTCCCTTCTAGTCTGAAACATGTCAACATCTACATTGATGTATCACTGCTAACTACCACCCATCCCTTCAACCCATGACTGTATTGAGCTCCACTCTCCCTTGTCGTCTGAAACATGTCAACATCTACATTGATACATCACTGCTAACTACCACCCACCCCTCCAACCCAGGAATGAACTGAGCTCCACTCTCCATTCTCGTCTGAAACATGTCAACATCAACATTGATACATCACAGCTAACTACCACCCACCCCTCCAACCCAGGACTGTACTGAGCTCCACTCTCCCTTCTCGTCTGAAACATGTCAACATCTACATTGATACATCACTGCTAACTACCAACCACCCCTCCAACCCAGGACTGTACTGAGCTCAACTCTCCCTTCTCGTCTGAAACATATCAACATCTACATTGATACATCACTGCTAACTGCCAACCACCCCTCCAACCCAGGACTGTACTGAGCTCAACTCTCCCTTCTCGTCTGAAACATGTCAACATCTACATTGATACCTCACTGCTAACTACCACCCCTCCAACCCAGGACTGTACTGAGCTCCACTCTCCCTTCTCGTCTGAAACATGTCAACATCTACAATGATACATCACTGCTAACTACCACCCACCCATCATACCCAGGACTGTACTGAGCTCCACTCTCCCTTCTCGTCTGAAACATGTCAACATCTACATTGATACATCACTGCTAACTACCACCCACCCCTCCAACCCAGGAATGTACTGAGCTCCACTCTCCATTCTCGTCTGAAACATGTCAACATCTACATTGATACATCATTGCTAACTACCAACCACCCCTCCAACCCAGGAATGTACTGAGCTCAACTCTCCCTTCTCGTCTGAAACATGTCAACATCTACATTAATACATCACTGCTAACTACCACCCACTCCTCCAACCCAGGAATGTACTGAGCTCCACTCTCCCTTCTCGTCTGAAACATGTCAACATCTACATTGATACATCACTGCTAACTACCACCCACCCCTCATACCCAGGACTGTACTGAGCTCCACTCTCCCTTCTCGTCTGAAACATGTCAACATCTATATCACTGCTAACTACCACCCACCCCTCCAACCCAGGACTGTACTGAGCTCCACTCTCCCTTCTCGTCTGAAACATGTCAACATCAATATCACTGCTAACTACCACCCATCCCTCCAACCCAGGACTGTACCGAGCTACCCTGTCCCTTCTCGTCTGAAACATGTCAACATCTACATTGATACCTCACTGCTAACTACCACCCACCCCTCCAACCAAGGACTGTACCGAGCTCCACTCTCCCTTCTCGTCTGAAACATGTCAACATCGATATCACTGCTAACTACCACCCACCCCTCCAACCCAGGACTGTACCGAGCTACCCTGTCCCTTCTCGTCTGAAACATGTCAACAAGTACATTGATACATCACTGCTAACTACCACCAACCCCTCCAACCCAGGACTGTACTGAGCTCAACTCTCCCTTCTCGTCTGAAATATGTCAACATCTACATTGATACAACACTGCTAACTACCACCCACCCCTCCAACCCAGGACTCTACTGAGCTTCACTCTCCCTTCTCGTCTGAAATATGTCAACATCTACATTGATACAACACTGCTAACTACCACCCACCCCTCCAACCCAGGACTGTACTGAGCTCCACTCTCCCTTCGCGTCTGAAATATGTCAACATCTACATTGATACAACACTGCTAACTACCACCCACCCCTCAACCCAGGACTGTACTGAGCTCCACTCTCCCTTCTCGTCTGAAACATGTCAACATCTATATCACTGCTAACTACCACCCACCCCTCCAACCCAGGACTGTACTGAGCTCCACTCTCCCTTCTCGTCTGAAACATGTCAACATCTATATCACTGCTAACTACCACCCACCCCTCCAACCCAGGACTGTACTGAGCTCCACTCTCCCTTCTCGTCTGAAACATGTCAACATCTATATCACTGCTAACTACCACCCACCCCTCCAACCCAGGACTGTACCGAGCTACCCTGTCCCTTCTCGTCTGAAACATGTCAACAAGTACATTGATACATCACTGCTAACTACCACCAACCCCTCCAACCCAGGACTGTACTGAGCTCAACTCTCCCTTCTCGTCTGAAATATGTCAACATCTACATTGATACAACACTGCTAACTACCACCCACCCCTCCAACCCAGGACTGTACTGAGCTCCACTCTCCCTTCTCGTCTGAAATATGTCAACATCTACATTGATACAACACTGCTAACTACCACCCACCCCTCCAACCCAGGACTGTACTGAGCTCCACTCTTCCTTCTCGTCGGAAACATGTAAACATCTACATTGATACATCACTGCTAACAACCACCCACCCCTCCAACCCAGGACTGTACTGAGCTCAACTCTCCCTTCTCGTCTGAAACATGTCAACAAGTACATTGAAACATCACTGCTAACTACCACCCACCCCTTCAACACAGGACTGTACTGAGCTCATCTCTTCCTTCTCGTCTGAAACATGTCAACATCTACATTGATACATCACTGCTAACAACCACCCACGCCTCCAACCCAGGACTGTACTGAGCTCAACTCTCCCTTCTCGTCTGAAACATGTCAACACGTACATTGATACATCACTGCTAACTACCACCCACCCCTTCAACACAGGACTGTACTGAGCTCCACTCTTCCTTCTCGTCTGAAACATGTCAACATCTACATTGATACATCACAGCTAACTACCAACCACCCCTCCAACCCAGGACTGTACTGAGCTCCACTCTCTCTTCTCGTCTGAAACATGTCAACATCTACATTGATACATCACAGCTAACTACCACCCATCCCTCCAACCCAGGACTGTACTGAGCTCCACTCTCCCTTCTCGTCTGAAACATGTCAACATCTACATTGATACATCACTACTAACTACCAACCAACCCTCCAACCAAGGACTGTACTGAGCTCCACTCTCCCTTCTCGTCTGAAATATATCAACATCTACATTGATACATCACTGCTAACTACCAACCACCCCTCCAACCCAGGACTGTACTGAGCTCCACTCTCTCTTCTCGTCTGAAACATGTTAACATCTACATTGATACATCACTGCTAATTACCAGCCACCCCTCCAACCCAGGACTGTACTGAGATCCACTCTCCCTTCTCGTCTGAAACATGTCAACATCTACATTGATACATTACTGCTAACAACAACCACCCATCCAACCAAGGACTGTACTGAGCTCCACTCTCCCTTCTCGTCTGAAACATGTCAACATCTACATTGATACATCATTGCTAACAACAACCACCTCTCCAACCCAGGACTGTACTGAGCTCAACTCCCCCTTCTCGTCTGAAACATGTCAACATCTACATTGATACATCACTGTTAACTACCAACCACCCCTCCAACCCAGGACTGTACTGAGCTCAACTCTCCCTTCTCGTCTGAAACATGTCATCATCAACATTGATACATCACAGCTAACTACCACCCACCCCTCCAACCCAGGACTGTACTGAGCTCATCTCTCCCTTCTCGTCTGAAACATGTCAACATCTACATTGATACATCACTGCTAACTACCAACCACCCCTCCAACCCAGGACTGTACTGAGCTCAACTCTCCCTTCTCGTCTGAAACATATCAACATCTACATTGATACATCACTGCTAACTGCCAACCACCCCTCCAACCCAGGACTGTACTGAGCTCAACTCTCCCTTCTCGTCTGAAACATGTCAACATCTACATTGATACATCACTGCTAACTACCAACCACCCCTCCAACCCAGGACTGTACTGAGCTCCACTCTCCCTTCTCGTCTGAAACATGTCAACATCTACATTGATACATTACTGTTAACTACCAACCACCCCTCCAACCCAGGACTGTACTGAGCTCCACTCTCCCTTCTCGTCTGAAACATGTCAACATCTACATTGATACATCACTGCTAACTACCACCCACCCCTCCAACCCAGGAATGTACTGAGCTCCACTCTCCCTTCTCGTCTGAAACATATCAACATCTACATTGATACATCACTGCTAACTACCAACCACCCCTCCAACCCAGGACTGTACTGAGCTCCACCCTCTCTTCTCGTCTGAAACATGTCAACATCTACATTGATACATCACTGCTAACTACCAACCACCCCTCCAACCCAGGACTGTACTGAGCTCCACTCTCCCTTCTCGTCTGAAACATGTCAACATCTACATTGATACATCACTGTTAACTACCAACCACCCCTCCAACCCAGGACTGTACTGAGCTCCACTCTCCCTTCTAGTCTGAAACATGTCAACATCTACATTGATGTATCACTGCTAACTACCACCCACCCCTCCAACCCAGGAATGTACTGAGCTCCACTCTCCCTTCTAGTCTGAAACATGTCAACATCTACATTGATACATCACTGCTAACTACCACCCACCCCTCCAACCCATGGACTGTACTGAGCTCCACTCTCCCTTCTGGTCTGAAACATGTCAACATCTACATTGATACATCTCTGCTAACTACCACCAACCCTCCAACCCAGGACTGTACTGAGCTCCTCTTTCCCTTCTCGTCTGAAACATGTCAACATCTACATTGATACCTCACTGCTAACTACCACCCCTCCAACCCAGGACTGTACTGAGCTCCACTCTCCCTTCTCGCCTGAAACATGTCAACATCTACATTGATACATCACTGCTAACTACCAACCACCCCTCCAACCCAGGACTGTACTGAGCTCCACTCTCCCTTCTCGTCTGAAACATGTCAACATCAACATTGATACATCACTGTTAACTACCAACCACCCCTCCAACCCAGGAATGTACTGAGTTCCACTCTCCCTTCTCGCCTGAAACATGTCAACATCTACATTGATACAACACTGCTAACTACCACCCACCCCTCCAACCCAGGACTGTACTGAGCTCTGCTCTCTCATCTCGTCTGAAACATGTCAACATCTACAATGATACATCACTGGTAACTACCACTCACCCCTCATACCCAGGAATGTACTGTGCTCCACTCTCCCTTCTCGCCTGAAACATGTCAACATCTACATTGATACATCACTGTTAACTACCAACCACCCCTCCAACCCAGGACTGTACTGAGCTCCACTCTCCCTTCTCGTCTGAAACATGTCAACATCTACATTGATACATCACTGTTAACTACCAACCACCCCTCCAACCCAGGACTGTACTGAGCTCCACTCTCCCTTCTCGTCTGAAACATGTCAACATCTACTTGATACATCACTGCTTACTACCAACCACCCCTCCAACCCAGGACTGTACTGAGCTCCCCTCCGAATCGAATCGAATATCCTCCTGTCAGCACATTGTCCGGTTTTCGATCAAAATCCCGACTTTGAATGGCTGTATTTTCGCTCTAATGTACTGATTGACCATTAACTTGTTATTTTCAGTAACAGTTAGTGGTTCCCGATGTAATAACATCGATTTCAAAATTTAACAAATGTGATTCTATCAACATACTCTGTGTCTCTTGAATGAGATCGGTAAAGCAGTTTTTTAAAAGAAAATTGATAAAAGGCCAGAAATTGATGGCCATCCCATATAGCTTTTCAACTTATGTCATGCCTGTCATGTATACTATTCCCATTCACTTTTGCATATCTAAAACCGACAAGACATCAAAGGATTACCTGTACATTTCCCGCTGTTCCTGTCACACTCTCGTCCATTGCAGTTCTGGCACCTCAGATTACAAAAGGATCCATATAAACCACTCTGACACCCTACAGTACAAGTGCCACTGTTCCTGTCACACTCTCCCCCATCGCAGTTATGGCATGTCCGATTACAAAAGGATCCATATGATCCACTCTGACACCCTGTAGTACATGCGCCTGTGTTCTGATCGCATGCTCTGTCCTTACAAGGACTAGGACAAGCTTCGTTACACAAATGTCGAAAGTATCCATTCTTACAGTCACTACAGGTTCCATTGTGGTCACAAACATCGCCGAAACATTGACGTGGACAGATGAGATTGCATTTCTCTCCATATCGGCCCTGTACACATCCTCTACTACACTTCCCCTCTCTGTCACAGTCTCTATTGGTCCCTGTACACCCACCACTGCACTTAAACTCACAAGTTGAACCATACCGACCTGCTACACACTGGACACAGTCTCCTGTCAGCTGATTACACCAAGACATACAGTGTGCAGAACAGTATTGGTGGCATTGGTCTCCATATAATCCAGTTGTACAACCATCAACACACGTCCCGTTCCTCTCACAGTTCTTGTCCAAACAACCCGCACTACACGGAGACCCACATTCTTCTCCGTACCATCCCGGGATACAGCTAGTACAGTTGCCCGACTCTTCGTCACAGAAACAATTAGAAGAGCACGATTGCTTACAAAACTTTCCGAACCATCCAAGTTTGCAGCCTTCTAAACAATCATTCCTCCTAGCTGTTATGCATTTGTTGTTCAAACAATTAGTATTCGACTTGCATTTCTCACCTGCCAACAGAAAATGCAATTGCTTCTTTCATGCACAGTAGTGATTTTGTGACACTAAAAATTATATCCGGTAACAACATTTAGTAAACAAAGGACTTAGTGCATTAACCTTTACTGAGAAACACAGCCCAATGTGATTGATCAATGTACTGTTATTACAAGGAATTCTGTCTAAACAGTTGGATTCATTGTCAGGCGTCTTTGCTAACAGCATTTCACAGAACAGGACTATGAATGTTTTGTCAAAGATTGAGCTTGCCGATTTCTACGCTAGTGTTTCAGGCAATAAAGTGGTCTCAAGACAATCATCAAAGGGCTATATCCTCAGGTCTTGAATTATCGTAAAAAAGGTTCAAAGATGATTGCTAGACCAAAATGATTTATGATGCCTATATCTTGAGTATGGGTTACACTGATATAGATAGACTTATTTGACTCTAGAGTGTTTTGGGGCTAGGCCCATTTAACTCTTGAATGTTTTCGGGCTAAGCCCATTTGACTCTAGAGTAATATGGGGCTAGGCCCATATAACTCTTGAGTGTTTTGGGGCTAGGCTAATTTCACTTAAAATGTTTAAGATAAGTCCTTATCTTAACGGCACAGTCCCACGTTATTTTAAAGTAAAAGACTTGTTCCACGTTCCTAAATTCTTTTGAAAAAAAACCTATTCACTTGAAATTTGTCATCTTACATCTGACACACAGTTTGTCACGTGGTGTCGGCGCCATCTTGAATATTGCACACAAAAATATTTAAATCCGACCGCTAGCACTTCTGATAAAACACTATCCGACAAATGCTTGCACTCTAGAGCTTAATCTTACTCATAATGCAATCTTTCAAACGTGACCATTAAAAAAAGAAGTTGTTATCAATACACTTGTCTTGTATTATAACACCAACTTCTTAATGGCTTTGAAGAAATTCAAGTAGATGATAATATATGAGTGCATATGACATACAATGTTTATGACACGCATCGCTAAATATTAATATTTTTCGAGTAAGAGCGGGTGTCGTAAACATAGTTTGTCATGGGCATAAATATAATATCATTTTTTCTTCTTATTACCGCAATCCCAAACTTCCATATTTTTCAGTAAAGGATGACTAGCCGCCGCCGGCCCGTGTAGAGTATGACGTCAAAGGTGAAACGTGACGTCAAAGCATTGTTTATAATGCATTGTAAAACTGTGGTTTTTCTCTAGGGCGTCATATGAAAAATATAAACCTCGATAAGACTGCCCTCAAAGGTAATAAATAAATATAAGTAAAAATATAGTCGCAAACGTACGAGTGTATGTAGCAACATAAGAAAATGTAAAAAAAGAAACTGTCGGAAAGATAAAACGAGTTTTTAATACAAGGAACAACCAACATGAAAGTAATATCTTTTTGAAAAACAGATTAATTTTTTGATTAAAAAAAAATTGGGGCGGTTGTAAACCCAGTGCATGAACGAATGCAAAATTATCAATGATATAAAAAACAACCATTGAGACAATTTATTTTCATAGATTACTTTGGTTGAGTCATTTTAGCCCAGATAGAGTCATTTGAGATTGAGCGTATCCTTGAACTCATGTGAGAATTTGATTTCACTAACTGATTTGCTAGTTATTTCAGGCTGGATGGAGTCATTTGAGACAGGGCGTTTCTCTGGGCCCATATGACTCTAGAATCATTTGAGGCTGGGCCCATTTGACTCTAGCGTTGTTTGAGGCTGGGCCAATTTGACTCTAGCGTTATTTGAGGCTGGGCCAATTTGACTCTAGCGTTATTTGAGGCTGGGCCCATTTGACTCTAGCGTTGTTTGAGGCTGGGCCCATTTGACTCTAGCGTTATTTGAGGCTGGGCCCATTTGACTCTAGCGTTGTTTGAGGCTGGGCCCATTTGACTCTAGCGTTGTTTGAGGCTGGGCCCATTTGACTCTAGCGTTATTTGAGGCTGGGCCCATTTGACTCTAGAATCATTTGAGGCTGGGCCAATTTGACTCTAGCGTTATTTGAAGCGGTAAAGTCTTTGAGCCTGTTACACCGGATCAGTGTATAATTTGCATGTGGCAAAAAAAGGGATTCACTTCGGATTTGAATTAAATATACAAAAGAAATGTTTTTTAACAAAAATGAAATCCAACTGTTTGACTAACACATTGCCAACATGTTATTTCGTAAACAATCCACACTATAGCCATTTGCTCTGTATCTCACCAGACTGTATCAAGTATATCCATATACAAGTTAGAAAGGGATTAATATGTTAAAAGGGGCACAAAAGTCAATCCTAAATAAAAAATGGTTAAAACCGAATGGGTGAATTTACTGGGGGAAGAAAACTGACTTTCTAGTGTTGCTTCAATGGTATGTTAAATCACTACAATTTAAGATGGCAATTATGTTTGTTAACCCTTTCAAAACAACAAAAAGGCTAAAAAGAGCTTTTTATGCCCCCGAATCGGAGATTCCGGGGGTATATTGTTTTTCACCTTTTCACCTGTCCGTCTGTCCGTCTGTCTGTCTGTCCGTCTGTCTGTCCGTTTGTCCACAAAAACTTTAACCTTGGTCATAACTTTTGATTGGTCAGAGCTAGGTCTTTGATACTTGACATATGGATCCCTTGTGATGAGACCTTTCAGATGACACCATGACATTTGACCTTGTGACCTTGACCTTGACACAGCGAGCCTTTTCCGAAAACTTTAACCTTGGCTATAGTTTCTATACTGTCAGTGCTAGGTCTTTGATACTTGACATGTGTATCCCTTGTGATGAGACCTTTCAGATGACACCATGATATTTGACCTTTTCCGTCCGTCCGTCCGTCTGTCCGTTTGTCCACAAAAACTTTAACCTTGGTCATAACTTTTGATTGGTCAGAGCTAGCTCTTTGATACTTGACATATGGATCCCTTGTGATGAGACCTTTCAGATGTCACCATGACATTTGACCTTGTGACCTTGACCTTGACATAGCGAGCATTTTAAACTTTAACCTTGGTCACAACTTTTGATTGGTCAGAGCTAGCTCTTCGATACTGGACATATGGATCCCTTGTGATGAGACCTTTCAGATGACACCATGACATTTGACCTTGTGACCTTGACCTTGACACAGCGAGCTGGATGCATCCGGGGGGCATTCGTGTTTCACAAACACATCTTGTTGTTACTGATTTTCTTCTATGAAAGAATTCATGAAATGGTCAAGGTATTCATACCTAAATCTATTTAATTAATTTTCGCTCAGCGTACATCTAGAATATAAAATGTTTGACTGTGAATGCTACCTGACCACTTCTATCTTTATCTAAAAAAATAGAAATACTCCGTCACTGCCATCTTTAGATGATCATCACCTGTACACAGTAAGACCAGAAACCTAATGACATAAATGTATATATGTACATACCAGAGACCACCCAGATAAACAGCAACACGACTCCTCTTGATAGTTTCATCTAAAAACAACAAACATACCAGAGACCACCCATATTACCAGCAACAAGAATCCTCCTGATAGCTTCATCATAATATACAGTAACACACCAGAGACCACACCGATAACCAACAACACGACTCCTCCTGATAGCTTCATCATAATACACACATACATACCAGAGACCACCCAGATAACCAGCAACACGACTCCTCCTGATAGCTTCATCATAATATACACATATATACAAGAGACCACCAAGATAACCAGCAACACGACTCCTCCTGATAGCTTCATCATAATATACACATACATACCAGAGACCACCCAGATAACCAGCAACACGACTCCTCCTGATAGCTTCATCATAATATACACATACATACCAGAGACCACCCAGATAACCAACAACACGATTCCTCCTGATAGCTTCATCATAATACACACATACATACCAGAGACCACCCAGATAACCAGCAACACGACTCCTCCTGATAGCTTCATAATAATACACACATACATACCAGAGACCACACAGATAACCAGCAACACGACTCCTCCAGATAGCCTCACAATAGTATACACATACATACCAGAGACCACCCAGATAACCAGCAACACGACTCCTCCTGATAGCTTCATCATAATATACACATACATACCAGAGACCACCCAGATAACCAGCAACACGACTCCTCCTGATAGCTTCATAATAATACACACATACATACCAGAGACCACACAGATAACCAGCAACACGACTCCTCCTGATAGCCTCATCATAATATTCACAAACAAACCAGAGAGCACCCAGATTACCAGCAACATGAATCCTCCTGATAGCTTCATCATAATATACATTAACATACCAGAGACCACCCAGATAACCAGCAACACGTCTCCTCCTGATAGCTTCATCATAATATATACCTACATACCAGAGACCACCCAGATAACCAGCAACACGACTCCTCCTGATAGCTTCATCATGATATACACATACATACCAGAGACCAACCAGATAACCAGCAACACGACTCCTCCTCATAGCTTCATCATGATATACACATACATACCAGAGACCACCCAGATAACCACCAACACGACTCCTCCTGATAGCTTCATCATAATATACACATACATACCAGAGACCACCCAGATAACCAGCAACACGACTCCTCCTGATAGCTTCATCATGATATACACATACATACCAGAGACCACCCAGATAACCAGCAACACGACTCCTCCTGATAGCTTCATCATGATATACACATACATACCAGAGACCACCCAGATAACCAGCAACACGACTCCTCCTGATAGCTTCATCATGATATACATATACATACCAGAGACCACCCAGATAACCAGCAACACGACTCCTCCTGATAGCTTCATCATGATATACACATACATACCACAGACCACCCAGATAACCAGCAACACGACTCCTCCTGATAGCTTCATCATAATATACACATACATACCAGAGACCACCCAGATAACCAGCAACACGACTCCTCCTGATAGCTTCATCATGATATACACATACATACCAGAGACCACCCAGATAACCAGCAACACGACTCCTCCTGATAGCTTCATCATGATATACATATACATACCAGAGACCACCCTGATAACCAGCAACACGACTCCTCCTCATAGCTTCATCATAATATACACATACATACCAGAGACCACCCAGATAACCAGTAACACGACTCCTCCTGATAGCTTCATCATAATATACACATACATACCAGAGACCACCCAGATAACCAACAACACGACTCCTCCTGATAGCTTCATCATAATATCCACATACATACCAGAGACCACCCTGATAACCAGCAACACGACTCCTCCTGATAGCTTCATCATAATATACACGTACATACCAGAGACCACCCAGATAACCAGCAACAGGACTCCTCCTGATATCTTCATCATAATATACACATACATACCAGAGACCACCCAGATAACCAACAACACGACTCCTCCTGATAGCTTCATCATAATATCCACATACATACCAGAGACCACCCTGATAACCAGCAACACGACTCCTCCTGATAGCTTCATCATAATATACACGTACATACCAGAGACCACCCTGATAACCAGCAACACGACTCCTCCTGATATCTTCATCATAATATACACATACATACCAGAGACCACCCAGATAACCAGCAACAGGACTCCTCCTGATAACTTCATCATAATATACACATACATACCAGAGACCACCCAGATAACCAGCAACAAGACTCCTGATAGCTTCATCATAATATACACATACATACCAGAGACCACCCAGATAACCACCAACACGACTCCTCCTGATATCTTCATCATGATATACACCTACATACCAGAGACCACCCAGATAACCAGCAACACGACTCCTCCTGATATCTTCATCATAATATACACATACATACCAGAGACCACCCAGATAACCAGCAACAGGACTCCTCCTGATAACTTCATCATAATATACACATACATACCAGAGACCACCCAGATAACCAGCAACAAGACTCCTGATAGCTTCATCATAATATACACATGCATACCAGAGACCACCCAGATAACCAACAACACGACTCCTCCTGATAGCTTCATCATAATACACACATACATACCAGAGACCACCCAGATAACCAGCAACACGACTCCTCCTTATAGCTTCATAATAATACACACATACATACCAGAGGCCACCCAGATAACCAGCAACACGACTCCTCCTGATAGCTTCATCATAATATACACATACATACCAGAGACCACCCAGATAACCAGCAACACGACTCCTCCTGATAGCTTCATCATAATATACACATACATACCAGAGACCACCCAGATAACCAACAACACGACTCCTCCTGATAGCTTCATCATAATACACACATACATACCAGAGACCACCCAGATAACCAGCAACACGACTCCTCCTGATAGCTTCATAATAATACACACATACATACCAGAGACCACACAGATAACCAGCAACACGACTCCTCCTGATAGCCTCATCATAATATTCACAAACATACCAGAGACCACCCAGATTACCAGCAACATGAATCCTCCTGATAGCTTCATCATAATATACATTAACATACCAGAGACCACCCAGATAACCAGCAACACGTCTCCTCCTGATAGCTTCATCATAATATATACCTACATACCAGAGACCACCCAGATAACCAGCAACACGACTCCTCCTGATAGCTTCATCATGATATACACATACATACCAGAGACCACCCAGATAACCACCAACACGACTCCTCCTGATAGCTTCATCATAATATACACATACATACCAGAGACCACCCAGATAACCAGCAACACGACTCCTCCTGATAGCTTCATCATGATATACACATACATACCAGAGACCACCCAGATAACCAGCAACACGACTCCTCCTGATAGCTTCATCATGATATACACATACATACCAGAGACCACCCAGATAACCAGCAACACGACTCCTCCTGATAGCTTCATCATGATATACACATACATACCAGAGACCACCCAGATAACCAGCAACACGACTCCTCCTGATAGCTTCATCATGATATACACATACATACCAGAGACCACCCAGATAACCAGCAACACGACTCCTCCTGATAGCTTCATCATAATATACACATACATACCAGAGACCACCCAGATAACCAGCAACACGACTCCTCCTGATAGCTTCATCATAATATACACATACATACCAGAGACCACCCTGATAACCAGCAACACGACTCCTCCTGATAGCTTCATCATCATATTCACAAACATACCAGAGACCACCCAGATAACCAGCAACACGACCCCTCCTGATAGCTTCATCATGATATACACCTACATACCAGAGACCACCCAGATAACCAGCAACACGACTCCTCCTGATATCTTCATCATAATATACACATACATACCAGAGACCACCCAGATAACCAGCAACACGACTCCTCCTGATAGCTTCATCATAATATACACATACATACCAGAGACCACCCAGATAACCACCAACACGACTCCTCCTGATAGCTTCATCATAATATACACATACATACCAGAGACCACCCAGATAACCAGCAACAAGACTCCTGATAGCTTCATCATAATCTTCACATACATACCAGAGGCCACCCAGATAACCAGCAACACGACTCCTCCTGATAGCTTCATCATAATATACACATACATACCAGAGACCACCCAGATAACCAGCAACACGACTCCTCCTGATAGCTTCATCATAATATACACATACATACCAGAGACCACCCAGATAACCAGCAACACGACTCCTCTTGATAGCTTCATCATGATATACACATACATACCAGAGACCACCCAGATAACCAGCAACACGACTCCTCCTGATAGCTTCATCATAATATACACATACATACCAGAGACCACCCAGATTACCAGCAACAAGAATCCTCCTGATAGCTTCATCATAATATACACATACATACCAGATACCACCCTGATAACCAGCAACACGACTCCTCCTGATAGCTTCATCATAATATACACATACATACCAGAGACCACCCAGATAACCAGCAACACGACTCTTCCTGATAGCTTAATCATAATATACACGTACATATCAGAGATCACCCAGATAACAGGCAACACGACTCCTCCTGATAGTTTCATCATAATATACACATACATACCAGAGACCACCCAGATAACCATCAACACGACTCCTCCTCATAGCTTCATCATAATATACACGTACATACCAGAGACCACCCAGATAACCAGCAACACGACTCCTCCTGATAGCTTCATCATAATATACACGTACATATCAGAGATCACCCAGATAACAGGCAACACGACTCCTCCTGATAGTTTCATCATAATATACACATACATACCAGAGACCACCCAGATAACCATCAACACGACTCCTCCTCATAGCTTCATCATAATATACACGTACATACCAGAGACCACCCAGATAACCAGCAACAAGACTCCTCCTGATAGCTTCATCATGATATACACATACATACCAGAGACCACCCAGATAACCAGCAACACGACTCCTCCTGATAGCTTCATCATGATATACACATACATACCAGAGACCACCCAGATAACCAGCAACACGACTCCTCCTGATAGCTTCATCATGATATATACATACATACCACAGACCACCCAGATAACCAGCAACACGACTCCTCCTGATAGCTTCATCATAATATACACATACATACCAGAGACCACCCAGATAACCAGCAACACGACTCCTCCTGATAGCTTCATCATAATATACACATACATACCAGAGACCACCCAGATAACCAGCAACACGACCCCTCCTGATAGCTTCATCATGATATAAACATACATACCAGAGACCACCCAGATAACCAACAACACGACTCCTCCTGATAGCTTCATCATAATATCCACATACATACCAGAGACCACCCTGATAACCAGCAACACGACTCCTCCTGATAGCTTCATCATCATATTCACAAACATAGCAGAGACCACCCAGATAACCAGCAACACGACCCCTCCTGATAGCTTCATCATGATATACACCTACATACCAGAGACCACCCAGATAACCAGCAACACGACTCCTCCTGATATCTTCATCATAATATACACATACATACCAGAGACCACCCAGATAACCAGCAACAGGACTCCTCCTGATAACTTCATCATAATATACACATACATACCAGAGACCACCCAGAAAACCAGCAACAAGACTCCTGATAGCTTCATCATAATATACACATACATACCAGAGACCACCCAGATAACCACCAACACGACTCCTCCTGATATCTTCATCATAATATACACATACATACCAGAGACCACCCAGATAACCAGCAACAGGACTCCTCCTGATAACTTCATCATAATATACACATACATACCAGAGACCACCCAGATAACCAGCAACAAGACTCCTGATAGCTTCATCATAATATACACATACATACCAGAGACCACCCAGATAACCAACAACACGACTCCTCCTGATAGCTTCATCATAATACACACATACATACCAGAGACCACCCAGATAACCAGCAACACGACTCCTCCTGATAGCTTCATAATAATACACACATACATACCAGAGGCCACCCAGATAACCAGCAACACGACTCCTCCTGATAGCTTCATCATAATATACACATACATACCAGAGACCACCCAGATAACCAGCAACACGTCTCCTCCTGATAGCTTCATCATAATATACACATACATACCAGAGACCACCCAGATAACCAACAACACGACTCCTCCTGATAGCTTCATCATAATACACACATACATACCAGAGACCACCCAGATAACCAGCAACACGACTCCTCCTGATAGCTTCATAATAATACACACATACATACCAAAGACCACACAGATAACCAGCAACACGACTCCTCCTGATAGCCTCATCATAATATTCACAAACATACCAGAGACCACCCAGATAACCAGCAACACGTCTCCTCCTGATAGCTTCATCATAATATATACCTACATACCAGAGACCACCCAGATAACCAGCAACACGACTCCTCCTGATAGCTTCATCATGATATACACATACATACCAGAGACCACCCAGATAACCACCAACACGACTCCTCCTGATAGCTTCATCATAATATACACATACATACCAGAGACCACCCAGATAACCAGCAACACGACTCCTCCTGATAGCTTCATCATGATATACACATACATACCAGAGACCACCCAGATAACCAGCAACACGACTCCTCCTGATAGCTTCATCATGATATACACATACATACCAGAGACCACCCAGATAACCAGCAACACGACTCCTCCTGATAGCTTCATCATGATATACACATACATACCAGAGACCACCCAGATAACCAGCAACACGACTCCTCCTGATAGCTTCATCATGATATACACATACATACCAGAGACCACCCAGATAACCAGCAACACGACTCCTCCTGATATCTTCATCATAATATACACATACATACCAGAGACCACCCAGATAACCAGCAACAGGACTCCTCCTGATAACTTCATCATAATATACACATACATACCAGAGACCACCCAGATAACCAGCAACAAGACTCCTGATAGCTTCATCATAATATACACATACATACCAGAGACCACCCAGATAACCACCAACACGACTCCTCCTGATATCTTCATCATAATATACACATACATACCAGAGACCACCCAGATAACCAGCAACAGGACTCCTCCTGATAACTTCATCATAATATACACATACATACCAGAGACCACCCAGATAACCAGCAACAAGACTCCTGATAGCTTCATCATAATATACACATACATACCAGAGACCACCCAGATAACCAACAACACGACTCCTCCTGATAGCTTCATCATAATACACACATACATACCAGAGACCACCCAGATAACCAGCAACACGACTCCTCCTGATAGCTTCATAATAATACACACATACATACCAGAGGCCACCCAGATAACCAGCAACACGACTCCTCCTGATAGCTTCATCATAATATACACATACATACCAGAGACCACCCAGATAACCAGCAACACGACTCCTCCTGATAGCTTCATCATAATATACACATACATACCAGAGACCACCCAGATAACCAACAACACGACTCCTCCTGATAGCTTCATCATAATACACACATACATACCAGAGACCACCCAGATAACCAGCAACACGACTCCTCCTGATAGCTTCATAATAATACACACATACATACCAAAGACCACACAGATAACCAGCAACACGACTCCTCCTGATAGCCTCATCATAATATTCACAAACATACCAGAGACCACCCAGATAACCAGCAACACGTCTCCTCCTGATAGCTTCATCATAATATATACCTACATACCAGAGACCACCCAGATAACCAGCAACACGACTCCTCCTGATAGCTTCATCATGATATACACATACATACCAGAGACCACCCAGATAACCACCAACACGACTCCTCCTGATAGCTTCATCATAATATACACATACATACCAGAGACCACCCAGATAACCAGCAACACGACTCCTCCTGATAGCTTCATCATGATATACACATACATACCAGAGACCACCCAGATAACCAGCAACACGACTCCTCCTGATAGCTTCATCATGATATACACATACATACCAGAGACCACCCAGATAACCAGCAACACGACTCCTCCTGATAGCTTCATCATGATATACACATACATACCAGAGACCACCCAGATAACCAGCAACACGACTCCTCCTGATAGCTTCATCATGATATACACATACATACCAGAGACCACCCAGATAACCAGCAACACGACTCCTCCTGATAGCTTCATCATAATATACACATACATACCAGAGACCACCCAGACAACCAGCAACACGACTCCTCCTGATAGCTTCATCATAATATACACATACATACCAGAGACCACCCTGATAACCAGCAACACGACTCCTCCTGATAGCTTCATCATCATATTCACAAACATACCAGAGACCACCCAGATAACCAGCAACACGACCCCTCCTGATAGCTTCATCATGATATACACCTACATACCAGAGACCACCCAGATAACCAGCAACACGACTCCTCCTGATATCTTCATCATAATATACACATACATACCAGAGACCACCCAGATAACCAGCAACACGACTCCTCCTGATAGCTTCATCATAATATACACATACATACCAGAGACCACCCAGATAACCACCAACACGACTCCTCCTGATAGCTTCATCATAATATACACATACATACCAGAGACCACCCAGATAACCAGCAACAAGACTCCTGATAGCTTCATCATAATCTTCACATACATACCAGAGGCCACCCAGATCACCAGCAACACGACTCCTCCTGATAGCTTCATCATAATATACACATACATACCAGAGACCACCCAGATAACCAGCAACACGACTCCTCCTGATAGCTTCATCATAATATACACATACATACCAGAGACCACCCAGATAACCACCAACACGACTCCTCCTGATATCTTCATCATGATATACACCTACATACCAGAGACCACCCAGATAACCAGCAACACGACTCCTCCTGATATCTTCATCATAATATACACATACATACCAGAGACCACCCAGATAACCAGCAACAGGACTCCTCCTGATAACTTCATCATAATATACACATACATACCAGAGACCACCCAGATAACCAGCAACAAGACTCCTGATAGCTTCATCATAATATACACATACATACCAGAGACCACCCAGATAACCAACAACACGACTCCTCCTGATAGCTTCATCATAATACACACATACATACCAGAGACCACCCAGATAACCAGCAACACGACTCCTCCTGATAGCTTCATAATAATACACACATACATACCAGAGACCACCCAGATAACCAGCAACACGACTCCTCCTGATAGCTTCATCATAATATACACATACATACCAGAGACCACCCAGATAACCAGCAACACGACTCCTCCTGATAGCTTCATCATAATATACACATACATACCAGAGACCACCCAGATAACCAACAACACGACTCCTCCTGATAGCTTCATCATAATACACACATACATACCAGAGACCACCCAGATAACCAGCAACACGACTCCTCCTGATAGCTTCATAATAATACACACATACATACCAGAGACCACACAGATAACCAGCAACACGACTCCTCCTGATAGCCTCATCATAATATTCACAAACATACCAGAGACCACCCAGATTACCAGCAACATGAATCCTCCTGATAGCTTCATCATAATATACATTAACATACCAGAGACCACCCAGATAACCAGCAACACGTCTCCTCCTGATAGCTTCATCATAATATATACCTACATACCAGAGACCACCCAGATAACCAGCAACACGACTCCTCCTGATAGCTTCATCATGATATACACATACATACCAGAGACCACCCAGATAACCACCAACACGACTCCTCCTGATAGCTTCATCATAATATACACATACATACCAGAGACCACCCAGATAACCAGCAACACGACTCCTCCTGATAGCTTCATCATGATATACACATACATACCAGAGACCACCCAGATAACCAGCAACACGACTCCTCCTGATAGCTTCATCATGATATACACATACATACCAGAGACCACCCAGATAACCAGCAACACGACTCCTCCTGATAGCTTCATCATGATATACACATACATACCAGAGACCACCCAGATAACCAGCAACACGACTCCTCCTGATAGCTTCATCATGATATACACATACATAGCAGAGACCACCCAGATAACCAGCAACACGACTCCTCCTGATAGCTTCATCATAATATACACATACATACCAGAGAACACCCAGATAACCAGCAACACGACTCCTCCTGATAGCTTCATCATAATATACACATACATACCAGAGACCACCCTGATAACCAGCAACACGACTCCTCCTGATAGCTTCATCATCATATTCACAAACATACCAGAGACCACCCAGATAACCAGCAACACGACCCCTCCTGATAGCTTCATCATGATATACACCTACATACCAGAGACCACCCAGATAACCAGCAACACGACTCCTCCTGATATCTTCATCATAATATACACATACATACCAGAGACCACCCAGATAACCAGCAACACGACTCCTCCTGATAGCTTCATCATAATATACACATACATACCAGAGACCACCCAGATAACCACCAACACGACTCCTCCTGATAGCTTCATCATAATATACACATACATACCAGAGACCACCCAGATAACCAGCAACAAGACTCCTGATAGCTTCATCATAATCTTCACATACATACCAGAGGCCACCCAGATAACCAGCAACACGTCTCCTCCTGATAGATTCAACATGATATACACATACATACCAGAGACCACCAGATAACCAGCAACACGACTCCTCCTGATAGCTTCATCATAATATATACATACATACCAGAGACCACCCAGATAACCAGCAACACGACTCCTCCTGATAGCTTCATCATAATATACACATACATACCAGAGACCACCCAGATAACCAGCAACACGATTCCTCCTGATAGCTTCATCATAATACACACATACATACCAGAGACCACCCAGATAACCATCAACACGACTCCTCCTGATAGCTTCATCATAATATACACATACATACCAGAGACCACCCAGATAACCAGCAACACGACTCCTCCTGATAGCTTCATCATAATACACACATACATACCAGAGACCACCCAGATAACCAGCAACACGACTCCTCCTGATAGCTTCATCATAATATACACATACATACCAGAGACCACCCAGATTACCAGCAACACGACTCCTCCTGATAGCTTCATCATAATATACACATACATACCAGAGACCACCCAGATAACCAGCAACACGTCTCCTCCTGATAGCTTCATCATAATATACACATACATACCAGAGACCACCCAGATAACCAGCAACTCGACTCCTCCTGATAGCTTCATCATAATATACACGTACATACCAGAGACCACCCAGATAACCAGCAACACGACTCCTCCTGATAGCTTCATCATAATATACATGTACATACCAGAGACCACCCAGATAACCAGCAACACGACTCCTCCTGATAGCTTCATCATAATATACACATACATACCAGAGACCACCCAGATAACCAGCAACAAGACTCCTGATAGCTTCATCATAATCTTCACATACATACCAGAGGCCACCCAGATCACCAGCAACACGACTCCTCCTGATAGCTTCATCATAATATACACATACATACCAGAGACCACCCAGATAACCAGCAACACGATTCCTCCTGATAGCTTCATCATTATATACACATACATACCAGAGACTACCCAGATAACCAGCAACACGACTCCTCCTGATAGCTTCATCATAATATACACATACATAGCAGAGACCACCCAGATAACCAGCAACACGACTCCTCCTGATAGCTTCATCATAATATGCACATACATACCTGAGACCACCCAGATAACCAGCAACACGACTCCTCCTGATAGCTTCATCATAATATACACATACATACTAGAGACCACCCAGATAACCAGCAACTCGACTCCTCCTGATAGCTTCATCATAATATACACATACATACCAGAGACCACCCAGATAACCAGCAACACGACTCCTCCTGATAGCTTCATCATAATATACACATACATACCAGAGACCACCCAGATAACCAGCAACACGACTCCTCCTCATAGCTTCATCATAATATACACATACATACCAGAGACCACCCAGATAACCAGCAACACGACTCCTCCTGATAGCTTCATTGAAATATACACGTACATACCAGAGACCACCCAGATAACCAGCAACACGACTCCTCCTGATAGCTTCATCATAATATACACATACATACCAGAGACCACCCAGATAACCAGCAACACGACTCATCCTGATAGCTTCATCATAGTATACACATACATACCAGAGATCACCCAGATAACCAGCAACACGACTCTTCCTGATAGCTTCATCATAATATACACATACATACCAGAGACCACCCAGATAACCAGCAACACGACTCCTCCTGATAGCTTCATCATAGTATACACATACATACCAGAGATCACCCAGATAACCAGCTAAACGACTCCTCCTGATAGCTTCATCATAATATACACATACATACCAGAGATCACCCAGATAACCAGCAACACGACTCTTCCTGATAGCTTAATCATAATATACACGTACATATCAGAGATCACCCAGATAACAGGCAACACGACTCCTCCTGATAGTTTCATCATAATATACACATACATACCAGAGACCACCCAGATAACCATCAACACGACTCCTCCTGATAGCTTCATCATAATATACACATACATACCAAGGACCATCCAGATAACCACCAACACGACCCCTCCTGATAGCTTCATCATAGTATACACATACATACCAGAGACTACCCAGATAACCAGCAACACGACTCCTCCTGATAGCTTCATCATAATATATACATACATAGCAGAGACCACCCAGATAACCAGCAACACGACTCCTCCTGATAGCTTCTTCATAATATACACATACATACCAGAGACCCCCCAGATAACCAGCAACACGACTCCTCCTGATAGCTTCATCATAATATACACATACATACCAGAGACCCCCCAGATAACCAGCAACACGACTCCTCCTGATAGCTTCATCATAATATACACATACATACCAGAGACCACCCAGATAACCAGCAACAAGACTCTTCCTGATAGCTTCATCATTATATACACGTACATACCAGAGATCACCCAGAAAACAGGCAACACGACTCCTCCTGATAGTTTCATCATAATATATATATACATACCAGAGACCACCCAGATAACCAGCAACACGACTCCTCCTCATAGCTTCATCATAATGTACACATACATACCAGAGACCACCCAGATAACCAGCAACACGTCTCCTCCTGATAGCTTCATCATATTATACACATACATACCAGAGACCACCCAGATAACCAGCAACACGACTCCTCCTGATAGCTTCATCATGATGTACACGCACATACCAGAGACCATCCAAATAACCAGCAACACGACTCCTCCTGATAGCTTCATCGTAATATACACATACATATCAGAGACCACCCAGATAACCAGCAACACGACTCCTCCTGTTAGCTTCATCATAATATACACATACATATCAGAGACCACCCAGATAACGAGCAACACGACTCCTCCTGATAGCTTCATCATTATATACACATACATACCTGATACCACCCAGATAACCAGCAACACGATTCCTCCTGATAGCTTCATCATAATATACACATACATACCAGAGACCACCCAGATAACCACCAACACGACTCCTCCTGATAGCTTCATCATAATATACACATACATACCAGAGACCACCCAGATAACCAGCAACACGACTCCTCCTGATAGCTTCATCATTATATACACATACATACCCGAGACCACCCAGATCACCAGCAACACGACTCCTCCTGATAGCTTCATCATAATATACACATACATACCAGAGACCACCCAGATAACGAGCAACACGACTCCTCCTGATAGCTTCATCATAATATACACATACATACCAGAGACCACCCAGATAACGAGCAACACGACCCCTCCTGATAGCTTCATCATAATATACACATACATACCAGAGACCACCCAGATAACCAGCAACACGTCTCCTCCTGATAGCTTCATCATTATATACATATACATACCAGAGACCACCCAGATAACCAGCAACACGACTCCTCATGATAGCTTCATCATTATATACATATACATACCAGAGACCACCAAGATAACCAGCAACACGTCTCCTCCTGATAGCTTCATCATTATATACATATACATACCAGAGACCACCCAGATAACCAGCAACACGACTCCTCATGATAGCTTCATCATTATATACACACACATACCAGAGACCACCAGATAACCAGCAATACGACTCCTCCTCATAGCTTCATCATATATTTACAAACATACCAGAGACCACCAGATAACCAGCAACACGACTCCTCCTGATAGCTTCATCATAATATACACATACATACCAGAGACCACCCAGATAACCAGCAACACGACTCCTCCTGATAGCTTCATCATTATATACACATACATACCAGAGACCACCCAGATAACCAGCAATACGACTCCTCCTCATAGCTTCATCATAATATTCACAAACATACCAGAGATCACCCAGATAACCAGCAACACGACTCTTCCTGATAGCTCCATCATTATATACACATACATACCAGAGACCACCCAGATAACGAGCAACACGACTCCTCATGATAGCTTCATCATAATATACACATACATACCAGAGACCACCCAGATAACCAGCAACACAACTCCTTCTGATAGCTTCATCATAGTATACACATACATACCAGAGACCACCCAGATAACCAGCAACACGTCTCCTCCTGATAGCTTCATCATAATATACACATACATACCAGAGACCACCAGATAACCAGCAACACGACTCCTCCTGATAGCTTCATCATAATATACACATACATACCAGAGACCACCCAGATAACCAGCAACACGACTCCTCCTGATAGCTTCATCATAATATACACATACATACCAGAGACCACCCAGATAACCAGCAACACGACTCCTCCTGATAGCTTCATCATAATATACACATACATACCAGAGATCACCCAGATAACCAGCAACACGACTCATCCTGATAGCTTCATCATAATATACACATACATACCAGAGATCACCCAGATAACCAGCAACACGACTCATCCTGATAGCTTCATCATAATATACACATACATACCAGAGATCACCCAGATAACCAGCAACACGACTCATCCTGATAGCTTCATCATAATATACACATACATACCAGAGACCACCCAGATAACCAGCAATACGACTCCTCCTGATAGCTTCATCATAATATACACATACATACCAGAGACCACCCAGATAACCAGCAACACGACTCCTCCTGATAGCTTCATCATAATATACACATACATACCAGAGACCACCCAGATAACCAGCAACACGACTCCTCCTGATAGCTTCATCATAATATACACATACATACCAGAGATCACCCAGATAACCAGCAACACGACTCATCCTGATAGCTTCATCATAATATACACATACATACCAGAGATCACCCAGATAACCAGCAACACGACTCATCCTGATAGCTTCATCATAATATACACATACATACCAGAGACCACCCAGATAACCAGCAATACGACTCCTCCTGATAGCTTCATCATAATATACACATACATACATGAGACCACCCAGATAACCAGCAACACGACTCCTCCTGATAGCTTCATCATAATATACACATACATACCAGAGACCACCCAGATAACCAGCAACACGACTCCTGATAGCTTCATCATAATATACACATACATACCAGAGACCACCCAGATAACCAGCAACACGACTCCCCCTGATAGCTTCATCATAATATACACATACATACCAGAGACCACCAAGATAACCAGCAACACGACTCCTCCTGATAGCTTCATCATAATATACACATACACACCAGAGACCACCCAGATAAACAGGAACACGACTCATCCTGATAGCTTCATCATAATATACACATACATACCAGAGACCACCCAGATAACGAGCAACACGACTCCTCCTGATAGCTTCATCATAATATACACATACATACCAGAGACCACCCAGATAACCAGCAACACGACTCCTCCTGATAGCTTCATCATGATATACACATACATACCAGAGACCACCCAGATTACCAGCAACACGACTCCTCCTGATAGCTTCATCATAATATACACATACATACCATAGACCACCCAGATAACCAGCAATACGACTCCTCCTGATAGCTTCATCATGATATACACAAACATATCAGAGACCACCCAGATTACCAGCAACACGACTCCTCCTGATAGCTTCATCACATTATACACATACATACCAGAGACCACCCAGATAACCAGCAACACGACTCCTCCTGATAGCTTCATCATAATATACACAAACATACCATAGACCACTCAGATAACCAGCAACACGACTCCTCCTGATAGTTTCATCATAATATACACATACATACCAGAGACCACCCAGATAACCAGCAACACGACTCCTCCTGATAGCTTCATCATAATATACACATACACACCAGAGACCCCCCAGATAACCAGCAACACGACTCCTCCTGATAGCTTCATCATAATATACACATACATACCAGAGACCACCCAGATAACCAGCAATACGACTCCTCCTCATAGCTTCATCATAATATACACATACATACCAGAGACCACCCAGATAACCAGCAATACGACTCCTCCTCATAGCTTCATCATAATATACACATACATACCAGAGACCACCCAGATAACCAGCAATACGACTCCTCCTGATATCTTCATCATAATATACACATACATACCAGAGACCACCCAGATAACCAGCAACACGACTCCTCCTGATAGCTTCATCATAATATACACATACATACCAGAGACCACCCAGATAACCAGCAACACGACTCCTCCTGATAGCTTCATCATGATATACACATACATACCAGAGACCACCAGATAACCAGCAATACGACTCCTCATGATAGCTTCATCATGATATACACATACATACCAGAGACCACCAGATAACCAGCAACACGACTCCTCCTGATAGCTTCATCATGATATACACATACATACCAGAGACCACCCATATTACCAGCAACACGACTCCTCCTGATAGCTTCATCATAATATTCACAAACATACCATAGACCACTCAGATAACCAGCAACACGACCCCTCCTGATAGCTTCATCATAATATACACATACATACCAGAGACCACCAGATAACCAGCAACACGACTCCTCCTGATAGCTTCATCATAATATACACATACATACCAGAGACCACCCAGATAACCAGCAACACGACTCCTCCTGATAGCTTCATCATAATATACACATACATACCTGAGACCACCCAGATAACCAGCAACACGACTCCTCCTCATAGCTTCATCATAATATACACATACATACCAGAGACCACCCAGATAACCAGCAATACGACTCCTCCTGATAGCTTCATCATGATATACACATACATACCAGAGACCACCCATATTACCAGCAACACGACTCCTCCTGATAGCTTCATCATAATATTCACAAACATACCATAGACCACTCAGATAACCAGCAACACGACCCCTCCTGATAGCTTCATCATAATATACACATACATACCAGAGACCACCAGATAACCAGCAACACGACTCCTCCTGATAGCTTCATCATAATATACACATACATACCAGAGACCACCCAGATAACCAGCAACACGACTCCTCCTGATAGCTTCATCATAATATACACATACATACCAGAGACCACCCAGATAACCAGCAATACGACTCCTCCTGATAGCTTCATCATATTATACACATACATACCAGAGACCACCAGATAACCAGCAACACGACTCCTCCTGATAGCTTCATCATAATATTCACAAACATACCATAGACCACCCAGATTACCAGCAACACGACTCCTCCTGATAGCTTCATCACATTATACACATACATACCAGAGACCACCCAGATAACCAGCAACACGACTCCTCCTGATAACTTCATCATAATATACACATACATACCAGAGACCACCCAGATAACGAGCAACACGACTCCTCCTGATAGCTTCATCATAATAAACACATACATACCAGAGACCACCCAGATAACAAGCAACACGACTCCTCCTGATAGCTTCATCATAATATGCACATACATACCTGAGACCACCAAGATAACCAGCAACACGACTCCTCCTGATAGCTTCATCATAATATACACATACATACCAGAGACCACCCAGATAACCAGCAACACGACTCCCCCTGATAGCTTCATCATAATATACACATACATACCAGAGACCACCCAGATAACCAGCAACACGACTCCTCCTGATAGATTCATCATAATATACACATACATATCAGAGACCACCCAGATAACCAGCAACACGACTCCTCCTGATAGCTTCATCATAATATACACATACATACCAGAGACCACCCAGATAACCAGCAACACGACTCCTCCTGATAGCTTCATCATAATATACACATACATACCAGAGACCACCCAGATAACCAGCAACACGACTCCTCCTGATAGCTTCATCATTATATACACATACATATCAGAGACCACAAGATAACCAGCAACACGACTCCTCCTGATAGCTTCATCATAGTATACACATACATACCAGAGACCATCCAGATAACCAGCAACACGACTCCTCCTGATAGCTTCATCATGATATACACATACATACCAGAGACCACCCAGATAACCAGCAACACGACTCCTCCTAAAAGCTTCATCATGATATACACATACATATCAGAGACCACCCAGATAACTAGCAACACGACTCCTCCTGATAGCTTCATCATAATATACACGCACATACCAGAGACCATCAAAATAAACAGCAACACGACTCCTCCTGATAGCTTCATTGCAATATACACATACATATCAGAGACCACCCAGATAACCAGCAACACGACTCCTCCTGATAACTTCATCATAACATACACGCACATACCAGAGACCACCCAGATAACGAGCAACACGACTCCTCCTGATAGCTTCATCATTATATACACATACATACCAGATACCACCCAGATAACGAGCAACACGACTCCTCCTGATAGCTTCATCATGATATACACATACATACCAGAGACCACCCAGATAACCAGCAACACGACTCCTCCTGATAGCTTCATCATAGTATACACATACATACCAGAGACCACCCAGATAACCAGCAACACGACTCTTCCTGATAGCTTCATCATAATATACACATACATACCAGAGACCACCCAGATTACCAGCAACACGACTCCTCCTGATAGCTTCATCATAATATACACATACATACCAGAGACCACCCAGATTACCAGCAACACGACTCCTCCTGATAGCTTCATCATAATATTCACAAACATACCAGAGACCACCCAGATAACCAGCAACACGACTCCCCCTGATAGCTTAATCATAATATACACATACATACCAGAGACCACCCAGATAACCAGCAACACGACTCCTCCTGATAGCTTCATCATAGTATACACATACATACCAGAGACCACCAGATAACCAGCAACACGACTCCTCCTGATAGCTTCATCATAATATACACATTCATACCAAAGACCACCAGATAACCAGCAACACGACCCCTCCTGATAGCTTCATCATAATATACACATACATACCAGAGACCACCAGATAACCAGCAACACGACCCCTCCTGATAGCTTCATCATAATATACACATTCATACCAGAGACCACCCAGATAACCAGCAACACGACTCCTCCTGATAGCTTCATCATAATATACACATACATACCAGAGACCACCCAGATTACCAGCAACACAACTCCTCCTGATAGCTTCATCATAATATACACATACATACCAGAGACCACCCAGATAACCAGCAACACGACTCCCCCTGATAGCTTCATCATAATATACACATACATACCAGAGACCACCCAGATAACCAGCAACACGACTCCTCCTGATAGATTCATCATAATATACACATACATATCAGAGACCACCCAGATAACCAGCAACACGACTCCTCCTGATAGCTTCATCATAATATACACATACATACCAGAGACCACCCAGATAACCAGCAACACGACTCCTCCTGATAGCTTCATCATAATATACACATACATACCAGAGACCACCCAGATAACCAGCAACACGACTCCTCCTGATAGCTTCATCATTATATACACATACATATCAGAGACCACAAGATAACCAGCAACACGACTCCTCCTGATAGCTTCATCATAGTATACACATACATACCAGAGACCATCCAGATAACCAGCAACACGACTCCTCCTGATAGCTTCATCATGATATACACATACATACCAGAGACCACCCAGATAACCAGCAACACGACTCCTCCTAAAAGCTTCATCATGATATACACATACATATCAGAGACCACCCAGATAACTAGCAACACGACTCCTCCTGATATTTTCATCATAATATACACGCACATACCAGAGACCATCAAAATAAACAGCAACACGACTCCTCCTGATAGCTTCATTGCAATATACACATACATATCAGAGACCACCCAGATAACCAGCAACACGACTCCTCCTGATAACTTCATCATAACATACACGCACATACCAGAGACCACCCAGATAACGAGCAACACGACTCCTCCTGATAGCTTCATCATTATATACACATACATACCAGATACCACCCAGATAACGAGCAACACGACTCCTCCTGATAGCTTCATCATGATATACACATACATACCAGAGACCACCCAGATAACCAGCAACACGACTCCTCCTGATAGCTTCATCATAGTATACACATACATACCAGAGACCACCCAGATAACCAGCAACACGACTCTTCCTGATAGCTTCATCATAATATACACATACATACCAGAGACCACCCAGATTACCAGCAACACGACTCCTCCTGATAGCTTCATCATAATATACACATACATACCAGAGACCACCCAGATTACCAGCAACACGACTCCTCCTGATAGCTTCATCATAATATTCACAAACATACCATAGACCACTCAGATAACCAGCAACACGACCCCTCCTGATAGCTTCATCATAATATACACATACATACCAGAGACCACCAGATAACCAGCAACACGACTCCTCCTGATAGTTTCATCATAGTATACACATACATACCAGAGACCACCCAGATAACCAGCAACACGACTCCTCCTGATAGCTTCATCATAGTATACACATACATACCAGAGACCACTCAGATAACCAGCAACACGACCCCTCCTGATAGCTTCATCATAATATACACATACATACCAGAGACCACCAGATAACCAGCAACACGACTCCTCCTGATAGTTTCATCATAGTATACACATACATACCAGAGACCACCCAGATAACCAGCAACACGACTCCTCCTGATAGCTTCATCATAGTATACACATACATACCAGAGACCACCCAGATAACCAGCAACACGACTCCTCCTGATAGCTTCATCATAGTATACACATACATACCAGAGACCATCCAGATAACCAGCAACACGACTCCTCCTGATAGCTTCATCATAATATACACATTCATACCAGAGACCACCAGATAACCAGCAACACGACCCCTCCTGATAGCTTCATCATAATATACACATACATACCAGAGACCACCAGATAACCAGCAACACGACTCCTCCTGATAGCTTCATCATAATATACACATACATACCAGAGACCACCAGATAACCAGCAACACGACCCCTCCTGATAGCTTCATCATAATATACACATTCATACCAGAGACCACCCAGATAACCAGCAACACGACTCCTCCTGATAGCTTCATCATAATATACACATACATACCAGAGACCACCCAGATTACCAGCAACACAACTCCTCCTGATAGCTTCATCATAATATTCACAAACATACCATAGACCACTCAGATAACCAGCAACACGACCCCTCCTGATAGCTTCATCATAATATACACATACATACCAGAGACCACCAGATAACCAGCAACACGACTCCTCCTGATAGCTTCATCATAATATACACATACATACCAGAGACCACCCAGATAACTAGCAACACGACTCCTCCTGATAGCTTCATCATAATACACACATACATACCAGAGACCACCCAGATAACCAGCAATACGACACCTCCTGATAGCTTCATCATATTATACACATACATACCAGAGACCACCAGATAACCAGCAACACGACTCCTCCTGATAGCTTCATCATAATATTCACAAACATACCATAGACCACCCAGATTACCAGCAACACGACTCCTCCTGATAGCTTCATCACATTATACACATACATACCAGAGACCACCCAGATAACCAGCAACACGACTCCTCCTGATAACTTCATCATAATATACACATACATACCAGAGACCACCCAGATAACGAACAACACGACTCCTCCTGATAGCTTCATCATAATAAACACATACATACCAGAGACCACCCAGATAACAAGCAACACGACTCCTCCTGATAGCTTCATCATAATATGCACATACATACCAGAGACCACCCAGATAACCAGCAACACGACTCCTCCTGATAGCTTCATCATAATATATACATACATACCTGAGACCACCAAGATTACCAGCAACACGACTCCTCTTGATAGCTTCATCATAATATATACATACATACCAGAGACCACCCAGAAAAACAAAAACACGACTCCCCTAGATAGCTTCATCATAATATACACATACATACCAGAGACCACCCAGATAACCAGCAACACGACTCCTCCTGATAGCTTCATCATAGTATACACATACATACCAGAGACCACCCAGATAACCAGCAACACGTCTCCTCATGATAGCTTCATCATAATATACACATACATACCAGAGACCACTCAGATAACCAGCAACACGACCCCTCCTGATAGCTTCATCATAATATACACATACATACCAGAGAGCACCAGATAACCAGCAACACGACTCCTCCTGATAGTTTCATCATAGTATACACATACATACCAGAGACCACCCAGATAACCAGCAACACGACTCCTCCTGATAGCTTCATCATAGTATACACATACATACCAGAGACCACTCAGATAACCAGCAACACGACCCCTCCTGATAGCTTCATCATAATATACACATACATACCAGAGACCACCCAGATAACCAGCAACACGACTCCTCCTGATAACTTCATCATAATATGCACATTCATACCTGAGACCACCCAGATAACCAGCAACACGACTCCTCCTGATAGCTTCATCATAATGTACACATACATACCAGAGACCACCCAGATAACCAGCAACACGACTCCCCCTGATAGCTTAATCATAATATACACATACATACCAGAGACCACCCAGATAACCAGCAACACGACTCCTCCTGATAGCTTCATCATAGTATACACATACATACCAGAGACCACCAGATAACCAGCAACACGACTCCTCCTGATAGCTTCATCATAATATACACATTCATACCAGAGACCACCAGATAACCAGCAACACGACCACTCCTGATAGCTTCATCATAATATACACATACATACCAGAGACCACCAGATAACCAGCAACACGACTCCTCCTGATAGCTTCACCATAATATACACATACATACCAGAGACCACCAGATAACCAGCAACACGACCCCTCCTGATAGCTTCATCATAATATACACATTCATACCAGAGACCACCCAGATAACCAGCAACACGACTCCTCCTGATAGCTTCATCATAATATACACAAACATACCAGAGACCACCCAGATTACCAGCAACACAACTCCTCCTGATAGCTTCATCATAATATTCACAAACATACCATAGACCACTCAGATAACCAGCAACACGACCCCTCCTGATAGCTTCATCATAATATACACATACATACCAGAGACCACCAGATAACCAGCAACACGACTCCTCCTGATAGCTTCATCATAATATACACATACATACCAGAGACCACCCAGATAACCAGCAACACGACTCCTCCTGATAGCTTCATCATAATATACACATACATACCAGAGACCACCCAGATAACCAGCAATACGACACCTCCTGATAGCTTCATCATATTATGCACATACATACCAGAGACCACCAGATAACCAGCAACACGACTCCTCCTGATAGCTTCATCATAATATTCACAAACATACCATAGACCACTCAGATAACCAGCAACACGACCCCTCCTGATAGCTTCATCATAATATACACATACATACCAGAGACCACCAGATAACCAGCAACACGACTCCTCCTGATAGTTTCATCATAGTATACACATACATACCAGAGACCACCCAGATAACCAGCAACACGACTCCTCCTGATAGCTTCATCATAGTATACACATACATACCAGAGACCACCCAGATAACCAGCAACACGACTCCTCCTGATAGCTTCATCATAGTATACACATACATACCAGAGACCATCCAGATAACCAGCAACACGACTCCTCCTCATAGCTTCATCATAATATACACATTCATACCAGAGACCACCAGATAACCAGCAACACGACCCCTCCTGATAGCTTCATCATAATATACACATACATACCAGAGACCACCAGATAACCAGCAACACGACTCCTCCTGATAGCTTCATCATAATATACACATACATACCAGAGACCACCAGATAACCAGCAACACGACCCCTCCTGATAGCTTCATCATAATATACACATACATACCAGAGACCACCCAGATAACCAGCAACACGACTCCTCCTGATAGCTTCATCATAATATACACATACATACCAGAGACCACCCAGATAACCAGCAACACGACTCCTCCTGATAGCTTCATCATAATATACACATACATACCAGAGACCACCCAGATAACCAACAACACGACTCCTCCTGATAGCTTCATCATAATACACACATACATACCAGAGACCACCCAGATAACCAGCAACACGACTCCTCCTGATAGCTTCATAATAATACACACATACATACCAGAGACCACACAGATAACCAGCAACACGACTCCTCCAGATAGCCTCACAATAGTATACACATACATACCAGAGACCACCCAGATAACCAGCAACACGACTCCTCCTGATAGCTTCATCATAATACACACATACATACCAGAGACCACCCAGATAACCAGCAACACGACTCCTCCTGATAGCTTCATAATAATACACACATACATACCAGAGACCACACAGATAACCAGCAACACGACTCCTCCTGATAGCTTCATCATAATATTCACAAACATACCAGAGACCACCCAGATTACCAGCAACATGAATCCTCCTGATAGCTTCATCATAATATACATTAACATACCAGAGACCACCCAGATAACCAGCAACACGACTCCTCCTGATAGCTTCATCATGATATACACATACATACCAGAGACCACCCAGATAACCAGCAACACGACTCCTCCTCATAGCTTCATCATGATATACACATACATACCAGAGACCACCAAGATAACCACCAACACGACTCCTCCTGATAGCTTCATCATAATACACACATACATACCAGAGACCACCCAGATAACCAGCAACACGACTCCTCCTGATAGCTTCATCATGATATACACATACATACCAGAGACCACCCAGATAACCAGCAACACGACTCCTCCTGATAGCTTCATCATGATATACACATACATACCAGAGACCACCCAGATAACCAGCAACACGACTCCTCCTGATAGCTTCATCATGATATACACATACATACCAGAGACCACCCAGATAACCAGCAACACGACTCCTCCTGATAGCTTCATCATGATATACACATACATACCAGAGACCACCCAGATAACCAGCAACACGACTCCTCCTGATAGCTTCATCATAATATACACATACATACCAGAGACCACCCAGATAACCAGCAACACGACTCCTCCTGATAGCTTCATCATAATATACACATACATACCAGAGACCACCCTGATAACCAGCAACACGACTCCTCCTGATAGCTTCATCATCATATTCACAAACATACCAGAGACCACCCAGATAACCAGCAACACGACCCCTCCTGATAGCTTCATCATGATATACACCTACATACCAGAGACCACCCAGATAACCAGCAACACGACTCCTCCTGATATCTTCATCATAATATACACATACATACCAGAGACCACCCAGATAACCAGCAACACGACTCCTCCTGATAGCTTCATCATAATATACACATACATACCAGAGACCACCCAGATAACCACCAACACGACTCCTCCTGATAGCTTCATCATAATATACACATACATACCAGAGACCACCCAGATAACCAGCAACAAGACTCCTGATAGCTTCATCATAATCTTCACATACATACCAGAGGCCACCCAGATAACCAGCAACACGACTCCTCCTGATAGCTTCATCATAATATACACGCACATACCAGAGACCACCCAGATAACCAGCAACACGACTCCTCCTGATAGCTTCATCATAATATACACATACATACCAGAGACCACCCAGATAACCAGCAACACGACTCCTCCTGATAGCTTCATCATAATATACACATACATACCAGAGACCACCCAGATAACCAGCAACAAGACTCCTGATAGCTTCATCATAATCTTCACATACATACCAGAGACCACCCAGATAACCAGCAACACGACTCCTCCTGATAGTTTCATCATAATATACACATACATACCAGAGACCACCCAGATAGCCAGCAACACGACTCCTTCTGATAGCTTCATCATTATATACACATACATACCAGAGACCACCCAGATAACCAGCAACACGACTCCTCCTGATAGCTTCATCATAATATACACATACATACCAGAGACCACCCAGATTACCAGCAACAAGAATCCTCCTGATAGCTTCATCATAATATACACATACATACCAGATACCACCCTGATAACCAGCAACACGACTCCTCCTGATAGCTTCATCATAATATACACGTACATACCAGAGACCACCGAGATAACCAGCAACACGACTCCTCCTGATAGCTTCATCATAATATACACATACATACCAGAGACCACCCAGATAACCAGCAACACGACTCCTCCTGATAGCTTCATCATAATATAAACATACATACCAGAGACCACCCAGATAACCAGCAACACGACTCCTCCTGATAGCTTCATCATAATATACACGTACATACCAGAGACCACCGAGATAACCAGCAACACGACTCCTCCTGATAGCTTCTTCATAATATACACATACATACCAGAGACCCCCCAGATAACCAGCAACACGACTCCTCCTGATAGCTTCATCATAATATACACATACATACCAGAGACCACCCAGATTACCAGCAACAAGAATCCTCCTGATAGCTTCATCATAATATACACATACATACCAGATACCACCCTGATAACCAGCAACACGACTCCTCCTGATAGCTTCATCATAATATAAACATACATACCAGAGACCACCCAGATAACCAGCAACACGACTCCTCCTGATAGCTTCATCATAATATACACGTACATACCAGAGACCACCGAGATAACCAGCAACACGACTCCTCCTGATAGCTTCTTCATAATATACACATACATACCAGAGACCCCCCAGATAACCAGCAACACGACTCCTCCTGATAGCTTCATCATAATATACACATACATACCAGAGACCACCCAGATTACCAGTAACAAGAATCCTCCTGATAGCTTCATCATAATATACACATACATACCAGAGACCACCGAGATAACCAGCAACACGACTCTTCCTGATAGCTTCATCATAATATACACATACATACCAGAGACCACCCTGATAACCAGCAACACGACTCCTCCTGATAGCTTCATCATAATATACACGTACATACCAGAGACCACCGAGATAACCAGCAACACGACTCCTCCTGATAGCTTCATCATAATATACACATACATACCAGAGACCACCCAGATAACCAGCAACACGACTCCTCCTGATAGCTTCATCATAATATAAACATACATACCAGAGACCACCCAGATAACCAGCAACACGACTCCTCCTGATAGCTTCATCATAATATACACGTACATACCAGAGACCACCGAGATAACCAGCAACACGACTCCTCCTGATAGCTTCTTCATAATATACACATACATACCAGAGACCCCCCAGATAACCAGCAACACGACTCCTCCTGATAGCTTCATCATAATATACACATACATACCAGAGACCACCCAGATTACCAGCAACAAGAATCCTCCTGATAGCTTCATCATAATATACACATACATACCAGAGACCACCCAGATTACCAGCAACAAGAATCCTCCTGATAGCTTCATCATAATATACACATACATACCAGATACCACCCTGATAACCAGCAACACGACTCCTCCTGATAGCTTCATCATAATATACACGTACATACCAGAGACCACCGAGATAACCAGCAACACGACTCCTCCTGATAGCTTCATCATAATATACACATACATACCAGAGACCACCCAGATAACCAGCAACACGACTCCTCCTGATAGCTTCATCATAATATAAACATACATACCAGAGACCACCCAGATAACCAGCAACACGACTCCTCCTGATAGCTTCATCATAATATACACATACATACCAGAGACCACCCAGATAACCAGCAACACGACTCCTCCTGATAGCTTCATCATAATATACACATACATACCAGAGACCACCCAGATAACCAGCAATACGACTCCTCCTGATAGCTTCATCATATTATACACATACATACCAGAGACCACCAGATAACCAGCAACACGACTCCTCCTGATAGCTTCATCATAATATTCACAAACATACCATAGACCACCCAGATTACCAGCAACACGACTCCTCCTGATAGCTTCATCATAATATACACGTACATACCAGAGACCACCCAGATAACCAGCAACACGATTCCTCCTGATAGCTTCATCGTAATATACACATACATACCAGAGACCCCCCAGATAACTAGCAACACGACTCCTCCTCATAGCTTCATCATAATATACACATACATACCAGAGATCACCCAGAAAACAGGCAACACGACTCCTCCTGATAGTTTCATCATAATATACACATACATACCAGAGACCCCCCAGATAACTAGCAACACGACTCCTCCTCATAGCTTCATCATAATATACACATACATACCAGAGATCACCCAGAAAACAGGCAACACGACTCCTCCTGATAGTTTCATCATAATATACACATACATACCAGAGACCACCCAGATAACCAGCAACACGACTCCTCCTCATAGCTTCATCATAATATACACGTACATACCAGAGATCACCCAGATAACAGGCAACACGACTTCTCCTGATAGCTTCATCATAATGTACACATACATACCAGAGACGACACAGATAACCAGCAACACGTCTCCTCCTGATAGCTTCATCATATTATACACATACATACCAGAGACCACCCAGATAACCAGCAACACGACTCCTCCTGATAGCTTCATCATGATATACACGCACATACCAGAGACCATCCAAATAACCAGCAACACGACTCCTCCTGATAGCTTCATCGTAATATACACATACATATCAGAGACCACCCAGATAACCAGCAACACGACTCCTCCTGTTAGCTTCATCATAATATACACATACATATCAGAGACCACCCAGATAACGAGCAACACGACTCCTCCTGATAGCTTCATCATTATATACACATACATACCAGAGACCACCCAGATAACCAGCAACACGACTCCTCCTGATAGCTTCATCATTATATACACATACATACCTGAGACCACCCAGATAACCACCAACACGACTCCTCCTGATAGCTTCATCATTATATACACGTACATACCAGAGACCACCCAGATAACCAGCAACACGATTCCTCCTGATAGCTTCATCATAATATACACATACATACCAGAGACCACCCAGACAACCAGCAACACGACTCCTCCTGATAGCTTCATCATAATATACACATACATACCAGAGACCACCCAGATAACCAGCAACACGACTCCTCCTGATAGCTTCATCATAATATACACATACATATCAGAGACCACCCAGATAACCAGCAACACGACTCCTCCTGTTAGCTTCATCATAATATACACATACATATCAGAGACCACCCAGATAACGAGCAACACGACTCCTCCTGATAGCTTCATCATTATATACACATACATACCATAGACCACCCAGATAACCATCAACATGACTCCTCCTGATAGCTTCATCATTATATACACATACATACCTGAGACCCCCCAGATAACCAGCAACACGACTCCTCCTGATAGCTTCATCATAATATACACATACATACCAGAGACCACCCAGATAACCAGCAACACGACCCCTCCTGATAGCTTCATCATAATATACACATACATACCAGAGACCACCCAGATAACCAGCAACACGACTCCTCCTGATAGCTTCATCATAATATACACATACATACCTGAGACCACCCAGATAACCAGCAACACGACTCCTCCTGATAGCTTCATCAAAATATACACATACATACCAGAGACCACCCAGATAACCAACAACACGACTCCTCCTGATAGCTTCATCATAGTATACACATACATACCAGAGACCACCCAGATAACCAGCAACACGACTCCTCCTGATAGATTCATCATAATATACACATACATACCAGAGACCACCCAGATAACCAGCAACACGACTCCTCATGATAGCTTCATCATAATATACACATACATACCAGAGACCACCCAGATAACCAGCAACACGACTCCTCCTGATAACTTCATCATAATATACACATACATACCAGAGACCACCCAGATTACCAGCAACACGACTCCTCCTGATAGCTTCACAATAATATACACGTACATACCAGAGACCACCCAGATAACAAGCAACACGACTCCTCCTGATAGCTTCATCATGATATACACATACATACCAGAGACCACCCAGATAACCAGCAACACGACTCCTCCTGATAGCTTCATCATTATATACAAATACGTACCTGAGACCACCCAGATCACCAGCAACACGACTCCTCCTGATAGCTTCATCATAATATACACAAACAAATCAGAGACCACCCAGATAACCAGCAACACGACTCCTCATGATAGCTTCATCATTATATACACATACATACCTGAGACCACCCAGATCACCAGCAACACGACTCCTCCTGATAACTTCATCATGATATACACAAACATATCAGAGACCACCCAGATAACCAGCAACACGACTCCTCCTGATAACGTCATCGTAATATACACGCACATACCAGAGACCACCCAGATAACGAGCTCGAGCAACACGACTCCTCCTGATAGCTTCATCATAATATACACATTCATACCAGAGACCACCCAGATAACAAGCAACACGACTCCTCCCCATAGCTTCATCATAATATACACATACATACCAGAGACCACCCAGATTACCAGCAACACGACTCCTCCTGATAGCTTCATCATTATATACAAATACGTACCTGAGACCACCCAGATCACCAGCAACACGACTCCTCCTGATAGCTTCATCATAATATACACAAACAAATCAGAGACCACCCAGATAACCAGCAACACGACTCCTCCTGATAGATTCATCATAATATACACATACATATCAGAGACCACCCAGATAACCAGCAACACGACTCCTCCTGATAGCTTCATCATAATATACACATACATACCAGAGACCACCCAGATAACCAGCAACACGACTCCTCCTGATAGCTTCATCATAATATACACATACATACCAGAGACCACCCAGATAACCAGCAACACGACTCCTCCTGATAGCTTCATCATAATATACACATACATACCAGAGACCACCCAGATAACCAGCAACACGACTCCTCCTGATAGCTTCATCATTATATACACATACATATCAGAGACCACAAGATAACCAGCAACACGACTCCTCCTGATAGCTTCATCATAGTATACACATACATACCAGATACCATCCAGATAACCAGCAACACGACTCCTCCTGATAGCTTCATCATGATATATACATACATACCAGAGACCACCCAGATAACCAGCAACACGACTCCTCCTGATAACTTCATCATAACATACACGCACATACCAGAGACCACCCAGATAACGAGCAACACGACTCCTCCTGATAGCTTCATCATTATATACACATACATACCAGATAGCACCCAGATAACGAGCAACACGACTCCTCCTGATAGCTTCATCATGATATACACATACATACCAGAGACCACCCAGATAACCAGCAACACGACTCCTCCTGATAGTTTCATCATAGTATACACATACATACCAGAGACCACCCAGATAACCAGCAACACGACTCTTCCTGATAGCTTCATCATAATATACACATACATACCAGAGACCACCCAGATTACCAGCAACACGACTCCTCCTGATAGCTTCATCATAATATACACATACATACCAGAGACCACCCAGATTACCAGCAACACGACTCCTCCTGATAGCTTCATCATGATATACACATACATATCAGAGACCACCCAGATAACTAGCAACACGACTCCTCCTGATAGCTTCATCATAATATACACGCACATACCAGAGACCATCCAAATAAACAGCAACACGACTCCTCCTGATAGCTTCATTGCAATATACACATACATATCAGAGACCACCCAGATAACCAGCAACACGACTCCTCCTGATAACTTCATCATAACATACACGCACATACCAGAGACCACCCAGATAACGAGCAACACGACTCCTCCTGATAGCTTCATCATTATATACACATACATACCAGATACCACCCAGATAACGAGCAACACGACTACTCCTGATAGCTTCATCATGATATACACATACATACCAGAGACCACCCAGATAACCAGCAACACGACTCCTCCTGATAGTTTCATCATAGTATACACATACATACCAGAGACCACCCAGATAACCAGCAACACGACTCTTCCTGATAGCTTCATCATAATATACACATACATACCAGAGACCACCCAGATTACCAGCAACACGACTCCTCCTGATAGCTTCATCATAATATACACATACATACCAGAGACCACCCAGATTACCAGCAACACGACTCCTCCTGATAGCTTCATCATAATATTCACAAACATACCATAGACCACCAAGATAACCAGCAACACGACTCCTCCTGATAGCTTCATCATAATATATACATACATACCAGAGACCACCCAGATAACCAGAAACACGACTCCCCCCGATAGCTTCATCATAATATACACATACATACCAGAGACCACCCAGATAACCAGCAACACGACTCCTCCTGATAGCTTCATCATAGTATACACATACATACCAGAGACCACCCAGATAACCAGCAACACGTCTCCTCATGATAGCTTCATCATAATATACACATACATACCAGAGACCACCCAGATAACCAGCAACACGACTCCTCCTGATAACTTCATCATAATATGCACATACATACCTGAGACCACCCAGATAACCAGCAACACGACTCCTCCTGATAGCTTCATCATAATGTACACATACATACCAGAGACCACCCAGATAACCAGCAACACGACTCCCCCTGATAGCTTAATCATAATATACACATACATACCAGAGACCACCCAGATAACCAGCAACACGACTCCTCCTGATAGTTTCATCATAGTATACACATACATACCAGAGACCACCCAGATAACCAGCAACACGTCTCCTCATGATAGCTTCATCATAATATACACATACATACCAGAGACCACCCAGATAACCAGCAACACGACTCCTCCTGATAACTTCATCATAATATACACATACATATCAGAGACCACCCAGATAACCAGCAACACGACTCCTCCTGATAGCTTCATCATAATATACACATACATACCAGAGACCACCCAGATGACCAGCAACACGACTCCTCCTGATAGCTTCATCATAATATACACATACATACCAAAAACCATCAAGATAACCAGCAACACGACTCCTCCTGATAGCTTCATCATTATATACACATACATACCAGAGACCAAACAGATAACCAGCAACACGACTCCTCCTGATAACTTCATCATAATATACACATACATATCAGAGACCACCCAGATAACCAGCAACACGACTCCTCCTGATAGCTTCATCACATTATACACATACATACCAGAGACCACCCAGATAACCAGCAACACGACTCCTCCTGATAACTTCATCATAATATACACATACATATCAGAGACCACCAAGATAACCAGCAACACGACTCCTCCTGATAGCTTCATCATAATATACATATACATACCAGAGACCACCCAGATAACCAGCAACACGACTCCTCCTGATAGCTTCATCATAATATACACATACATACCAGAGACCACCCAGATAACGAGCCACACGACTCCTCCTGAGAGCTTCATCATAATATTCACAAACATACCATAGACCACCCAGATAACCAGCAACACGACTCCTCCTGATAACTTCATCATAATATACACATACATACCAGAGACCACCCAGATAACCAGCAACACGTCTCCTCATGATAGCTTCATCATAGTATACACATACAAACCAGAGACCACCCAGATAACGAGCAACACGACTCCTCCTGATAGCTTCATCATAATATACACATACATACCATAGACCACCCAGATAACCATCAACACGAATCCTCCTGATAGCTTCATCATTATATACACATACATACCAGAGACCACCCAGATAACCAGCGATACGACTCCTCCTGATAGCTTCATCATTATATACACATACATACCAGAGACCACCCAGATAACCAGCAACACGACTCCTCCTGATAGCTTCATCATAATATACACATACATACCAGAGACCACCCAGATAACCAGCAACACGACTCCTCCTGATAGCTTCATCATTATATACACATACATACCAGAGACCACCCAGATAACCAGCAACACGACTCCTCCTCATAGCTTCATCATGATATGCACATACATACCAGAGACCACCCAGATAACCAGCAACACGACTCCTCCTGATAGCTTCATCATAATATACACATACATACCAGAGACCACCCAGATAACTAGCCACACGACTCCTCCTGAGAGCATCATCATAATATTCACAAACATACCATAGACCACCCAGATTACCAGCGACACGACTCCTCCTGATAGCTTCATCATGATATACACAAACATACCATAGACCACCCAGATAACCAGCAACACGAATCCTCCTGATAGCTTCATCATGATATACACAAACATACCAGAGACCACCCAGATAACCAGCAACACGACTCCTCCTGATAGCTTCATCATTATATACACATACATACCAGAGACCACCCAGATAACCAGCAATACGACTCCTCCTGATAGCTTCATCATTATATACACATACATACCAGAGACCACCCAGATAACCAGCAACACGACTCCTCCTGATAGCTTCATCATAATATACACATACATACCAGAGACCACCCAGATAACCAGCAACACGACTCCTCCTGATAGCTTCATCATTATATACACATACATACCAGAGACCACCCAGATAACCAGCAATACGACTCCTCCTGATAGCTTCATCATTATATACACATACATACCAGAGACCACCCAGATAACCAGCAACACGACTCCTCCTCATAGCTTCATCATGATATGCACATACATACCAGAGACCACCCAGATAACCAGCAACACGACTCCTCCTGATAGCTTCATCATAATATACACATACATACCAGAGACCACCCAGATAACTAGCCACACGACTCCTCCTGAGAGCTTCATCATAATATTCACAAACATACCATAGACCACCCAGATTACCAGCGACACGACTCCTCCTGATAGCTTCATCATGATATACACAAACATACCATAGACCACCCAGATAACCAGCAACACGAATCCTCCTGATAGCTTCATCATGATATACACAAACATACCAGAGACCACCCAGATAACCAGCAACACGACTCCTCCTGATAACCTCATCATAATATACACATACATACCAGAGACCACACAGATAACGAGCAACACGACTCCTCCTGATAGCTCATCATAATAAACACATACATACTAGAGACCACCCAGATAACAAGCAACACGACTCCTCCTGATAGCTTCATCATAATATGCACATACATACCTGAGACCACCCAGATAACCAGCAACACGACTCCTCCTGATAGCTTCATCATAATATACACATACATACCAGAGACCACCCATATAACCAGCAACACGACTCCCCCTGATAGCTTAATCATAATATACACATACATACCAGAGACCACCCAGATAACCAGCAACACGACTCCTCCTGATAGCGTCATCATCATATACACATACATACCATAGACCACCCAGATAACCATCAACACGACTCCTCCTGATTGCTTCATCATAGTATACACATACATACCAGAGTCCACCCAAATAACCATCAACACGACTCCTCCTGATAGCTTCATCACATTATACACATACATACCAGAGACCACCCAGATAACGAGCAACACGACTCCTCCTGATAGCTTCATCATTATATACACATACATACCAGAGACCACGCTGATAACCAGCAATACGACTCCTCCTGATAGCTTCATCATTATATACACATACATACCAGAGACCACCCAGATAACCAGCAACAAGACTCTTCCTGATAGCTTCATCATAATATACACATACATACCAGAGACCACCCAGATAACCAGCAACACGACTCCTCCTGATAGCTTCATCATAGTATACACATACATACCAGAGACCACCCAGATAACCATCAACACGACTCCTCATGATAGCTTCATCATAATATACACATTCATACCAGTAACCACCCAGATAACCAGCAATACGACTCCTCCTGACAGCTTCATCATAATATACACATACATACCAGAGACCACCCAGATAACCAGCAACACGACTCCTCCTGATAGCTTCAACATAATATACACATACATACCAGAGACCACCCAGATAACCAGCAACACGACTCCTCCTGATAGCTTCATCATAATATACACATACATACCAGAGACCACCTAGATAACCAGCAACACGACTCCTCCTGATAGCTTCATCATAATATACACATACATACCAGAGACCACCCAGATAACCAGCAACACGACTCCTCCTGATAGCTTCATCATAATATACACATACATACCAGAGACCACCCAGATAACGAGCCACACGACTCCTCCTGAGAGCTTTATCATAATATTCACAAACATACCATAGACCACCCAGATTACCAGCAACACGACTCCTCCTGATAGCTTCATCATGATATACACAAACGTACCATAGACCACCCAGATAACCAGCAACACGAATCCTCCTGATAGCTTCATCATGATATACACAAACATACCAGAGACCACCCAGATAACCAGCAACACGACTCCTCCTGATAACTTAATCATGATATACACATACATACCAGAGACCACCCAGATAACGAGCAACACGACTCCTCCTGATAGCTTCATCATAATAAACACATACATACCAGAGACCACCCAGATAACAAGCAACACGACTCCTCCTGATAGCTTCATCATAATATGCACATACATACCTGAGACCACCCAGATAACCAGCAACACGACTCCTCCTGATAGCTTCATCATAATATACACATACATACCAGAGACCACCCAGATACACAGCAACACGACTCCCCCTGATAGCTTAATCATAATATACACATACATACCAAAGACCACCCAGATAACCAGCAACACGACTCCTCCTTATAGATTCATCATAATATACACATACATACCAGAGACCACCCAGATAACCAGCAACACGACTCCTCCTGATTGCTTCATCATAGTATAAACATACATACCAGAGACCACCCAGATAACCAGCAACACGTCTCCTCATGATAGCTTCATCATAATATACACATACATACCAGAGACCACCCAGATAACCAGCAACACGACTCCTCCTGATAGCTTCATCATTATATACACATACATACCAGAGACCACCCAGATAACCAGCAATACGACTCCTCCTGATAGCTTCATCATTATATACACATACATACCAGAGACCACCCAGATAACCAGCAACACGACTCTTCCTGATAGCTTCATCATAATATACACATACATACCAGAGACCACCCAGATAACCAGCAACACGACTCCTCCTGATAGCTTCATCATAGTATACACATACATACCAGAGACCACCCAGATAACCATCAACACGACTCCTCCTCATAGCTTCATCATAATATACACATACATACCAGAGACCACCCAGATAACCAGCAACACGACTCCTCCTGATAGCTTCATCATAATATACACATACATACCAGAGACCACCCAGATAACCAGCAACACGACTCCTCATGATAGCTTCATCATAATATACACATACATACCAGAGACCACCTAGATAACCAGCAACACGACTCCTCCTGATAGCTTCATCATAATATACACATACATACCAGAGACCACCCAGATAACGAGCAACACGACTCCTCCTGATAGCTTCATCATAATATACACATACATACCAGAGACCACCCAGATAACGAGCAACACGACACCTCCTGATAGCTTCATCATAATATACACATACATACCAGAGACCACCCAGATAACCAGCAACACGACTCCTCCTGACAGCTTCATCATAATATGCACATACATACCTGAGACCACCCAGATAACCAGCAACACGACTCCTCCTGATAACTTCATCATAATATACACATACATATCAGAGACCACCCAGATAACCAGCAACACGACTCCTCCTGATAGCTTCATCATAATATACACATACATACCAGAGACCACCCAGATAACCAGCAACACGACTCCTCCTGATAACTTCATCATAATATACACATACATATCAGAGACCACCCAGATAACCAGCAACACGACTCCTCCCCATAGCTTCATCATAATATACACATACATACCAGAGACCACCCAGATAACCAGCAACACGACTCCTCCTGATAGCTTCATCATAATATACACATACATACCAGAGACCACCCAGATAACCAGCAACACGACCCCTCCTGATAGCTTCATCATGATATACACATACATACCAGAGACCACCCAGATAACCAGCAACACGACTACCCCTGATAGCTTAATCATAATATACACATACATACCAAAGACCACCCAGATAACCAGCAACACGACTCCTCCTTATAGATTCATCATAATATACACATACATACCAGAGACCACCCAGATAACCAGCAACACGACTCCTTCTGATTGCTGCATCATAGTATAAACATAAATACCAGAGACCACCCAGATAACCAGCAACACGTCTCCTCATGATAGCTTCATCATAATATACACATACATACCAGAGACCACCCAGATAACCAGCAACACGACTCCTCCTGATAACTTCATCATAATATACACATACATATCAGAGACCACCCAGATAACCAGCAACACGACTCCTCCTGATAGCTTCATCATAATATACACATACATACCAGAGACCACCCAGATAACCAGCAACACGACTCCTCCTGATAACTTCATCATAATATACACATACATATCAGAGACCACCCAGATTACCAGTAACACGACTCCTCCTGATAGCTTCATCATAATATACACATACATACCAGAGACCACCCAGATAACCAGCAACACGACTCCTCCTGATAACTTCATCATAATATACACATACATACCAGAGACCACCCAGATAACCATCAACACGACTCCTCCTGATAGCTTCATCATTATATACACATACATACCAGAGTCCACCCAGATAACCATCAACACGACTCCTCCTGATAGCTTCATCACATTATACACATACATAACAGAGACCACCCAGATAACGAGCAACACGACTCCTTCTGATAGCTTCATCATTATATACACATACATACCAGAGACCACCCAGATAACCAGCAATACGACTTCTCCTGATAGCTTCATCATTATATACACATACATACCAGAGACCACCCAGATAACCAGCAACACGACTCCTCCTGATAACTTCATCATAATATACACATACATATCAGAGACCACCCAGATAACCAGCAACACGACTCCTCCTGATAGCCTCATCATCATATACACATACATACCATAGACCACCCAGATAACCAGCAACACGACTCATTCTGATAGCTTCATCATTATATACACATACATACCATAGACCACCCAGATAACCATCAACATGACTCCTCCTGATAGCTTCATCATTATATACACATACATACCAGAGTCCACCCAGATAACCATCAACACGACTCCTCCTGATAGCTTCATCACATTATACACATACATACCAGAGACCACCCAGATAACGAGCCACACGACTCCTCCTGAGAGCTTCATCATAATATTCACAAACATACCATAGACCACCCAGATAACCAGCAATAAGACTCCTCCTGATAGCTTCATCATTATATACACATACATATCAGAGACCACCCACATAACCAGCAACACGACTCCTCCTGATAGCTTCATCATAATATACACATACATACCAGAGACCACCCAGATAACCAGCAACACGACTCCTCCTGATAACTTCATCATAATATACACATACATATCAGAGACCACCCAGATAACCAGCAACACGACTCCTCCTGATAGCCTCATCATCATATACACATACATACCATAGACCACCCAGATAACCAGCAACACGACTCATTCTGATAGCTTCATCATTATATACACATACATACCATAGACCACCCAGATAACCATCAACATGACTCCTCCTGATAGCTTCATCATTATATATACATACATACCAGAGTCCACCCAGATAACCATCAACACGACTCCTCCTGATAGCTTCATCACATTATACACATACATACCAGAGACCACCCAGATAACGAGCCACACGACTCCTCCTGAGAGCTTCATCATAATATTCACAAACATACCATAGACCACCCAGATAACCAGCAACACGACTCCTCCTGATAGCTTCATCATAATATACACATACATACCAGAGACCACCCAGATAACCAGCAACACGTCTCCTCATGATAGCTTCATCATAATATACACATACATACCAGAGACCACCCAGATAACGAGCAACACGACTCCTTCTGATAGCTTCATCATTATATACACATACATACCAGATACCACCCAGATAACCAGCAATACGACTCCTCCTGATAGCTTCATCATTATATACACATACATACCAGAGACCACCCAGATAACCAGCAACACAACTCCTCCTGATAGCTTCATCATGATATACACATACATACCAGAGACCACCCAGATAACGAGCCACACGACTCCTCCTGAGAGCTTCATCATAATATTCACAAACATACCATAGACCACCAAGATTACCAGCAACACGACTCCTCCTGATAGCTTCATCATGATATACACAAACATACGATAGACCACCCAGATTACCAGCAACACGACTCCTCCTGATAGCTTAATCATAATATTCACAAACATACCATAGACCACTCAGATTACCAGCAACACCACTCCTCCTGATAACTTCATTATAATATTCACAAACATACCATAGACCACCCAGATTACCAGCAACACGACTCCTCCTGATAGCTTCATCATGATATACACAAACATACCATAGACCACCCAGATTACCAGCAACACGACTCCTCCTGATAGCTTCATCATGATATACACAAACATACCAGAGACCACCCAGATAACCAGCTAAACGACTCCTCCTGATAGCTTCATCATAATATTCACAAACATACCATAGACCACCCAGATAACCAGCAACACGACTCATTCTGATAGCTTCATCATTATATACACATACATACCATAGACCACCCAGATAACCATCAACATGACTCCTCCTGATAGCTTCATCATTATATATACATACATACCAGAGTCCACCCAGATAACCATCAACACGACTCCTCCTGATAGCTTCATCACATTATACACATACATACCAGAGACCACCCAGATAACGAGCCACACGACTCCTCCTGAGAGCTTCATCATAATATTCACAAACATACCATAGACCACCCAGATAACCAGCAACACGACTCCTCCTGATAGCTTCATCATAATATACACATACATACCAGAGACCACCCAGATAACCAGCAACACGTCTCCTCATGATAGCTTCATCATAATATACACATACATACCAGAGACCACCCAGATAACGAGCAACACGACTCCTTCTGATAGCTTCATCATTATATACACATACATACCAGATACCACCCAGATAACCAGCAATACGACTCCTCCTGATAGCTTCATCATTATATACACATACATACCAGAGACCACCCAGATAACCAGCAACACAACTCCTCCTGATAGCTTCATCATGATATACACATACATACCAGAGACCACCCAGATAACGAGCCACACGACTCCTCCTGAGAGCTTCATCATAATATTCACAAACATACCATAGACCACCAAGATTACCAGCAACACGACTCCTCCTGATAGCTTCATCATGATATACACAAACATACCATAGACCACCCAGATTACCAGCAACACGACTCCTCCTGATAGCTTCATCATAATATTCACAAACATACCATAGACCACTCAGATTACCAGCAACACCACTCCTCCTGATAACTTCATTATAATATTCACAAACATACCATAGACCACCCAGATTACCAGCAACACGACTCCTCCTGATAGCTTCATCATGATATACACAAACATACCATAGACCACCCAGATTACCAGCAACACGACTCCTCCTGATAGCTTCATCATGATATACACAAACATACCAGAGACCACCCAGATAACCAGCTAAACGACTCCTCCTGATAGCTTCATCATAATATTCACAAACATACCATAGACCACCCAGATAACCAGCAACACGACTCCTCCTGATAACTTCATCATAATATACACATACATACCAGAGACCACCCAGATAACCAGCAACACGACTCCTCCTGATAGCTTCATCATTATATACACATACATACCAGAGACCACCCAGATAACCAGCAATACGACTCCTCCTGATAGCTTCATCATTATATACACATACATACCAGAGACCACCCAGATAACCAGCAACACAACTCCTCCTGATAGCTTCATCATGATATACACAAACATACCAGAGACCACACAGATAACGAGCCACACGACTCCTCCTGAGAGCTTCATCATAATATTCACAAACCTACCATAGACCACCAAGGTAACCAGCAACACGACTCCTCCTGATAGCTTCATCATGATATGCACAAACATACCAGAGACCACCCAGATAACCATCAACACGACTCCTCCTGATAGCTTCATCACATTATACACATACATACCAGAGACCACCCAGATAACGAGCCACACGACTCCTCCTGAGAGCTTCATCATAATATTCACAAACATACCATAGACCACCCAGATAACCAGCAACACGACTCCTCCTGATAACTTCATCATAATATACACATACATACCAGATACCACCCAGATAACCAGCAACACGTCTCCTCATGATAGCTTCATCATAGTATACACATACATACCAGAGACCACCCAGATAACCATCAACACGACTCCTTCTGATAGCTTCATCATTATATACACATACATACCAGAGACCACCCAGATAACCAGCAATACGACTCCTCCTGATAGCTTCATCATTATATACACATACATACCAGAGACCACCCAGATAACCAGCAACACGACTCCTCCTGATAGCTTCATCATAATATACACATACATACCAGAGACCACCCAGATAACCAGCAACACGACTCCTCCTGATAGCTTCATCATTATATACACATACATACCAGAGACCACCCAGATAACCAGCAATACGACTCCTCCTGATAGCTTCATCATTATATACACATACATACCAGAGACCACCCAGATAACCAGCAACACGACTCCTCCTCATAGCTTCATCATGATACGCACATACATACCAGAGACCACCCAGATAACCAGCAACACGACTCCTCCTGATAGCTTCATCATATATACACATACATACCAGAGACCACCCAGATAACGAGCCACACGACTCCTCCTGAGAGCTTCATCATAATATTCACAAACATACCATAGACCACCCAGATTACCAGCAACACGACTCCTCCTGATAGCTTCATCATGATATACACAAACATACCATAGACCACCCAGATAACCAGCAACACGAATCCTCCTGATAGCTTCATCATGATATACACAAACATACCAGAGACCACCCAGATAATCAGCAACACGACTCCTCCTGATAACTTCATCATAATATACACATACATACCAGAGACCACACAGATAACGAGCAACACGACTCCTCCTGATAGCTCATCATAATAAACACATACATATTAGAGACCACCCAGATAACAAGCAACACGACTCCTCCTGATAGCTTCATCATAATAGCCACATACATACCTGAGGCCACCCAGATAACCAGCAACACGACTCCTCCTGATAGCTTCATCATAATATACACATACATACCAGAGACCACCCATATAACCAGCAACACGACTCCCCCTGATAGCTTAATCATAATATACACATACATACCAGAGACCACCCAGATAACCAGCAACACGACTCCTCCTGATAGCTTCATCATCATATACACATACATACCATAGACCACACAGATAACCATCAACACGACTCCTCCTGATTGCTTCATCATAGTATACACATACATACCAGAGTCCACCCAGATAACCATCAACACGACTCCTCCTGATAGCTTCATCACATTATACACATACATACCAGAGACCAACCAGATAACGAGCAACACGACTCCTCCTGATAGCTTCATCATTATATACACATACATACCAGAGACCACCCAGATAACCAGCAATACGACTCCTCCTGATAGCTTCATCATTATATACACATACAAACCCGAGACCACCCAGATAACCAGCAACAAGACTCTTCCTGATAGCTTCATCATAATATACACATACATACCAGAGACCACCCAGATAACCAGCAACACGACTCCTCCTGATAGCTTCATCATTGTATACACATACATACCAGAGACCACCCAGATAACCATCAACACGACTCCTCCTCATAGCTTCATCATAATATACACATACATACCAGAGACCACCTAGATAACCAGCAACACGACTCCTCCTGATAGCTTCATCATTATATACACATACATACCAGAGACCACCCAGATAACCAGCAACACGACTCCTCCTGATAGCTTCATCATAATATACACATACATACCAGAGACCACCCAGATAACGAGCCACACGACTCCTCCTGAGAGCTTTATCATAATATTCACAAACATACCATAGACCACCCAGATTACCAGCAACACGACTCCTCCTGATAGCTTCATCATAATATACACATACATACCAGAGACCACCCAGATAACCAGCAACACGACTCCTCCTGACAGCTTCATCATAATATGCACATACATACCTGAGACCACCCAGATAACCAGTAACACGACTCCTCCTGATAGCTTCATCATAATATACACATACATACCAGAGACCACCCAGATAACCAGCAACACGACTCCCCGTGATAGCTTAATCATAATATACACATACATACCAAAGACCACCCAGATAACCAGCAACACGACTCCTCCTTATATATTCATCATAATATACACATACATACCAGAGACCACCCAGATAACCAGCAACACGACTCCTCCTGATAACTTCATCATAATATACACATACATATCAGAGACCACCCAGATAACCAGCAACACGACTCCTCCTGATAGCTTCATCATAATATACACATACATACCAGAGACCACCCAGATAACCACCAACACGACTCCTCCTGATAGCTTCATCATAATATACACATACATACCAGAGACCACCCAGATAACCAGCAACACGGCTCCTCCTGAGAGCTTCATCATAATATTCACATACATATCCGAGACCACCAGATTACCAGCAACACGACTCCTCCTGATAGCTTCATCATAATATACACATACATAACAGAGACCACCCAGATAACAAGAAACACGTCTCCTCCTGATAGCTTCATCATAATATACACATACATACCATAGACGACCCAGATAACCAGCAACACGACTCCTCCTGATAGCTTCATCATCATATACACATACATACCATAGACGACCCAGATAACCATCAACACGACTCCTCCTGATAGCTTCATCATTATATACACATACATACCAGAGTCCACCCAGATAACCATCAACACGACTCCTCCTGATAGCCTCATCATCATATACACATACATACCATAGACCACCCAGATAACCAGCAACACGACTCATTCTGATAGCTTCATCATTATATACACATACATACCATAGACCACCCAGATAACCATCAACATGACTCCTCCTGATAGCTTCATCATTATATACACATACATACCAGAGTCCACCCAGATAACCATCAACACGACTCCTCCTGATAGCTTCATCACATTATACACATACATACCAGAGACCACCCAGATAACGAGCCACACGACTCCTCCTGAGAGCTTCATCATAATATTCACAAACATACCATAGACCACCCAGATAACCAGCAACACGACTCCTCCTGATAACTCCATCATAATATACACATACATACCAGAGACCACCCAGATAACCAGCAACACGTCTCCTCATGATAGCTTCATCATTATATACACATACATACCAGAGACCACCCAGATAACCAGCAACAAGACTCTTCCTGATAGCTTCATCATAATATACACATACATACCAGAGACCACCCAGATAACCAGCAACACGACTCCTCCTGATAGCTTCATCATAGTATACACATACATACCAGAGACCACCCAGATAACCATCAACACGACTCCTCCTCATAGCTTCATCATAATATACACATACATACCAGAGACCACCCAGATAACCAGCAACACGACTCCTCCTGATAGCTTCAACATAATATACACATACATACCAGAGACCACCCAGATAACCAGCAACACAACTCCTCCTGATAGCTTCATCATAATATACACATACATACCAGAGACCACCTAGATAACCAGAAACACGACTCCTCCTGATAGCTTCATCATAATATACACATACATACCAGAGACCACCCAGATAACCAGCAACACGACTCCTCCTGATAGCTTCATCATAATATACACATACATACCAGAGACCACCCAGATAACGAGCCACACGACTCCTCCTGAGAGCTTTATCATAATATTCACAAACATACCATAGACCACCCAGATTACCAGCAACACGACTCCTCCTCATAGCTTCATCATAATATACACATACATACCAGAGACCACCCAGATAACCAGCAACACGACTCCTCCTGACAGCTTCATCATAATATGCACATACATACCTGAGACCACCCAGATAACCAGTAACACGACTCCTCCTGATAGCTTCATCATAATATACACATACATACCAGAGACCACCCAGATAACCAGCAACACGACTCCCCCTGATAGCTTAATCATAATATACACATACATACCAAAGACCACCCAGATAACCAGCAACACCACTCCTCCTTATATATTCATCATAATATACACACACATACCAGAGACCACCCAGATAACCAGCAACACGACTCCTCCTGATTGCTTCATCATAGTATAAACATACATACCAGAGACCACCCAGATAACCAGCAACACGTCTCCTCATGATAGCTTCATCATAATATACACATAAATACCAGAGACCACCCAGATAACCAGCAACACGACTCCTCCTGATAACTTCATCATAATATACACATACATATCAGAGACCACCCAGATAACCAGCAACACGACTCCTCCTGATAGCTTCATCATAATATACACATACATACCAGAGACCACCCAGATAACCAGCAACACGACTCCTCCTGATAACTTCATCATAATATACACATACATATCAGAGACCACCCAGATAACCAGCAACACGACTCCTCCTGATAGCTTCATCATAATATACACATACATACCAGAGACCACCCAGATAACCACCAACACGACTCCTCCTGATAGCTTCATCATAATATACACATACATACCAGAGACCACCCAGATAACCAGCAACACGACTCCTCCTGAGAGCTTCATCATAATATTCACATACATATCCGAGACCACCAGATTACCAGCAACACGACTCCTCCTGATAGCTTCATCATAATATACACATACATACCATAGACCACCCAGATAACAAGAAAGACGTCTCCTCCTGATAGCTTCATCATAATATACTCATACATACCATAGACGACCCAGATAACCAGCAACACGACTCCTCGTGATAGCTTCATCATCATATACACATACATACCATAGACGACTCAGATAACCATCAACACGACTCCTCCTGATAGCTTCATCATTATATACACATACATACCAGAGTCCACCCAGATAACCATCAACACGACTCCTCCTGATAGCTTCATCACATTATACACATACATAACAGAGACCACCCAGATAACGAGCAACACGACTCCTTCTGATAGCTTCATCATTATATACACATACATACCAGAGACCACCCAGATAACCAGCAATACGACTCCTCCTGATAGCTTCATCATTATATACACATACATATCAGAGACCACCCACATAACCAGCAACACGACTCTTCCTGATAGCTTCATCATAATATACACATACATACCTGAGAGACCACCCAGATAACCAGCAACACGACTCCTCCTGATAACTTCATCATAATATACACATACATACCAGAGACCACCCAGATAACCAGCAACACGACTCCTCCTGATAGCCTCATCATCATATACACATACATACCATAGACCACCCAGATAACCAGCAACACGACTCCTCCTGATAGCTTCATCATTATATACACATACATACCAGAGTCCACCCAGATAACCATCAACACGACTCCTCCTGATAGCTTCATCACATTATACACATACATACCAGAGACCACCCAGATAACGAGCCACACGACTCCTCCTGAGAGCTTCATCATAATATTCACAAACATACCATAGACCACCCAGATAACCAGCAACACGACTCCTCCTGATAACTCCATCATAATATACACATACATACCAGAGACCACCCAGATAACCAGCAACACAACTCCTCCTGATAGCTTCATCATGATATACACATACATACCAGAGACCACCCAGATAACGAGCCACACGACTCCTCCTGAGAGCTTCATCATAATATTCACAAACATACCATAGACCACCCAGATTACCAGCAACAGGACTCCTCCTGATAGCTTCATCATGATTTACACAAACATACCATAGACCACCCAGATTACCAGCAACACGACTCCTCCTGATAGCTTCATCATGATATACACAAACATACCAGAGACCACCCAGATAACCAGCAACACGTCTCCTCATGATAGCTTCATCATAGTATACACATACATACCAGAGACCACCCAGATAACCATCAACACGACTCCTTCTGATAGCTTGATCATTATATACACATACATACCAGAGACCACCCAGATAACCAGCAATACGACTCCTCCTGATAGCTTCATCATTATATACACATACATACCAGAGACCACCCAGATAACCAGCAACACGACTCCTCCTGATAGCTTCATCATAATATACACATACATACCAGAGACCACCCAGATAACCAGCAACACGACTCCTCCTGATAGCTTCATCATTATATACACATACATACCAGAGACCACCCAGATAACCAGCAACACGACTCCTCCTCATAGCTTCATCATGATATGCACATACATACCAGAGACCACCCAGATAACCAGCAACACGACTCCTCCTGAGAGCTTCATCATGATATGCACAAACATACCATAGACCACCCAGATTACCAGCAACACGACTCCTCCTGATAGCTTCATCATAATATTCACAAACATACCATAGACCACTCAGATTACCAGCAACACCACTCCTCCTGATAACTTCATTATAATATTCACAAACATACCATAGACCACCCAGATTACCAGCAACAGGACTCCTCCTGATAGCTTCATCATGATATACACAAACATACCATAGACCACCCAGATTACCAGCAACACGACTCCTCCTGATAGCTTCATCATGATATACACAAACATACCAGAGACCACCCAGATAACCAGCAACACGTCTCCTCATGATAGCTTCATCATAGTATACACATACATACCAGAGACCACCCAGATAACCATCAACACGACTCCTTCTGATAGCTTCATCATTATATACACATACATACCAGAGACCACCCAGATAACCAGCAATACGACTCCTCCTGATAGCTTCATCATTATATACACATACATACCAGAGACCACCCAGATAACCAGCAACACGACTCCTCCTGATAGCTTCATCATAATATACACATACATACCAGAGACCACCCAGATAACCAGCAACACGACTCCTCCTGATAGCTTCATCATTATATACACATACATACCAGAGACCACCCAGATAACCAGCAATACGACTCCTCCTGATAGCTTCATCATTATATACACATACATACCAGAGACCACCCAGATAACCAGCAACACGACTCCTCCTCATAGCTTCATCATGATATGCACATACATACCAGAGACCACCCAGATAACCAGCAACACGACTCCTCCTGATAGCTTCATCATAATATACACATACATACCAGAGACCACCCAGATAACGAGCCACACGACTCCTCCTGAGAGCTTCATCATAATATTCACAAACATACCATAGACCACCCAGATTACCAGCAACACGACTCCTCCTGATAGCTTCATCATGATATACACAAACATACCAGAGACCACCCAGATAACCAGCTAAACGACTCCTCCTGATAGCTTCATCATGATATGCACATACATACCAGAGACCACCCAGATAACCAGCAACACGACTCCTCCTGATAGCTTCATCATAATATACACATACATACCAGAGACCACCCAGATAACGAGCCACACGACTCCTCCTGAGAGCTTCATCATAATATTCACAAACATACCATAGACCACCCAGATTACCAGCAACACGACTCCTCCTGATAGCTTCATCATGATATACACAAACATACCAGAGACCACCCAGATAACCAGCTAAACGACTCCTCCTGATAGCTTCATCATTATATACACATACATACCAGAGACCACCCAGATAACCAACAACACGACTCCTCCTGATAGCTTCATCATAATATACACATACATACCAGAGACCACCCAGATAACCAGCAACACGACTCCTCCTGATAGCTTCATCATTATATACACATACATACCAGAGACCACCCAGATAACCAGCAATACGACTCCTCCTGATAGCTTCATCATTATATACACATACATACCAGAGACCACCCAGATAACCAGCAACACGACTCCTCCTCATAGCTTCATCATGATATGCACATACATACCAGAGACCACCCAGATAACCAGCAACACGACTCCTCCTGATAGCTTCATCATAATATACACATACATACCAGAGACCACCCAGATAACGAGCCACACGACTCCTCCTGAGAGCTTCATCATAATATTCACAAACATACCATAGACCACCCAGATTACCAGCAACACGACTCCTCCTGATAGCTTCATCATGATATACACAAACATACCAGAGACCACCCAGATAACCAGCTAAACGACTCCTCCTGATAGCTTCATCATGATATGCACATACATACCAGAGACCACCCAGATAACCAGCAACACGACTCCTCCTGATAGCTTCATCATAATATACACATACATACCAGAGACCACCCAGATAACCAACAACACGACTCCTCCTGATAGCTTCATCATTATATACACATACATACCAGAGACCACCCCGATAACCAGCAATACGACTCCTCCTGATAGCTTCATCATTATATACACATACATACCAGAGACCACCCAGATTACCAGCAACACGACTCCTCCTGATAGCTTCATCATAATATTCACAAACATACCAGAGACCACCCAGATAACCAGCAACACGACTCCTCCTGATAGCTTCATCATAATATACACATACATACCAGAGACCACCCAGATAACCAGCAACACGACTCCTCCTGATAACTTCATCATAATATACACATACATATCAGAGACCACCCAGATAACCAGCAACACGACTCCTCCTGATAGCTTCATCATTATATACACATACATACCAGAGTCCACCCAGATAACCATCAACACGACTCCTCCTGATAGCTTCATCACATTATACACATACATACCAGAGACCACCCAGATAACGAGCCACACGACTCCTCCTGAGAGCTTCATCATAATATTCACAAACATACCATAGACCACCCAGATAACCAGCAACACGACTCCTCCTGATAACTCCATCATAATATACACATACATACCAGAGACCACCCAGATAACCAGCAACACAACTCCTCCTGATAGCTTCATCATGATATACACATACATACCAGAGACCACCCAGATAACGAGCCACACGACTCCTCCTGAGAGCTTCATCATAATATTCACAAACATACCATAGACCACCCAGATTACCAGCAACAGGACTCCTCCTGATAGCTTCATCATGATTTACACAAACATACCATAGACCACCCAGATTACCAGCAACACGACTCCTCCTGATAGCTTCATCATGATATACACAAACATACCAGAGACCACCCAGATAACCAGCAACACGACTCCTCCTCAAAGCTTCATCATGATATGCACGTACATACCAGAGACCACCCAGATAACCACCAACACGACTCCTCCTGATAGCTTCATCATAATATACACATACATACCAGAGACCACCCAGATAACGAGCCACACGACTCCTCCTGAGAGCTTCATCATAATATTCACAAACATACCATAGACCACCCAGATTACCAGCAACACGACTCCTCCTGATAGCTTCATCATGATATACACAAACATACCAGAGACCACCCAGATAACCAGCCAAACGACTCCTCCTGATAGCTTCATCATAATATTCACAAACATACCAGAGACCACCCAGATAACCAGCAACACGACTCCTCCTGATAGCTTCATCATAATATACACATACATACCAGAGACCACCCAGATAACGAGCCACACGACTCCTCCTGAGAGCTTCATCATAATATTCACAAACATACCATAGACCACCCAGATTACCAGCAACACGACTCCTCCTGATAGCTTCATCATGATATACACAAACATACCAGAGACCACCCAGATAACCAGCTAAACGACTCCTCCTGATAGCTTCATCATTATATACACATACATACCAGAGACCACCCAGATAACCAACAACACGACTCCTCCTGATAGCTTCATCATAATATACACATACATACCAGAGACCACCCAGATAACCAGCAACACGACTCCTCCTGATAGCTTCATCATTATATACACATACATACCAGAGACCACCCAGATAACCAGCAATACGACTCCTCCTGATAGCTTCATCATTATATACACATACATACCAGAGACCACCCAGATAACCAGCAACACGACTCCTCCTCATAGCTTCATCATGATATGCACGTACATACCAGAGACCACCCAGATAACCACCAACACGACTCCTCCTGATAGCTTCATCATAATATACACATACATACCAGAGACCACCCAGATAACGAGCCACACGACTCCTCCTGAGAGCTTCATCATAATATTCACAAACATACCATAGACCACCCAGATTACCAGCAACACGACTCCTCCTGATAGCTTCATCATGATATACACAAACATACCAGAGACCACCCAGATAACCAGCCAAACGACTCCTCCTGATAGCTTCATCATAATATTCACAAACATACCAGAGACCACCCAGATAACCAGCAACACGACTCCTCCTGATAGCTTCATCATAATATACACATACATACCAGAGACCACCCAGATAACCAACAACACGACTCCTCCTGATAGCTTCATCATTATATACACATACATACCAGAGACCACCCCGATAACCAGCAATACGACTCCTCCTGATAGCTTCATCATTATATACACATACATACCAGAGACCACCCAGATTACCAGCAACACGACTCCTCCTGATAGCTTCATCATAATATTCACAAACATACCATAGACCACTCAGATTACCAGCAACACCACTCCTCCTGATAACTTCATTATAATATTCACAAACATACCATAGACCACCCAGATTACCAGCAACAGGACTCCTCCTGATAGCTTCATCATGATATACACAAACAAACCATAGACCACCCAGATTACCAGCAACACGACTCCTCCTGATAGCTTCATCATGATATACACAAACATACCAGAGATCACCCAGATAACCAGCAACACGTCTCCTCATGATAGCTTCATCATAGTATACACATATATATAGGGAGACCACCCAGATAACCATCAACACGACTCCTTCTGATAGCTTCATCATTATATACACATACATACCAGAGACCACCCAGATAACCAGCAATACGACTCCTCCTGATAGCTTCATCATTATATACACATACATACCAGAGACCACCCAGATAACCAGCAACACGACTCCTCCTCATAGCTTCATCATGATATGCACATACATACCAGAGACCACCCAGATAACCAGCAACACGACTCCTCCTGAGAGCTTCATCATAATATTCACAAACATACCATAGACCACCAAGATTACCAGCAACACGACTCCTCCTGATAGCTTCATCATGATATGCACAAACATACCATAGACCACCCAGATTACCAGCAACACGACTCCTCCTGATAGCTTCATCATAATATTCACAAACATACCATAGACCACTCAGATTACCAGCAACACCACTCCTCCTGAGAGCTTCATCATAATATTCACAAACATACCCTAGACCACCAAGATTCCCAGCAACACGACTCCTCCTGATAGCTTCATCATGATATGCACAAACATACCATAGACCACCCAGATTACCAGCAACACGACTCCTCCTGATAGCTTCATCATAATATTCACAAACATACCATAGACCACTCAGATTACCAGCAACACCACTCCTCCTGATAACTTCATTATAATATTCACAAACATACCATAGACCACCCAGATTACCAGCAACAGGACTCCTCCTGATAGCTTCATCATGATATACACAAACATACCAGAGACCACCCAGATTACCAGCAACACGACTCCTCCTGATAGCTTCATCATGATATACACAAACATACCAGAGACCACCCAGATAACCAGCAACACGTCTCCTCATGATAGCTTCATCATAGTATACACATACATACCAGAGACCACCCAGATAACCATCAACACGACTCCTTCTGATAGCTTCATCATTATATACACATACATACCAGAGACCACCCAGATAACCAGCAATACGACTCCTCCTGATAGCTTCATCATTATATACACATACATACCAGAGACCACCCAGATAACCAGCAACACGACTCCTCCTGATAGCTTCATCATAATATACACATACATACCAGAGACCACCCAGATAACCAGCAACACGACTCCTCCTGATAGCTTCATCATTATATACACATACATACCAGAGACCACCCAGATAACCAGCAACACGACTCCTCCTGATAGCTTCATCATAATATACACATACATACCAGAGACCACCCAGATAACCATCAACACGACTCCTTCTGATAGCTTCATCATTATATACACATACATACCAGAGACCACCCAGATAACCAGCAATACGACTCCTCCTGATAGCTTCATCATTATATACACATACATACCAGAGACCACCCAGATAACCAGCAATACGACTCCTCCTGATAGCTTCATCATTATATACACATACATACCAGAGACCACCCAGATAACCAGCAACACGACTCCTCCTCATAGCTTCATCATGATATGCACATACATACCAGAGACCACCCAGATAACCAGCAACACGACTCCTCCTGATAGCTTCATCATAATATACACATACATACCAGAGACCACCCAGATAACGAGCCACACGACTCCTCCTGAGAGCTTCATCATAATATTCACAAACATACCATAGACCACCCAGATTACCAGCAACACGACTCCTCCTGATAGCTTCATCATGATATACACAAACATACCAGAGACCACCCAGATAACCAGCTAAACGACTCCTCCTGATAGCTTCATCATTATATACACATACATACCAGAGACCACCCAGATAACCAGCAACACGACTCCTCCTGATAGCTTCATCATAATATACACATACATACCAGAGACCACCCAGATAACCAGCAACACGACTCCTCCTGATAGCTTCATCATTATATACACATACATACCAGAGACCACCCAGATAACCAGCAACACGACTCCTCCTGATAGCTTCATCATTATATACACATACATACCAGAGACCACCAAGATAACCACCAACACGACTCCTCCTGATAGCTTCATCATAATATACACATACATACCAGAGACCACCCAGATAACGAGCCACACGACTCCTCCTGAGAGCTTCATCATAATATTCACAAACATACCATAGACCACCCAGATTACCAGCAACACGACTCCTCCTGATAGCTTCATCATGATATACACAAACATACCAGAGACCACCCAGATAACCAGCTAAACGACTCCTCCTGATAGCTTCATCATAATATTCACAAACATACCAGAGACCACCCAGATAACCAGCAACACGACTCCTCCTCATAGCTTCATCATTATATACACATACATACCAGAGACCACCCAGATAACCAGCTAAACGACTCCTCCTGATAGCTTCATCATGATATACACATACATACCAGAGACCACCCAGAAAACCAGCAACACGACTCCTCCTCATAGCTTCATCATTATATACACATACATACCAGAGACCACCCAGATAACCAGCAACACGACTCCTCCTGATAGCTTCATCATAATATACACATACATACCAGAGACCACCCAGATAACGAGCCACACGACTCCTCCTGAGAGCTTCATCATAATATTCACAAACATACCATAGACCACCCAGATTACCAGCAACACGACTCCTCCTGATAGCTTCATCATGATATACACAAACATACCAGAGACCACCCAGATAACCAGCTAAACGACTCCTCCTGATAGCTTCATCATAATATTCACAAACATACCATAGACCACCCAGATAACGAGCAACACGACTCCTCCTGATAGCTTCATCATTATATACACATACATACCAGAGACCACCCAGATAACCAGCAACACGACTCCTCCTGATAGCTTCATCATTATATACACATACATACCAGAGACCACCAAGATAACCACCAACACGACTCCTCCTGATAGCTTCATCATTATATACACATACATACCAGAGACCACCCAGATAACGAGCCACACGACTCCTCCTGAGAGCTTCATCATAATATTCACAAACATACCATAGACCACCCAGATTACCAGCAACACGACTCCTCCTGATAGCTTCATCATGATATACACAAACATACCAGAGACCACCCAGATAACCAGCTAAACGACTCCTCCTGATAGCTTCATCATAATATTCACAAACATACCAGAGACCACCCAGATAACCAGCAACACGACTCCTCCTCATAGCTTCATCATTATATACACATACATACCAGAGACCACCCAGATAACCAGCTAAACGACTCCTCCTGATAGCTTCATCATGATATACACATACATACCAGAGACCACCCAGATAACCAGCAACACGACTCCTCCTCATAGCTTCATCATTATATACACATACATACCAGAGACCACCCAGATAACCAGCAACACGACTCCTCCTGATAGCTTCATCATAATATACACATACATACCAGAGACCACCCAGATAACGAGCCACACGACTCCTCCTGAGAGCTTCATCATAATATTCACAAACATACCATAGACCACCCAGATTACCAGCAACACGACTCCTCCTGATAGCTTCATCATGATATACACAAACATACCAGAGACCACCCAGATAACCAGCTAAACGACTCCTCCTGATAGCTTCATCATAATATTCACAAACATACCATAGACCACCCAGATAACCAGCAACACGACTCCTCCTGATAACTTCATCATAATATACACATACATACCAGAGACCACCCAGATAACCAGCAACACGTCTCCTCATGATAGCTTCATCATAATATACACATACATACCAGAGACCACCCAGATAACGAGCAACACGACTCCTTCTGATAGCTTCATCATTATATACACATACATACCAGAGACCACCCAGATAACCAGCAATACGACTCCTCCTGATAGCTTCATCATTATATACACATACATACCAGAGACCACCCAGATAACCAGCAACACAACTCCTCCTGATAGCTTCATCATGATATACACATACATACCAGAGACCACCCAGATAACGAGCCACACGACTCCTCTTGAGAGCTTCATCATAATATTCACAAACATACCATAGACCACCAAGATTACCAGCAACACGACTCCTCCTGATAGCTTCATCATGATATGCACAAACATACCATAGACCACCCAGATTACCAGCAACACGACTCCTCCTGATAGCTTCATCATAATATTCACAAACATACCATAGACCACTCAGATTACCAGCAACACCACTCCTCCTGATAACTTCATTATAATATTCACAAACATACCATAGACCACCCAGATTACCAGCAACAGGACTCCTCCTGATAGCTTCATCATGATATACACAAACATACCATAGACCACCCAGATTACCAGCAACACGACTCCTCCTGATAGCTTCATCATGATATACACAAACATACCAGAGACCACCCAGATAACCAGCAACACGTCTCCTCATGATAGCTTCATCATAGTATACACATATATACCAGAGACCACCCAGATAACCATCAACACGACTCCTTCTGATAGCTTCATCATTATATACACATACATACCAGAGACCACCCAGATAACCAGCAATACGACTCCTCCTGATAGCTTCATCATTATATACACATACATACCAGAGACCACCCAGATAACCAGCAACACGACTCCTCCTCATAGCTTCATCATGATATGCACATACATACCAGAGACCACCCAGATAACCAGCAACACGACTCCTCCTGAGAGCTTCATCATAATATTCACAAACATACCATAGACCACCAAGATTACCAGCAACACGACTCCTCCTGATAGCTTCATCATGATATGCACAAACATACCATAGACCACCCAGATTACCAGCAACACGACTCCTCCTGATAGCTTCATCATAATATTCACAAACATACCATAGACCACTCAGATTACCAGCAACACCACTCCTCCTGATAACTTCATTATAATATTCACAAACATACCATAGACCACCCAGATTACCAGCAACAGGACTCCTCCTGATAGCTTCATCATGATATACACAAACATACCATAGACCACCCAGATTACCAGCAACACGACTCCTCCTGATAGCTTCATCATGATATACACAAACATACCAGAGACCACCCAGATAACCAGCAACACGTCTCCTCATGATAGCTTCATCATAGTATACACATACATACCAGAGACCACCCAGATAACCATCAACACTACTCCTTCTGATAGCTTCATCATTATATACACATACATACCAGAGACCACCCAGATAACCAGCAATACGACTCCTCCTGATAGCTTCATCATTATATACACATACATACCAGAGACCACCCAGATAACCAGCAACACGACTCCTCCTCATAGCTTCATCATGATATGCACATACATACCAGAGACCACCCAGATAACCAGCAACACGACTCCTCCTGAGAGCTTCATCATAATATTCACAAACATACCATAGACCACCAAGATTACCAGCAACACGACTCCTCCTGATAGCTTCATCATGATATGCACAAACATACCATAGACCACCCAGATTACCAGCAACACGACTCCTCCTGATAGCTTCATCATAATATTCACAAACATACCAGAGACCACTCAGATTACCAGCAACACCACTCCTCCTGATAACTTCATTATAATATTCACAAACATACCATAGACCACCCAGATTACCAGCAACAGGACTCCTCCTGATAGCTTCATCATGATATACACAAACATACCATAGACCACCCAGATTACCAGCAACACGACTCCTCCTGATAGCTTCATCATGATATACACAAACATACCAGAGACCACCCAGATAACCAGCAACACGTCTCCTCATGATAGCTTCATCATAGTATACACATACATACCAGAGACCACCCAGATAACCATCAACACGACTCCTTCTGATAGCTTCATCATTATATACACATACATACCAGAGACCACCCAGATAACCAGCAATACGACTCCTCCTGATAGCTTCATCATTATATACACATACATACCAGAGACCACCCAGATAACCAGCAACACGACTCCTCCTGATAGCTTCATCATAATATACACATACATACCAGAGACCACCCAGATAACCAGCAACACGACTCCTCCTGATAGCTTCATCATTATATACACATACATACCAGAGACCACCCAGATAACCAGCAATACGACTCCTCCTGATAGCTTCATCATTATATACACATACATACCAGAGACCACCCAGATAACCAGCAACACGACTCCTCCTCATAGCTTCATCATGATATGCACATACATACCAGAGACCATCCAGATAACCAGCAACACGACTCCTCCTGATAGCTTCATCATAATATACACATACATACCAGAGACCACCCAGATAACGAGCCACACGACTCCTCCTGAGAGCTTCATCATAATATTCACAAACATACCATAGACCACCCAGATTACCAGCAACACGACTCCTCCTGATAGCTTCATCATGATATACACAAACATACCAGAGACCACCCAGATAACCAGCTAAACGACTCCTCCTGATAGCTTCATCATAATATTCACAAACATACCATAGACCACCCAGATAACCAGCAACACGACTCCTCCTGATAACTTCATCATAATATACACATACATACCAGAGACCACCCAGATAACCAGCAACACGTCTCCTCATGATAGCTTCATCATAATATACACATACATACCAGAGACCACCCAGATCACGAGCAACACGACTCCTTCTGATAGCTTCATCATTATATACACATACATACCAGAGACCACCCAGATAACCAGCAATACGACTCCTCCTGATAGCTTCATCATTATATACACATACATACCAGAGACCACCCAGATAACCAGCAACACAACTCCTCCTGATAGCTTCATCATGATATACACATACATACCAGAGACCACCCAGATAACGAGCCACACGACTCCTCCTGAGAGCTTCATCATAATATTCACAAACATACCATAGACCACCAAGATTACCAGCAACACGACTCCTCCTGATAGCTTCATCATGATATGCACAAACATACCATAGACCACCCAGATTACCAGCAACACGACTCCTCCTGATAGCTTCATCATAATATTCAATAATATTCACAAACATACCATAGACCACTCAGATTACCAGCAACACCACTCCTCCTGATAACTTCATTATAATATTCACAAACATACCATAGACCACCCAGATTACCAGCAACAGGACTCCTCCTGATAGCTTCATCATGATATACACAAACATACCATAGACCACCCAGATTACCAGCAACACGACTCCTCCTGATAGCTTCATCATGATATACACAAACATACCAGAGACCACCCAGATAACCAGCAACACGTCTCCTCATGATAGCTTCATCATAGTATACACATACATACCAGAGACCACCCAGATAACCATCAACACGACTCCTTCTGATAGCTTCATGATTATATACACATACATACCAGAGACCACCCAGATAACCAGCAATACGACTCCTCCTGATAGCTTCATCATTATATACACATACATACCAGAGACCACCCAGATAACCAGCAACACGACTCCTCCTGATAGCTTCATCATAATATACACATACATACCAGAGACCACCCAGATAACCAGCAACACGACTCCTCCTGATAGTTTCATCATTATATACACATACATACCAGAGACCACCCAGATAACCAGCAATACGACTCCTCCTGATAGCTTCATCATTATATACACATACATACCAGAGACCACCCAGATAACCAGCAACACGACTCCTCCTCATAGCTTCATCATGATATGCACATACATACCAGAGACCACCCAGATAACCAGCAACACGACTCCTCCTGATAGCTTCATCATAATATACACATACATACCAGAGACCACCCAGATAACGAGCCACACAACTCCTCTTGAGAGCTTCATCATAATAAACACAAACATACCATAGACCACCCAGATTACCAGCAACACGACTCCTCCTGATAGATTAATCATGATATACACAAACATACCATAGACCACCCAGATAACCAGCAACACGACTCCTCCTGATAGCTTCATCATGATATACACAAACATACCAGAGACCACCCAGATAACCAGCAACACGACTCCTCCTGATAACTTCATCATAATATACACATACATACCAGAGACCACACAGATAACGAGCAACACGACTCCTCCTGATAGCTCATCATAATAAACACATACATACTAGAGACCACCCAGATAACAAGCAACACGACTCCTCCTGATAGCTTCATCATAATATGCACATACATACCTGAGACCACCCAGATAACCAGCAACACGACTCCTCATGATAGCTTCATCATAATATACACATACATACCAGAGACCACCCATATAACCAGCAACACGACTCCCCCTGATAGCTTAATCATAATATACACATACATACCAGAGACCACCCAGATAACCAGCAACACGACTCCTCCTGATAGCATCATCATCATATACACATACATACCATAGACCACCCAGATAACCATCAACACGACTCCTCCTGATTGCTTCATCATAGTATACACATACATACCAGAGTCCACCCAGATAACCATCAACACGACTCCTCCTGATAGCTTCATCACATTATACACATACATACCAGAGACCACCCAGATAACGAGCAACACGACTCCTCCTGATAGCTTCATCATTATATACACATACATACCAGAGACCACCCAGATAACCAGCAATACGACTCCTCCTGATAGCTTCATCATTATATACACATACATACCAGAGACCACCCAGATAACCAGCAACAAGACTCTTCCTGATAGCTTCATCATAATATACACATACATACCAGAGACCACCCAGATAACCAGCAACACGACTCCTCCTGATAGCTTCATCATAGTATACACATACATACCAGAGACCACCCAGATAACCATCAACACGACTCCTCCTCATAGCTTCATCATAATATACACATACATACCAGAGACCACCCAGATAACCAGCAACACGTCTCCTCTTGATAGCTTCATCATCATATAAACATACATACCATAGACCACCCAGATAACCATCAACACGACTCCTCCTGATTGCTTCATCATAGTATACACATACATACCAGAGACCACCCAGATAACCAGCAACACGACTCCTCCTGATAGCTTCAACATAATATACACATACATACCAGAGACCACCCAGATAACCAGCAACACGACTCCTCCTGATAGCTTCATCATAATATACACATACATACCAGAGACCACCTAGATAACCAGCAACACGACTCCTCCTGATAGCTTCATCATAATATACACATACATACCAGAGACCACCCAGATAACCAGCAACACGACTCCTCCTGATAGCTTCATCATAATATACACATACATACCAGAGACCACCCAGATAACGAGCCACACGACTCCTCCTGAGAGCTTTATCATAATATTCACAAACATACCATAGACCACCCAGATTACCAGCAACACGACTCCTCCTGATAGCTTCATCATAATATACACATACATACCAGAGACCACCCAGATAACCAGCAACACGACTCCTCCTGACAGCTTCATCATAATATGCACATACATACCTGAGACCACCCAGATAACCAGTAACACGACTCCTCCTGATAGCTTCATCATAATATACACATACATACCAGAGACCACCCAGATAACCAGCAACACGACTCCCCCTGATAGCTTAATCATAATATACACATACATACCAAAGACCACCCAGATAACCAGCAACACGACTCCTCCTTATAGATTCATCATAATATACACATACATACCAGAGACCACCCAGATAACCAGCAACACGACTCCTCCTGATTGCTTCATCATAGTATAAACATACATACCAGAGACCACCCAGATAACGAGCAACACGTCTCCTCATGATAGCTTCATCATAATATACACATACATACCAGATACCACCCAGATAACCAGCAACACGACTCCTCCTGATAACTTCATCATAATATACACATACATATCAGAGACCACCCAGATAACCAGCAACACGACTCCTCCTGATAGCTTCATCATAATATACACATACATACCAGAGACCACCCAGATAACCAGCAACACGACTCCTCCTGATAACTTCATCATAATATACACATACATATCAGAGACCACCCAGATAACCAGCAACACGACTCCTCCTGATAGCTTCATCATAATATTCACATACATATCCGAGACCACCAGATTACCAGCAACACGACTCCTCCTGATAGCTTCATCATCATATACACATACATACCATAGACGACCCAGATAACCATCAACACGACTCATCCTGATAGCTTCATCATTATATACACATACATACCAGAGTCCACCCAGATAACCATCAACACGACTCCTCCTGATAGCTTCATCACATTATACACATACATAACAGAGACCACCCAGATAACCAGCAACACGACTCCTCCTGATAACTTCATCATAATATACACATACATATCAGAGACCACCCAGATAACCAGCAACACGACTCCTCCTGATAGCTTCATCATAATATTCACATACATATCCGAGACCACCAGATTACCAGCAACACGACTCCTCCTGATAGCTTCATCATCATATACACATACATACCATAGACGACCCAGATAACCATCAACACGACTCCTCCTGATAGCTTCATCATTATATACACATACATACCAGAGACCACCCAGATAACCAGCAATACAACTCCTCCTGATAGCTTCATCATTATATACACATACATATCAGAGACCACCCACATAACCAGCAACACGACTCCTCCTGAGAGCTTCATCATAATATACACATACATACCAGAGACCACCCAGATAACCAGCAACACGACTCCTCCTGATAACTTCATCATAATATACACATACATATCAGAGACCACCCAGATAACCAGCAACACGACTCCTCCTGATAGCCTCATTATCATATACACATACATACCATAGACTACCCAGATAACCAGCAACACGACTCATTCTGATAGCTTCATCATTATATACACATACATACCATAGACCACCCAGATAACCATCAACATGACTCCTCCTGATAGCTTCATCATTATATACACATACATACCAGAGTCCACCCAGATAACCATCAACACGACTCCTCCTGATAGCTTCATCACATTATACACATACATACCAGAGACCACCCAGATAACGAGCCACACGACTCCTCCTGAGAGCTTCATCATAATATTCACAAACATACCATAGACCACCCAGATAACCAGCAACACGACTCCTCCTGATAACTTCATCATAATATACACATACATACCAGATACCACCCAGATAACCAGCAACAAGACCCCTGCTAATAGCTTCATCATATTATACACATACATACCAGAGACCACCCAGATAACCAGCAACACGACTCCTCCTGATAGCTTCATCATAATATACACATACATACCAGAGACCACCCAGATAACCAGCAACACGTCTCCTCATGATAGCTTCATCATAGTATACACATACATACCAGAGACCACCCAGATAGCCAGCAACACGACTCCTCCTGATAGCTTCATCATTATATACACAAACATACCAGAGACCACCCAGATAACCAGCAACACGACTCCTCCTGATAGCTTCATCATAATATACACAAACATACCAGAGACCACCCAGATAACCAGCAACACGTCTCCTCATGATAGCTTCATTATAATATACACAAACATACCAGAGACCATCCAGATAACCAGCAACACGACTCCTCCTGATAACTTCATCATAATATACACATACATAGCATAGACCACCCAGATAGCCAGCAACACAACTCCTCCTGATAGCTTCATCATGATATACACAAACATATCAGAGACCACCCAGATAACCAGCAACACGTCTCCTCATGATAGCTTCATCATAATATACACATACATACCAGAGACCACCCAGATAACGAGCAACACGACTCCTTCTGATAGCTTCATCATTATATACACATTCATACCAGATACCACCCAGATAACCAGCAATACGACTCCTGCTGATAGCTTCATCATTATATACACATACATACCAGAGACCACCCAGATAACCAGCAACACAACTCCTCCTGATAGCTTCATCATGATATACACATACATACCAGAGACCACCCAGATAACGAGCCACACGACTCCTCCTGAGAGCTTCATCATAATATTCACAAACATACCATAGACCACCAAGATTACCAGCAACACGACTCCTCCTGATAGCTTCATCATGATATACACAAATTACCATAGACCACCCAGATTTCCAGCAACACGACTCCTCCTGATAGCTTCATCATAATATTCACAAACATACCATAAACCACTCAGATTACCAGCACCACCACTCCTCCTGATAACTTCATTATAATATTCACAAACATACCATAGACCACCCAGATTACCAGCAACACGACTCCTCCTGATAGCTTCATCATGATATACACAAACATACCATAGACCACGCAGATTACCAGCAACACGACTCCTCCTGATAGCTTCATCATGATATACACAAACATACCAGAGACCACCCAGATAACCCGCTAAACGACTCCTCCTGATAGCTTCATCATAATATTCACAAACATACCATAGACCACCCAGATAACCAGCAACACGACTCCTCCTGATAACTTCATCATAATATACACATACATACCAGAGACCACCCAGATAACCAGCAACACGTCTCCTCATGATAGCTTCATCATAATATACACATACATACCAGAGACCACCCAGATAACGAGCAACACGACTCCTTCTGATAGCTTCATCATTATATACACATACATACCAGAGACCACCCAGATAACCAGCAATACGACTCCTCCTGATAGCTTCATCATTATATACACATACATACCAGAGACCACCCAGATAACCAGCAACACAACTCCTCCTGATAGCTTCATCATGATATACACATACATACCAGAGACCACCCAGATAACGAGCCACACGACTCCTCCCGATAGCTTCATCATGATATACACATACATACCATAGACCACCCAGATTACCAGCAACACGAATCCTCCTGATAGCTTCATCATAATATGCACATACATACCAGAGACCACCAAGATAACCAGCAACACGACTCCTCCTGAGAGCTTCATCATAATATACACATACATACCAGAGACCACTCAGATAACCAGCAACACGACTCCCCCTGATAGCTTCATCATAATATACACATACATACCAGAGACCACCCAGATAGCCAGCAACACGACTTCTCCTTATAGATTCATCATAATATACACATACATACCAGAGACCACCCAGATAACCAGCAACACGACTCCTCCTGATAGCTTCATCATAGTATACACATACATACCAGAGACCACCCAGATAACCAGCAACACGTCTCCTCATGATAGCTTCATCATAATATACACATACATACCATAGACCACCCAGATAACCAGCAACACGACTCCTCCTGATAACTTCATCATAATATACACATACATATCAGAGACCACCCAGATAACCAGCAACACGACTCCTCCTGATAGCCTCATCATCATATACACATACATACCATAGACCACCCAGATAACCAGCAACACGACTCATTCTGATAGCTTCATCATTATATACACATACATACCATAGACCACCCAGATAACCATCAACATGACTCCTCCTGATAGCTTCATCATTATATACACATACATACCAGAGTCCACCCAGATAACCATCAACACGACTCCTCCTGATAGCTTCATCATAATATTCACAAACATACCAGAGACCACCCAGATAACAAGGAACACGACTCCTCCTGATAGCTTCATCGTGATATACACATACATAACAGAGACCACCCAGATAACGAGCCACACGACTCCTCCTGATAGCTTCATCATAATATTCACAAACATACCATAGACCACCCAGATAACCAGCAACACGACTCCTCCTGATAACTTCATCATAATATACACATACATACCAGAGACCACCCAGATAACCAGCAACACGTCTCCTCATGATAGCTTCATCATAATATACACATACATACCAGAGACCACCCAGATAACGAGCAACACGACTCCTTCTGATAGCTTCATCATTATATACACATACATACCAGATACCACCCAGAAAACCAGCAATACGACTCCTCCTGATAGCTTCATCATTATATACACATACATACCAGAGACCACCCAGATAACCAGCAACACAACTCCTCCTGATAGCTTCATCATGATATACACATACATACCAGAGACCACCCAGATAACGAGCCACACGACTCCTCCTGAGAGCTTCATCATAATATTCACAAACATACCATAGACCACCAAGATTACCAGCAACACGACTCCTCCTGATAGCTTCATCATGATATACACATACATACCATAGACCACCCACATTACCAGCAACACGACTCCTCCTGATAGCTTCATCATAATATTCACAAACATACCATAGACCACTCAGATTACCAGCAACACCACTCCTCCTGATAACTTCATTATAATATTCACAAACATACCATAGACCACCCAGATTACCAGCAACACGACTCCTCCTGATAACTTCATCATAATATACACATACATACCAGAGACCACCCAGATAACCAGCAACACGTCTCCTCATGATAGCTTCATCATAATATACACATACATACCAGAGACCACCCAGATAACGAGCAACACGACTCCTTCTGATAGCTTCATCATTATATACACATACATACCAGAGACCACCCAGATAACCAGCAATACGACTCCTCCTGATAGCTTCATCATAATATTCACAAACGTACCATAGACCACCCAGATAACCAGCAACACGACTCCTCCTGATAGCTTCATCATGATATACACAAACATACCATAGACCACCCAGATAACCAGCAATACGACTCCTCCTGATAGCTTCATCATTATATACACATACATACCAGAGACCACCCAGATAACCAGCAACACAACTCATCCTGATAGCTTCATCATAATATACACATACATACCAGAGACCACCCAGATAACAAGGAACACGACTCCTCCTGATAGCTTCATCATGATATACACATACATATTAATATTAATATTATGATTAAGCTCTCAGGAGGAGTCGTGTGGCTCGTTATCTGGGTGGTCTCTGGTATGTATGTGTATATCATGATGAAGCTATCAGGAGGAGTCGTGTTGCTGGTTATCTGGGTGGTCTATGGTATGTATGTGTATATTATGATGAAGCTATCAGGAGGAGTCGTGTTGCTCGTTATCTGGGTGGTATCTGGTATGTATGTGTATATTATGATGAAGCTATCAGGAGGAGTCGTGTTGCTCGTTATCTGGGTGGTCTCTGATATACACAAACATACCAGAGACCACCCAGATAACCAGCTAAACGACTCCTCCTGATAGCTTCATCATAATATTCACAAACATACCATAGACCACCCAGATAACCAGCAACACGACTCCTCCTGATAACTTCATCATAATATACACATACATACCAGAGACCACCCAGATAACCAGCAACACGTCTCATCATGATAGCTTCATCATAATATACACATACATACCAGAGACCACCCAGATAACGAGCAACACGACTCCTTCTGATAGCTTCATCATTATATACACATACATACCAGAGACCACCCAGATAACCAGCTATACGACTCCTCCTGATAGCTTCATCATTATCTCCACATACATACCAGAGACCACCCAGATAACCAGCAACACAACTCCTCCTGATAGCTTCATCATGATATACACATACATACCAGAGACCACCCAGATAACGAGCCACACGACTCCTCCTGAGAGCTTCATCATAATATTCACAAACATACCATAGACCACCAAGATTACCAGCAACACGACTCCTCCTGATAGCTTCATCATGATATGCACAAACATACCATAGACCACCCAGATTACCAGCAACACGACTCCTCCTGATAGCTTCATCATAATATTCACAAACATACCTTAGACCACTCAGATTACCAGCAACACCACTCCTCCTGATAACTTCATTATAATATTCACAAACATACCATAGACCACCCAGATTACCAGCAACACGACTCCTCCTGATAGCTTCATCATGATATACACAAACATACCATAGACCACCCAGATTACCAGCAACACGACTCCTCCTGATAGCTTCATCATGATATACACAAACATACCAGAGACCACCCAGATAACCAGCTAAACGACTCCTCCTGATAGCTTCATCATAATATTCACAAACATACCATAGACCACCCAGATAACCAGCAACACGACTCCTCCTGATAACTTCATCATAATATACACATACATACCAGAGACCACCCAGATAACGAGCAACACGACTCCTTCTGATAGCTTCATCATTATATACACATACATACCAGAGACCACCCAGATAACCAGCAATACGACTCCTCCTGATAGCTTCATCATTATATACACATACATACCAGAGACCACCCAGATAACCAGCAACACAACTCATCCTGATAGCTTCATCATGATATACACATACATACCAGAGACCACCCAGATAACGAGCCACACGACTCCTCCTGAGAGCTTCATCATAATATTAACAAACATACCATAGACCACCAAGATTACCAGCAACTCGACTCCTCCTGATAGCTTCATCATGATATACACAAACATACCATAGACCACCCAGATTACCAGCAACACGACTCCTCCTGATAGCTTCATCATAATATTCACAAACATACCTTAGACCACTCAGATTACCAGCAACACCACTCCTCCTGATAACTTCATTATAATATTCACAAACATACCATAGACCACCCAGATTACCAGCAACACGACTCCTCCTGATAGCTTCATCATGATATACACAAACATACCATAGACCACCCAGATTACCAGCAACACGACTCCTCCTGATAGCTTCATCATGATATACACAAACATACCAGAGACCACCCAGATAACCAGCTAAACGACTCCTCCTGATAGCTTCATCATAATATTCACAAACATACCATAGACCACCCAGATAACCAGCAACACGACTCCTCCTGATAACTTCATCATAATATACACATACATACCAGAGACCACCCAGATAACGAGCAACACGACTCCTTCTGATAGCTTCATCATTATATACACATACATACCAGAGACCACCCAGATAACCAGCAATACGACTCCTCCTGATAGCTTCATCATTATATACACATACATACCAGAGACCACCCAGATAACCAGCAACACAACTCATCCTGATAGCTTCATCATGATATACACATACATACCAGAGACCACCCAGATAACGAGCCACACGACTCCTCCTGAGAGCTTCATCATAATATTAACAAACATACCATAGACCACCAAGATTACCAGCAACACGACTCCTCCTGATAGCTTCATCATGATATACACAAACATACCATAGACCACCCAGATTACCAGCAACACGACTCCTCCTGATAGCTTCATTATAATATTCACAAACATACCATAGACCACCCAGATTACCAGCAACACGACTCCTCCTGATAGCTTCATCATGATATACACAAACATACCATAGACCACCCAGATTACCAGCAACACGACTCCTCCTGATAGCTTCATCATGATATACACAAACATACCAGAGACCACCCAGATAACCAGCTAAACGACTCCTCCTGATAGCTTCATCATAATATTCACAAACATACCATAGACCACCCAGATTACCAGCAACACGACTCCTCCTGATAGCTTCATCATAATATACACATACATACCAGAGACCACCCAGATAACCAGCAACATGACTCCCCCTGATAGCTTCATCATAATATACACATACATACCAGAGACCAACCAGATAACAAGGAACACGACTCCTCCTGATAGCTTCATCATGATATACACATACATACCAGAGACCACCCAGATAACAAGCAACACGACTCCTCCTGATAGCTTCATCATAATATGCACATACATACCAGAGACCACCCAGATAACGAGCAACACGACTCCTCCTGATAGCTTCATCATAATATACACATACATACCAGAGACCACCCAGATAACGAGCAACACGACTCCTCCTGATAGCTTCATCATAATATACACATACATACCAGAGACCACCCAGATAACGAGCAACACGACTCCTCCTGATAGCTTCATCATGATATACACAAACATACCAGAGACCACCCAGATAACCAGCTAAACGACTCCTCCTGATAGCTTCATCATAATATTCACAAACATACCATAGACCACCCAGATTACCAGCAACACGACTCCTCCTGATAGCTTCATCATAATATACACATACATACCAGAGACCACCCAGATAACCAGCAACATGACTCCCCCTGATAGCTTCATCATAATATACACATACATACCAGAGACCACCCAGATAACAAGGAACACGACTCCTCCTGATAGCTTCATCATGATATACACATACATACCAGAGACCACCCAGATAACAAGCAACACGACTCCTCCTGATAGCTTCATCATGATATGCACATACATACCAGAGACCACCCAGATAACGAGCAACACGACTCCTCCTGATAGCTTCATCATAATATACACATACATACCAGAGACCACCCAGATAACGAGCAACACGACTCCTCCTGATAGCTTCATCATAATATACACATACATACCAGAGACCACCCAGATAACGAGCAACACGACTCCTCCTGATAGCTTCATCATAATATACACATACATACCAGAGACCACCCAGATAACGAGCAACACGACTCCTCCTGATAGCTTCATCATAATATACACATACATACTAGAGACCACCCAGATAACCAGCAACACGACTCCTCCTGATAGCTTCATCATGATATCCACATACATACCATAGACCACCCAGATAACCAGCAACACGACTCCCCCTGATAGCTTCATCATAATATACACATACATACCAGAGACCACCCAGATAGCCAGCAACACGACTCCTCCTTATAGATTCATCATAATATACACATACATACCAAAGACCACCCAGATAACCAGCAACACGACTCCTCCTGATAGCTTCATCATAATATACACATACATACCAGAGACCACCCAGATAACCTGCAACACGACTCCTCCAGATAGCTTCATCATAATATACACATACATACCAGAGACCACCCAGATAACCAGCAACACGACTCCTCCTGATAGCTTCATCATAATATACACATACATACCAGAGACCATCCAGATAACCAGCAACACAACTTCTCCTGATAGCTTCATCATAATATACACATACATACCAGAGACCACCAGATAACCAGCAACACGACTCCTCCTGATAGCTTCATCACATTATACACATACATACCAGAGACCACCCAGATTACCAGCAACACGACTCCTCCTGATATTTTCATCATAATATTCACAAATATACCATAGACCACCCAGATTACCAGCAACACGACTCCTCCTGATAGCTTCATCATAATATACACATACATATCAGAGACCACCAAGATAACCAGCAACACGACTCCTCATGATAGCTTCATCATAATATACACATACATACCAGAGACCACCCAGATATAACCAGCAACACAACTTCTCCTGATAGCTTCATCATGATATACACATACATACCAGAGACCACCCAGATAACCAGCAACACGACTCCTCCTCATAGCTTCATCATAATATACACATACATACCAGAGACCACCCAGATAACCAGCAACACGACTCCTCCTGATAGCTTCATCATAATATACACATACATACCAGAGACCACGCAGATAACTAGCAACACGACTCCTCCTAAAAGCTTCATCATAATATACACATACATACCAGAGACCACGCAGATAACTAGCAACACGACTCCTCCTAAAAGCTTCATCATAATATATACATACATACCAGAGACCACGCAGATAACCAGCAACACGACTCCTCCTGATAGCTTCATCATAATATACACATACATACCAGAGACCACGCAGATAACTAGCAACACGACTCCTCCTAAAAGCTTCATCATAATACACACATACATACCAGAGACCACCCAGATAACGAGCAACACGACTCCTCATGATAGCTTCATCATAGTATACACATACATACCAGAGACCACCCAGATAACCAGCAACACGACTCCTCCTGATAGCTTCATCATTATATACACATACATACCAGAGACCACCCAGATTACCAGCAACACGACTCCTCCTGATAGCTTCATCATAATATACACATACATACCAGAGACCACCCAGATAACCAGCAACACGTCTCCTCATGATAGCTTCATCATAGTATACACATACATACCAGATACCGCCCAGATAACCAGCAACACGACTCCTCCTGATAGCTTCATCATAATATACACATACATACCAGAGACCACCCAGATAACCAGCAACACGTCTCCTCATGATAGCTTCATCATAGTATACACATACATACCAGAGACCATCCAGATAACGAGCAACACGACTCCTTCTGATAGCTTCATCATTATATACACATACATACCAGAGATCACCCAGATAACCAGCAACACGACTCCCCCTGATAGCTTCATCATAATATACACATACATACAAGAGACCACCCAGATAACCAGCAACACGTCTCCTCATGATAGCTTCATCATAGTATACACATACATACCAGAGACCACCCAGATAACCAACAACACGACTCCTCCTGATAGCTTCATCATAGTATACACATACATACCAGAGACCACCCAGATAACCAGCAACAAGACTCCTGATAGCTTCATCATAATATACACATACATACCAGAGACCACCCAGATAACCAGCAACACGACTCCTCCTGATAGCTTCATCATAATATACATATACATACCAGAGACCACCCAGATAACGAGCAACACGACTCCTCCTGATAACTTCATCATAATATACACATACATACCAGAGACCACGCAGATAACCAGCAACACGACTCCTCCTGATAGCTTCATCATAATATACACATACATACCATAGACCACCCAGATAACCAGCAACACGTCTCCTCATGATAGCTTCACCATAATATACACATACATACCAGAGACCACCCAGATAACCAGCAACACGACTCCTCCTGATATCTTCATCATGATATACACATACATACCAGAGACCACCCAGAGAACCAGCAACACGACTCCTCCTGATAGCTTCATCATAATATACACATACATACCATAGACCACCCAGATAACCAGCACACGACTCCTCCTGATAGCTTCATCATAATATACACATACATACCAGAGACCACCCAGATAACCAACAACATGACTCCTCCTGATAGCTTCATCATAATATACACATACATACCAGAGACCACCCAGATAACCAACAACACGACTCCTCCTGATAGCTTCATCATAATATACACATACATACCAGAGACCACCCAGATAACCAACAACACGACTCCTCATGATAGCTTCATCATAATATACACATACATACCAGAGACCACCCAGAGAACCAGCAACACGACTCCTCATGATAGCTTCATCATAATATACACAGACATACCAGAGACCACCCAGAGAACCAGCAACACGACTCCTCCTGATAGCTTCATCATAATATACACATACATACCAGAGACCACCCAGATAACCAACAACACGACTCCTCATGATAGCTTCAGCATAATATACACATACATACCAGAGACCACCCAGAGAACCAGCAACACGACTCCTCATGATAGCTTCATCATAATATACACATACATACCAGAGACCACCCAGAGAACCAGCAACACGACTCCTCCTGATAGCTTCATCATAATATACACATACATACCAGAGACCACCCAGATAACCAGCACACGACTCCTCCTGATAGCTTCATCAAAATATACACATACATACCAGAGACCACCCAGATAACCAGCAACACGTCTCCTCATGATAGCTTCATCATAGTATACACATACATACCAGAGACCATCCAGATAACGAGCAACACTACTCCTTCTGATAGCTTCATCATTATATACACATACATACCAGAGATCACCCAGATAACCAGCAACACGACTCCCCCTGATAGCTTCATCATAATATACACATACATACCAGAGACCACCCAGATAACCAGCAACACGTCTCCTCATGATAGCTTCATCATAGTATACACATACATACCAGAGACCACCCAGATAACCAACAACACGACTCCTCCTGATAGCTTCATCATAGTATACACATACATACCAGAGACCACCCAGATAACCAGCAACAAGACTCCTGATAGCTTCATCATAATATACACATACATACCAGAGACCACCCAGATAACCAGCAACACGACTCCTCCTGATAGCTTCATCATAATATACATATACATACAAGAGACCACCCAGATAACGAGCAACACGACTCCTCCTGATAACTTCATCATAATATACACATACATACCAGAGACCACGCAGATAACCAGCAACACGACTCCTCCTGATAGCTTCATCATAATATACACATACATACCATAGACCACCCAGATAACCAGCAACACGTCTCCTCATGATAGCTTCACCATAATATACACATACATACCAGAGACCACCCAGATAACCAGCAACACGACTCCTCCTGATAGCTTCATCATGATATACACATACATACCAGAGACCACCCAGAGAACCAGCAACACGACTCCTCCTGATAGCTTCATCATAATATACACATACATACCATAGACCACCCAGATAACCAGCACACGACTCCTCCTGATAACTTCATCATAATATACACATACATACCAGAGACCACCCAGATAACGAGCAACACGACTCCTTCTGATAGCTTCATCATTATATACACATACATACCAGAGACCACCCAGATAACCAGCAATACGACTCCTCCTGATAGCTTCATCATTATATACACATACATACCAGAGACCACCCAGATAACCAGCAACACAACTCATCCTGATAGCTTCATCATGATGTACACATACATACCAGAGACCACCCAGATAACGAGCCACACGACTCCTCCTGATAGCTTCATCATAATATACACATACATACCAGAGACCACCCAGAGAACCAGCAACACGACTCCTCCTGATAGCTTCATCATAATATACACATACATACCAGAGACCACCCAGATAACCAACAACACGACTCCTCATGATAGCTTCAGCATAATATACACATACATACCAGAGACCACCCAGAGAACCAGCAACACGACTCCTCCTGATAGCTTCATCATAATATACACATACATACCAGAGACCACCCAGAGAACCAGCAACACGACTCCTCCTGATAGCTTCATCATAATATACACATACATACCAGAGACCACCCAGATAACCAGCACACGACTCCTCCTGATAGCTTCATCATAATATACACATACATACCAGAGACCACCCAGATAACCAGCAACACGTCTCCTCATGATAGCTTCATCATGGTATACACATACATACCAGAGACCATCCAGATAACGAGCAACACGACTCCTTCTGATAGCTTCATCATTATATACACATACATACCAGAGATCACCCAGATAACCAGCAACACGACTCCCCCTGATAGCTTCATCATAATATACACATACATACCAGAGACCACCCAGATAACCAGCAACACGTCTCCTCATGATAGCTTCATCATAGTATACACATACATACCAGAGACCACCCAGATAACCAACAACACGACTCCTCCTGATAGCTTCATCATCGTATACACATACATACCAGAGACCACCCAGATAACCAGCAACAAGACTCCTGATAGCTTCATCATAATATACACATACATACCAGAGACCACCCAGATAACCAGCAACACGACTCCTCCTGATAGCTTCATCATAATATACATATACATACCAGAGACCACCCAGATAACGAGCAACACGACTCCTCCTGATAACTTCATCATAATATACACATACATACCAGAGACCACGCAGATAACCAGCAACACGACTCCTCCTGATAGCTTCATCATAATATACACATACATACCATAGACCACCCAGATAACCAGCAACACGTCTCCTCATGATAGCTTCACCATAATATACACATACATACCAGAGACCACCCAGATAACCAGCAACACGACTCATCCTGATAGCTTCATCATGATATACACATACATACCAGAGACCACCCAGAGAACCAGCAACACGACTCCTCCTGATAGCTTCATCATAATATACACATACATACCATAGACCACCCAGATAACCAGCACACGACTCCTCCTGATAGCTTCATCATAATATACACATACATACCAGAGACCACCCAGATAACCAACAACACGACTCCTCCTGATAGCTTCATCATAATATACACATACATACCAGAGACCACCCAGATAACCAACAACACGACTCCTCCTGATAGCTTCATCATAATATACACATACATACCAGAGACCACCCAGATAACCAACAACACGACTCCTCATGATAGCTTCATCATAATATACACATACATACCAGAGACCACCCAGAGAACCAGCAATACGACTCCTCATGATAGCTTCATCATAATATACACATACATACCAGAGACCACCCAGAGAACCAGCAACACGACTCCTCCTGATAGCTTCATCATAATATACACATACATACCAGAGACCACCCAGATAACCAGCACACGACTCCTCCTGATAGCTTCATCATAATATACACATACATACCAGAGACCACCCAGATAACCAACAACACGTCTCCTCCTGATAGCTTCATCATAATATACACATACATACCAGAGACCACCCAGATAACCAACAACACGTCTCCTCCTGATAGCTTCATCATAATATACACATACATACCAGAGACCACCCAGAGAACCAGCAACACGACTCCTCCTGATAGCTTCATCATAATATACACAAACATACCAGAGACCACCCAGATAACGAGCAACACGACTCCTCATGATAGCTTCATCATAGTATACACATACATACCAGAGACCACCCAGATAACCAGCAACACGTCTCCTCCTGATAGCTTCATCATAATATATACATACATACCAGAGACCACCCAGATAACCAGCAACACGACTCCTCCTGATAGCTTCATCATAATATACACATACATACCAGAGACCACCCAGATAACCAGCAACACGACTCCTCCTGATAGCTTCATCATTATATATACCTACATACCATAGACCACCCAGATAACCAGCAACACGACTCCTCCTGATAGCTTCATCATAATATACACATACATACCAGAGACCACCCAGATAACCAGCAACACGTCTCCTCATGATAGCTACATCATAGTATACACAAACATACCAGAGACCACCCAGATAACGAGCAACACGACTCCTCATGATAGCTTCATCATAGTATACACATACATACCAGAGACCACCCAGAGAACCAGCAACACGACTCCTCCTGATAGCTTCAACATAATATACACATACATACCAGAGACCATCCAGATAACCAGCAACACGACTCCTCATGATAGCTTCATCATAATATACACAAACATACCAGAGACCACCCAGATAACGAGCAACACGACTCCTCATGATAGCTTCATCATAGTATACACATACATACCAGAGACCACCCAGATAACCAGCAACACGACTCCTCCTGATAGCTTCATCATGATATACACATACATACCAGAGACCACCCAGATAACCAGCAACACGACCCCTCCTGATAGCTTCATCATTATATACACATACATACCAGAGACCACCCAGATAACCAGCAACACGACTCCTCCTGATAGCTTCATCATGATATACACATACATACCAAAGACCACCCAGATAACCAGCAACACGACCCCTCCTGATAGCTTCATCATTATATACACATACATACCAGAGACCACCCAGATAACCATCAACACGACTCCTCTTGATAGCTACATCATAATATACACATACATACCAAAGACCACCCAGATAACCAGCAACACGACTCCTCCTGATAGCTTCATCATTATATACGCATACATACCAGAGACCACCAAGATAACCAGCAACACGACTCCTCCTGATAGCTTCATCATAATATACACATATATCCAGAGACCACCCAGATAACCAGCAACACGTCTCCTCATGATAGCTTCATCATAATATACACATACATACTAGAGACCACCCAGATAACCAGCAACACGTCTCCTCCTGATAGCTTCATCATTATATACACATACATACCAGAGACCACCCTGATAACCAGCAACACGACTCCCCCTGATAGCTTCATCATAATATACACATACATACCAGAGACCACCCAGATAACAAGCAACACGACTCCTCCTGATAGCTTCATCATAATATACACATACATACCAGAGACCGCCCAGATAACCAGCAACACTACTCCTCCTGATAGCTTCATCATTATATACACATACATACCAGAGACCACCAAGATCACCAGCAACACGACTCCTCCTGATAGCTTCATCATAATATACACATACATACCAGAGACCACCCAGATAACCAGCAACACGACTCCTCCTGATATCTTCATCATGATATACACATACATACCAGAGACCACCCAGATAACCAGCAACACGACTCCTCCTGATATCTTCATCATGATATACACATACATACCAGAGACCACCCAGATAACCAGCAACACGACTCCTCCTGATATCTTCATCATGATATACACATACATACCAGAGACCACCCAGATAACCAGCAACACGACTCCTCCTGATAGCTTCATCATGATATACACATACATACCAGAGACCACCCATATAACCAGCAACACGACTCCCCCTGATAGCTTCATCATTATATACACATACATACCAGAGACCACCCAGATAACCAGCAACACAACTTCTCCTGATAGCTTCATCATAATATACACATACATACCAGAGACCACCCAGATAACCAGCAACACGTCTCCTCATGATAGCTTCATCATAATATACACATACATACCAGAGACCACCTAGATAACGAGCAACACGACTCCTCTTGATAGCTTCATCATTATATACACATACATACCAGAGACCACCCAGATAACCAGCAACACGTCTCCTCATGATAGCTCCATCATAATATACACATACATACCAGAGACCACCAAGATAACCAGCAACACGACTCTACCTGATAGCTTCATCATAATATACACATACATACCAGAGACCAGCCAGATAACCAGCAATACGACTCCTCCTGATAGCTTCATCATAATATACACATACATACCAGAGACCACCCAGATAACCAGCAACACGACTCCTCCTGATAGCTTCATCATGATATACACATACATACCAGAGACCACCCAGATAACCAGCAACACGACTCCTTCTGATAGCTTCATCATAATATACACATACATACCAGAGACCACCCAGATAACCAGCAACACAACTCCTTCTGATAGCTTCATCATAATATACACATACATACCAGAGACCACCCAGATAACCAGCAACACAACTCCTCCTGATAGCTTCATCATAATATACACATACATACCAGAGACCACCCAGATAACCAGCAACACGACTCCTCCTGATAGCTTCATCATGATATACACATACATACCAGAGACCACCCAGATAACCAGCAACACAACTCCTTCTGATAGCTTCATCATAATATACACATACATACCAGAGACCACCCAGATAACCAGCAACACAACTCCTCCTGATAGCTTCATCATAATATACACATACATACCAGAGACCACCCAGATAACCAGCAACACGACTCCTCCTGATAGCTTCATCATGATATACACATACATACCAGAGACCACCCAGATAACCACCAACACGACTTCTCCTGATAGCTTCATCATAATATACACATACATACCAGAGACCACCCAGATAACCAGCAACACGTCTCCTCCTCATAGCTTCATCATAATGTACACATACATACCAGAGACCACCCAGATAACCAGCAACACAACTTCTCCTGATAGCTTCATCATAATATACACATACATACCAGAGACCACCCAGATAACCAGCAACACGACTCCTCCTGATAGCTTCATTGTTACCACTGCAGGGAGAGACTAGGGCCAGCTGATTTAACTAATTAATGTTTCCTCCTCATGACTAATTATGAAACCACACTGTTTTCATTACACACTTCTCCAAAACTACCCTTTCAAACATTTACTAATAATGATTTTTAATATTTGTATTCTGTAGCACGTTTAAGGGGAAAGTTTGATATCTTCAATATTTTGTCGGTAAACATAAGTTGATGACAAATAAATCAATTTGAAAGGGTCACATTACTCAACTTGATTATCCGTAGTCATAGAAGAAATTATCATATATCATACAAAATGTTTTGCCTGCTTTCTTATGTTTACATATTTTTGTCATAATTATGGAGTATGAACACGGATTCACGTAGCTGTTCCCGATATGCTTCTTTGTTATTGTTTTTATATCTTACAATTGGTAACTTTTTGTGAGATCAATCTTATTATCTTACAAACATGCTACTTTCCTCCTACTACCCTTAATATGTTCATACATTTACAAGTCTATACATATTGTTTATACGACTTTGCTTCTACATTTTCAGTTTACTCTCAAGCGGAAGCCTGGAGATGATGCATGCTTGCAGTTTAGGTAAGAGTAAACGACATTGTATTTTATCTCGTTCTACTTCTAAAAGATAAAGGAAGAGAAAACACTTTTCATAATGAGACATGAAATTAAATGTGGACATACGTGCATGTTATAGGTTGTCTTATCCTGCTGGCCAGTCTCTCGCTGGTGTCCGGTCTGTGTTCAACGTGTCTACAAGAAAGTTGCTATGACAACGGAGAGTGCGTCATTGGGTGTGTACCTGGATATGTGGGTCAATACTGTGATGAAGCTTGTCCGTCCGGATGCTTGAACAAGGCATGTCATTTATCAATAAAGAACAGAACTGTCACCTGCACAGACGGATGTGAACCAGGCTACTGCCATACCAAGTGTGACGTGCCCTGTCCAGGAGACTGTGAGACTTGTGACAGACAGTGTGACTCCTGCAATGTGACTCTCTGTCCTGAACGTCGGTATGGATCTGACTGTAGCAGAGTCTGTGATGAACGGTACGGGAAATGTGACCGAGAGACAGGACAGTGCGTCAGATGTATACGGGGATACTACGGAGACACATGTACTCAGAAGTGCCCGGAGTGTTTCACTCGAGAAGACATCATGTTCGACAAGTGTCTGTCGTATTGTGACAATTGTAAATCACAAGGTATGGCTCCTGTTAGGTACTGTTATTATCTGGCATGAACACCATAGCATTACAAGAATAGCCTTGATAATCACCATGTTGAAGACATCTTTGTAAGGTTTGGAATTTTTGTGAACCCAAATTAGCCTAACCTTCAAACGTAATAAGATATATGACTAACCCTATCAATATCTGTCCATTGTTTTGAATAACAGTATAATGAATTTAACAAAAAATAGTTAGTTTATGTGTATCAATATTTGTTTGAACTAGTAAGCTACTTTATTAATACAATTACATGTTTTCGACTTGTATAAGATATTTAGTTTTAGACTTTATCTGACATAGGGCTTCAACTATTCGAATATTTTATCAATGGTTATGTCAGTTGTGTCATCTTTTCGAATTTCTATATTACGATAGAAATAGGGAAATATTACTTTTGAATCAGAGTCAAAATAATTACAACGTGTCATTAACGTTAGGGTCAAATTCATCCATGCACCAAGTCTATCACAAGTTATTGGATGTGTATGATAGAAACTAAATACTAATATTTTTTTTCTTCTGGCATTGACATTAAACATGGAATGACAAATCACAACAAAATTGTAAAATATTATTCGCCAATTTCTATTCTGAAAGTTTTGCGACAACAACCCGTAGGAAAAAGGTCAGGCACAGAGGTTTTATTAGTATACTGTTGTCACTTCAAGTGGGAAAAGTCGGTCATATTTCATTGAGATTTTGAAATTGAGGTAATGACCTTTCAATTTATTAAATTATTATTCAGAAATCATGATTTAAATAATTATGTTTTATGGATTTTGTTTTATAGGGACATGTCCTGCTGGTTTCCATGGCGATGCCTGTGAAGTTCGATGTCCTCCTGGTTGTGATAAGCCTGGATGTAACAGAGCAACAGAAGAATGTTCTACTGGGTGTGTGTCTGGATATCACGGACTGACCTGTAACTATACGTGCAGTGAACATTGTCTGTCTGGAAGATGTGACAGAGTGACAGGAGAGTGTTCTACTGGGTGTGTGTCTGGATATCACGGGCTGACCTGTAACTACACGTGTAGCAGATTCTGTGTGGGCGGGGTCTGTAACCAACACGACGGGGTCTGTACATCTGGATGCATCAGTGGATACAAAGCCAACTTAAATGTCTGTGAACCAATCGGCAACGAAGGTATGTTAAAACTCAAACATCTGCAGATAAGTCAAGAATGAGATATAGAAGAGGATTTTGTATGAGTGTCCATTACATTGTGTGCTTGACATTGTTTTGAGGTTGACTATCAACACTGAGGAAGAGACATAGTATTCGCTTTACATTGTGATTACCTAATCAATGTTTATCAATGTAAACAATCTTTTGTATTACCAATGTATTGTGTTCAATAATCAATAATCGACATTCTTTGTGATGAGGATAGTCAGGGTTTTTCAGGTCAGGTATTTTGAAACTTAGTGCTTCCAGAATTACAAATCTAAAAACCTCTCTCTTTAACATAATTAACTTATGAGAGTATTTGCATCTAGATTCATGGACTCAACCTTTCGCTTGGCACATGGCACTTATGTCTACTAAGCAACTGGAGAGTAACAGGCGTTAAGTGTTGATTTGTCAGATTGAAACGAGGACGAACCCATTTCTAGCTTGTCTATATCAGGCACCAAAATTGTATTATCAAACCCAACAAACATAAAAACTGATTTTTCTCAACCAGAATTTAAAAACCTTATTTTCCTTTCTCGTTTGCAGTTTCATTCATTCGAACAAAACTTGCACCTAAAACACAACCTAAAAATCATCAGGCCTATTTCGTTGAAACTTAGTTTATAAACAATTAGTTTATGTACAGTCTAAATAAACCTAGCCTCAGTAATACTCGCTACATTCCAATATTCAGTCTAACGAGACGCAGCTACAACTCGGAAATTATTAACAATTATTACGTGTACCATGCAATGCCTTTTGGGTTTTTTAACATGCATGCATAAAAAATATCAACATAACAGCCGTAAGCAACAATGTGGAGATTTACGATGTCATACTTGTGAAAGTATTATTGAAGGGTTCTCTATTGACATTTCACCAGAGGAAACATTTGTTAAGCAAATACTGAAAAGGTTGTTTATGTAAGCACGTGTTCTGGATGTAATAAAAAGTTAATCGGGAAACGGAACAAAATTAAATGAGAAGAATGAATCTCCATCGATCTCACACTAACCAACCCCAAAACAGAACCATTCCTCTTAGTGAACATTTTGCAGTCCATGTAAACCTAGCCTCAATATTATCCGTTTCACTCCTATTCTGAGTCTAGAAAGGCTTAGTAGAGGGTCGCGTCAGTTGACCTTTCTGCGACCTATGACACTCCAACGAAATACGTGCGAAGGCAGACTATTATGACTTCGTAAGTTGAGTTCTGATTGATCAATTCGATACGTGGGCTGACGCGACCCTCTACTAGGCCTTTCTTGGCTCAGTATAGGAGTGAAACGAATAATATGGGCTAAGATTACTTATAATGCTGAGGAATATATGGATGACAATTTCTTTGTTCATTGTATGCGACGTTTCGACACAGATTCTTGTGTCATTCTCAAGCAGAGGAAACGTCGCATGCAATGAACAAAGAAGTTGTCATCCATATATTCCTCATCATTATCGTCATTCTAACTTCTCAAATGCCTCTCAAAGAAGTTAAGTTTACTTAGACTGGAACATTTAGGTAAAAGTTGAAAGGGAAAGTTCAAAATTGAATAGTAAAACATGATATTGTTAACATTATAATAAATTGTTGTCAAGTTTATTTTGACGTCATAAGTTCTTGTGTGACGTAATAATACTTTGTACTGTGTGTTAGTTATTGCATTAAACGGCCTGATGAAACAGGTAATACATACATAAAGACACTGCTACAAACTGACATTAACCG